>JBCEWE010000464.1:1395000-1572500 GCA_039877035.1 Silurus lanzhouensis
CTGTGTGGGACTTGGCCGTTGTGCTGGCGGCTCTATCTTGATCTGAGCCTCCCCTTCGAAGCCCTTGGCCAAGGTGGCCCTTAGGTAACCCTACACCAGGGTATTTACCTAAGGTGCCTGCGAACACTAGACACATACCTCGATAAGTCTGTGGAGGAAGTCGGAGTAGCTGTTCGTCTGCTATGGCCCTCATAGAAAAGGTTTCCCGGCTAATAAGCAGATGCTCAGTAAATGGATTGTGGATGCCCTTTGTCTGTGTTATGAGTCGTCTGGTCTTCCCACTCCTTTTGGAGTAAGGCTCATTCCACCTGGGGTATGTTGTCCTCTACGGCCCTGTCCGCTGGAGTGTCGCTCCAGGACATTTGTAACGCTGCGAGCTGGTCCACCCTGCTGACCTTTGTCAGGTTCTATGACCTTGACATCAGACCACTCGCGGCTCCTCTGTCCTGCATGCAGGTTGTGCTCAGACACACTAGACAGGGACTGGTCAGTATGGTGTGATTGGACACTCGTTCCCAAAGCGTTTTTGACGCAGCTCGAGTTCCCTGAGGAAGTTAACCCTAGGTAATCCTAGTTCCCTGAGGGAGCTGCGTCAACAGGCCATTATCCAGTTTCCATTTTAAAAGCTATTGTCTGATTAATTGGTTATCGACAAGTAAGATCCAACCTAGCTTTCAGTATCGGTAACTTCCACTATCGTTCAACCTCTAATCGTTTTTATAGCAAGATGCCTTTTTCTCTTCAACTATACAAAAACATTGTTCTATACCACAGAAAAGTATCATTTATGGAAGGAGTCTCCAGTGACTACACAATTAAATGTGACATTAAAATTACTACAGAGAACAGTACTACATTGTAACATGATATTAACATGAATTATTCTGGGAATAAAAGGAAGCCTAGTAAATAATAATGGTTTAGAACTTCTATAAGTCATAATAGTAACAAACTTTTTTGGATGTTCAACAACATTACATTTAATCATAAACAGGAAGATGTCTGTTCTGTGAGTTTTTTGATGAATGAAAATATCTTTAAAACAACATTTCTGATATTGAGACATACTCAGTTTTAGTAATGCCACATCAGGCTGCATCACACCACCCAGTTGTTTATTCTTTTTCAATACCAGATTGGCCATGGTTGTTTTATCTTTCACTTAGGGACTAAATTTTTTTTTCTTCTCAATAGAGCAATGATGGGAAAGCAAAAATAATAATTTGGGAGAAATGTTTAAAGTCACAAACAGGGAATTTAAAATATCTTATATTTACAAGAACCAAGGCAATTTGCAGTTAAAATTTTTTCAATGATTTGTTATTAGCATTTGGCACAAAAACTAAAGTTCTTCTTTAAATCTTGAGCAAGAATCATTGTTTGAAGATATGTTCTTGATGGTCATTGTGGCAACTCTTTGATTGTGACTTTATAGGTCATTGACTAAGGAATAGTCTATGAGTGTCATTAACACTCATACGAGATGACAAAGGAGGATGAGTTATGACAGATCAAATCATAGCTAACACATGACGATGATGATGAGGCTGATCACCATACAAGGATTTTCAAGCATGATGATGATCATGACGATAGACACGACTGGGACAAAAGCACACACCACAACATCAAGTCAGAAGAAGGACTTCTGCAAACAAAACCATTAACCGCAAACACATGACAGCACTGGTAAACACACTATTACATCATGCCCATGCTTTAGGTTGCGTACCAGGGTTAGTGCTTAGCACGCTCTTGGTTGGAGTTTGTGGAGGTTTAGGTGGTGGATCCTCCTGGATTTTGTGGTTGGTGAGATTGTAAGTGTGAGGGTGGGCCGGATATTGCACCAGCGAGTCTGAGTTTGCCCTCACTGTCAGCACAGAGGAGAACACAGCCTGCTCTCTGGTGCTTGATGCTGCCTCTGCTGGTGGAGCCTGGGACTGAAGGAGAGAATCTACATCTACTTCTAGCGGAGAGACAGACGAGGAGACATTTGAAGACCCAGTGGGGATTGCTGAAGTAGCAGGATGATTTGATGTTTCAATTTGGCCATCACCTGGAGAAACAGAAACCCCAGTTACTCAATAATGATAAGGATTTTCAGATTGCATTTTATGACTTAAAAAGTTGTTCTAGGATTCAGAAAATTAATGTCAAAACTTGCAAACAAAAAATTATGAAATGTTATCAATTATTAAAAATAATAACTCCATGTAAAATCAATCAGAATTATTATAGATGCTGTCATTTAATATAAGAATAGAAAACTGTAGAGTTGGATGCAAGTGCAGATTAAGAACGTTTTATTAAATAAACTGGCATAATCATAAACAGAAAACAGGCAAAGACAAACAAGGCGAACCAAGTACCTGAGTGTGAAAACCAAAAAAGCAAGATTAAAAACTGGGAAATTCGAAACATGGAACAAAGACTTGGTATTAGAAGTAAACTGAGCATAACACTTCACGATCACACACAGCGGGATTTAATCACAAATTAATTACAGATTTAACCCAAGCAATGTTTGGATGCAATAACATTAAATTCTCCCTTCACTTAAATTAAGAAACTCAAACCTGGTCCCAAAAGCCCAAAAGCAAAGCTCCATTTAAATATGGTACTGTATATAGAGCTGAGGGTCCCTGGTGGTCTAGTGGTTAGGATGTGGCGCTCTCACCGCTGCGGCCCAGGTTCGATCCCCAGTCAGGGAACCAACCACAGCCATTAGGGTTGCACAAGCCTTAGTGCCGGTTCCAAGCCCGGATAAATGGGGAGGGTTGCGTTAGGACGGGCATCCAGCGTAAAAACATGTGCCAAATAAAACGTGCGGATGGTCCGCTGTGGCGACCCCTAATGGGAGAAGCCGAAAGAAAGTATATACAGTGGTCCCCCGGTTATCGAACGGCTCGGCTATCGAACATTCCGGTTAGCGAATGGTTTTCCGAACGAAATTTCGGTCCAGTAAACGAACAAAGTTCCAGTTATCGAACGCCACCCATGCTGCCCAACCCAGCGCGAGGGGAAGAAACTGCTTCCGCTTCAACCATCGCTGAGTAAGCATCTATCGCAACTTCTGTTTGTGAACAATATTAGTGATATTTAGCGGTAAGAACAGTAATCATTTTGTTTCTTACTGTTGTAAAGTTGTTAATTTATACTTTTACCGAACCAACACAAAATACCCGCAGAGATCGGGATAATCCGGCAAAAGGCAGTCCATAAATAATATCTACGGTGCTTTACGGAGGAAGCCCGATTGCGATGAGCTCAATGTGGGCGGGGCATGCATGAGCGAAGGAACAGGGCATTCCCTGAAGCACCATGACAGCCACCGTAGGGGGCGTGGCAAGGGGATTCCTGACTATTAATAAGGCTAAAAACAGGAAAAAATGGTTAATTATTGGGTATTGGTGGAGTTCGGGAACGGATTAATTGGTTTTCCATTATTTCTTATGGGATAATTAAGTCCAGTTTTCGAACATATCGGATTTCGAACGGTTTTAAGGGACGAATTAAATTCGATAACCGGGGGACCACTGTACTGTATATAGAGCTGGCTATAGAGCTCTGCCCTTAACCCTATTAAATACATTTGAGATATATTTTGGAACGCTGACAGCACCCTAGTTCACCTCGCCAACATCAGGACCTCACTTTACTACCACTCTTGTGGCTGAAAGATCACAAATCTCCACAAACACACCCCAAAATCTAGAGGAACATCTTCTCAAAAGAATAGAGGTTATTATAACAGCAAATGGGGACTAAATGTGGGGAGAAACATGCCTTGAAGCAAAGACACATGGCTGACATGTAAAAACATGAAAACACAAAAAACACAGATGTAAACATAGAAAACCGGAAATGTGCTGCGAGCCGGTGCTACCAGTATAATCGTGTTGTGAGTGGTATAATGCAGCCGAATAGTATACAGACAACAAATAATTTTTTTCTGCTAATTAAGTTACACAATTAAAAGTATTTTTTTTCCTTTTAACCTTAGGGTTTAGGGGTTTTTTTTACCCGCCAAGCTGCCTCTTTTGGGCCCTTAAACAAGACCCTTAACCCTCCGTGCTCTAGGGGTGCTGTATCGTGGATGACCCTGAGTGATCCTAGGCAGAGTTGAAAAAATCAAAACAAAAAAAGAAAAGGAATTCACAGTCATGAGAATGTGGGTTTGTTTTTTGGGTTGTAGAGGAAGACAACCATGCAGTTATAATATATAGGTACAGAGAATGTGTCATCTCACCCGCAATTACACACCTATTGCCCTGAAACGGTGCCTTCATGTCATCCTGTATTAAAAAAACCCTCAGCTTCACTGTGGCTGAGAGACATAGACTTAAGAAGATAATATTCTAGTGAACCTTTGATTATAGAGAAGTGGTGATTAATGTCAGCAAGTCACTGCAGCCCAGGACTGTGTCAATGTTATGCTCCTCAATATAGGAATCAAATAATACCCAATGAAGGCCTATTAATCACCGCATTAATCATCTCTGAATGACTCTCCAGCACCGAGGTGACAAAATCAGCAAATGGTGTGATTTTTCTCTTCCCTGAAATGAAATGAGAATAAAATGAATAATTCACCGTGGTTACCGGGAGCCTTGGTTTAACAAGACGCTAGCGTTAAAGGTCTTCAGCGAGAGTGTGGGGGCGTGAAAGTATGTGTCGGTATGTTATCAGAGGTCGTGCTGAAAGCCTCTTCTCCAACCGATCGCCACCTGCTCTGACAGTTCGAGCATATGGGGTTTCCTGAGAAACCGGGGACAGCAAGAGAAAGGCAGGGGTCGTGCGGTGATGTGACGCTGAAACAGAGAAGAAAAGCATGCATGTATGCGCTCCGGTTCAGGAAAACGTCACTGCCACTGCCTCAGACACTGCATTACCACAACAACGAGGACGTTTTAGTATGCTGACCCCGGCACGGAGAAGATTTATAAAGCCTTTAACGGCTCCTGGAGCAGTCATCGGTTTCAAATGAGGCATCGATCTGAGCCAATCGAACGCTACTGCCAGGCACAGCAGAGCAATCCCATTGGCTGACTTGTTTCCACACATCAAAGAGCATCCAGATCTCCGGCATGATATATAAATAATCAAGGACACTACGTAATTCTTTCATTTACTTCTAATGATCTCATCAAGAATTTGGGAAATGGGTGCTCGTCTTACCCACGTAACTAAGAATCAGGCAAGCGGCAAGCCCTGAAGGTTTAACAAGATAGGGACAGGTGGTAATGGGGGATGATGGGTAATGGGCCAAAACCAGTAAATTCCATGAAATAGCCGTGCATGGCATCACACCATTCCAACAGGATGTCTATTCATAGGACCCAATCTGCTTTTAACTGCGTCTTCATGGGGCACTGACAGCAGTCCACCTGTCCTTCATCAGAGACAAGCCACTCGAGATGCTTTCATCAAAATTGAAAATGAAAGATTGGAATTTTTTTTGCTCTCAGCTTTAATCAGATATGGAAAATTCCAATTAGAATCCTGAAATCGTCCAAACCGCGACGTACCATCGCTACTTAAACCACAACCGAAGAAGATTACAGCCTGCAAATTCAGATTAAAAATCCTGACGCACAGCCGTTCACACTTCAAATGGACTCTCATCAAGATCTCCAAATGAAATATGAATGTCATTTTAATTCACTGTGAAGAAAGAAAAAAAAACAAGATCGAATGCAGCATGCTGTAGCTCCGTGCAACTTGGATCGAGCCGACAGCTGCTGAGCGGTGAAAGTAGAAGCTGAGTTAAATTTAGTTTTGAAAAATCACAGTATTTGCTTTAACAAGTTGAAGCACAAGGTGTAGGCTGGCCAGACACAGGATGAATCCCTGATGATCCCTGATGATGACCAACGCCACTGCGCCTTCAATAGTCTCGCTGTTAGTCACCACAGACAAATCTTTATACTATTTTAACAGTTACATAAGAGACGGTGTTTCTCTGACACTCGCTCTTCAGGGTTTGACACACTTCTAACACAATATTGTTTGCCAGGCTGCATTTGAATAACACTCTACGAACAAATAATGGACTGTTCGGGCTTAAGGTATTACATAAGGTGCTCTTCAGCACAAACAAAGTCCTATCTGACAAGCAGGGTTTGTGTTTACCACAATAATTTCCTCTTCACCTTTGAGCATCTAAATTAAAAATTTAATTTAAAGTTTGTTTAAATCCAACAGATGAATGAATTGTAAATAATTCCATTATTCAGAAAGTTTCACTTGGTATAAAAAAAATAAACCGAACCTACATGTATTGACCTGTTTATTGACCTCAACCTGTTTATTAAAGCCTGTCCTGGTCTTGATTCTGATTGGTTAAAAATATATGTATTTATTTTACATAATAGCAGTTTTGACAATTTGGTCAAGTTAAATTCAATTCACAGGTTTATATTAATACAGTACTTTATCATTTCCATAGTTACAGGTAATTTGCATGCATTTTTTTTTCCAAACAAAGAAAATTGTGTCCCCATCAAAGTTTTTACAGAGGGACACTTTGTGGGGTCTCCCGTATCAGCACTTTGGAACAATCAGGGCTAAAGCTATAACCTAAAATCTTCGAATTTGTTTTCTCTGTGTCAATAATTTATGGTCCTGAACTACAATTCCAATCCGCAACTGCACCGTCACATGAGATGTCACGTGTCTAATTATTCACACCTGTCATCCTGATTAACACTTGGATATAGTCTCATCTTTCAAAGCACTTTTTGTCCCATGTTGGTTCCCTGTGGTTATGGCTGTGATTCTGCTGCTATGGTTCAAGGTTATGTCATCTGCACTGACATCTGTTCTTCTTGTTATTAAATTACGACAAGCTGCATCGAGAGACAACCGATTGCAATTATAAGCAGATAAATATTTTGATATCATTGTTAATTGAAAAATAATTCAATCATCGGTAAAGTGCTGTGGTATAAAAGAATTAAACAGAACAGTTTGTGCAGTTTTAGGAAAACGATAAACTTAACAATGTTTTTGTTCCACACCATCTGTTGATTTTCTTAATCCAACATGCCATATCATGCTTTATTCCTTACTTTAGACAAAGATGTATCCAATTCTCACAGTTATATAAGAGGTCTATAGTCTGGGAGGTTGCATTTGAATGTGAACACCAACTGAATGTACTTGAGGTTAGTCTGCAAACAACACAAGTATTTTGTAGACACACTTATCCAGAGTGACTCACATTTATCTCATTTATACAACCGCCCAGGTAGGGCTCAAGGGCTCAGCATGGAGGGGCTGGGATTTGAGCTCACAACCTTCTGAGCCAATGTCTTACCCCTGGGCCACTTTCCATATACAAGTAAGAATATACAGGATAGTTGTTTTAAGAAAATACTGTAAAAGTTTAGAGTTTTCTCAAGTTCCCTGATTTCCTCGCATGCCGTTAGGTAACGCTAAATTGCCCCAAGGCGTGAATGAGTGTGTGAAAGTGTGTGTGTGCATGGTGCTGTTCAATGGACCAGGGTGTATTCCCACCTCGCGCTCTGTGTTCCAACTATTTATAAGTGTGAAGAACCCTCTGGAGCAACGACCAAACATTAAATCTTCCAGACTGCTTTGAATGATCTAATCCTTGAGGAAGCTTTTTCTCTCGGCTAAAAGTAGCTCTAAGAAGAAGCTATCGGCCATGAATGCGACCAACACCTGAAATGCATGAAGGTGAAAATGATGATGATTCAAATCAGGGAGACCAGAAATGAATGCAGACCCTGGAGTGGGGTTTTTTTGTTGTTTTTTCTGTCTCACAATTAATCATTTTTGTTTATCTGTAATATATCGTTCATTTATTCGATGTGTGCGAGACGTAACGCCAGCTCGGCCAACGCCAACCTTCCAAACAAACGAGTACACAAAGACGATTCATATCAAAAACCGAGCTTAGAGCCTTCAGCATGTCCCACACACCGAATCCACAAACCGCCCCCATGAGCATTTTTAGATAATGCACAGGAAAAACAAGGAGGGAGCAAGAGACCATGTCTCAGTAGGATTCTGCGGTGACAGCACCGGTAGCAGATTGAGGAGCTCAGCGATTATAAAGCGTAGGCCTGAAGCTTTGATCGCTATCTGCGTTTCCAGCCTCTGTTCACTGTGTCAAGTCCTGACGACGCCTAAATCCTCTCAATCCACTATTCCTGCCTGATATAACCATCATGTTTTTGTTGCAACCTCTCGTGTCATTAACAGGCAATAACATGTCGGTTAGCTCAGTGACGTGATTCCTGCAACGCTGACAAGCAACGTGGCGAGTGGGGAAAAAAACAAGCTGCGTTTAAATATATGCTAATCTAGAAGACTGGATTCAGGACAATCCTCAAAACAGCCTCAAGGCGCAGGCTGTCTGATTCCCCAGCAGATATCCTCGACCAAAATAAAACCTAAATAAGCCTAGTATGGTAAAGAAAATGGAAAGCGAACAGCAAAGTGTGGTTTCATCCTATTTAAATATTAAAAAACAGTTTGTTTCATGTTCTCAATAGATTTCTAACTCTATCAAAGTCTTAGACTAAGAGTCTAAGAGAAAATCATCAGCCCTGCATTTAAGGATGTATTTGTTTGACATCGTTTAAGCTAAAAATATTTGATCTTATATCTGAAATATGCACAAAATAATGTTATAGAAAAATGATATAAAGTGGCATGATGATTATTTTCCCAAAACAGTAAATCCTAACGTGTTTAATCCCACATACACAAATCAACGTCAACGATTATTTGTATTAATGAATCAAATACATACTTTTTAGTCCATATTTCTCCATATTTACTGCTGCGTCAACAAAACAAGTTCATTTTTGGTCTCACATACATTACAGCAGCAGCTATTCCTTCATTAGTGTTAACTTCTTGAAATTTATCATGTTTGTCATGTTACAGAGAACTCAAGTAAAGTAATTTAGAGACCGAACCACTAAGCCACTACTGCTCCATAAAGCATGCAGCCCAGGATAAAAAAAGTGCTGACACTGGAGAGTGCTGACGTCCTGAAAGCTCCACCATATAAACAATTATGTATTTTTTTCACTTTTTTAAATAACATCAGATTTTATTAGAGAATAATCTGCTATACAACTCTCTATGAATGACCTGTTGCCATAGAAACAAAAGCCTTAAGGTCCATGAAGTTACTGAACAACGCAAGAACTTTGAGGATGGATTAAGACTGCAGTTAATATAAACAGTCTACCACTATGGCTCAGGACCACAGGTTGCATTTACGTGCCTATCACTGCACAATTTAACAGTGATTAGCTGTAATGAATAGACATTTGGTGTCACCCAGGTGAGGATGAGTTCCCTTTTGATTCTGGTTCCTCTTAGGGTTTCTTCCTCATGCCATCTCAGGGAGTTTTCCCTTTTCCACAGTCACCACTGGTTTGCACATTAGGGACAAACTTACAATTTACTTACAAGGAACAAACGTATACATTTTTAATAAAAGTTATCTCTGTAAAGCTGCTTTGAGACAATGTTTATATCTGAAGACACTATGCAAATAGTGTTTTTGCAAATTTTGGCAAAAAAAAATTTTTGGCACATTTTTGCACAAATTTATTGAATTGAATATTAAATTGGAACAACAATGATTTACAATTAGCGCATTAATATCACCAGTGAAAAGAGGTTTAAATACACAGAGACCACAGGGTCCACATTTCCTATTAAAACATCAGAAAATTCAGTGAGACAACAAAAACAGACCAAACGACATATACATACTGTCTTGTGTGAAAGGAGATTAATGGCATCATTCTGAGGAATCTGGTTTGGGATTATAATATACAATATATAAATCTTAAGAATAAATACCTTCTTTTTGGTTTTGTGAGGATTCTGGTTATCTATTGTTTTTTTAGGTGAGCCATGTGCTTTTGTCTATGTTACTGTCCTTGAATGTGTTCTCCTGTTCTTTGTTACAGTAAAGCTTTCATTAGATGTCACTTTACACACCTACGTTTCTGACTCTTGTCCTGTCTAAAGATCTATTCCACATTTATGTCCTTAGGTCAATTATTTCCTAGTTTTTATTATTTAATTTAAAGTCCCCTGGTGGTCTAGTGTTTAGGATGCGGCGCTCTCACCGCTGCGGCCCGGGTTCGATCCCCGGTCAGGGAACCAACCCCAGCCACTCTTAGTGCCGGTCCCAAGCCCAGATAAATGGGGAGGGTTGCGTTAGGAAGGGCATCCAGCGTAAAAACGTGCAAAATCGAACATGGCGACCCCTGATAGGAAAAGCCGAAAGAAAGTTTTTTATTTAATTTATATTATGTAATTATTTCTTGTAACAATCGTTGGTGACGATTCTCAGATTGCCTCCAATAAATAATTATTTTGCAAGATATGAAAATACTGCAACATGCTATATTTTTTTGACAGTGCATTCGGACAAAAAAAAAAAACAAAAACAAACATCCTTTTATATCTTTGTCAAATGTAAAGACACTTTTAGAGCAACATTTCTACGTCTAAATCTTCACCATATGTGATCCCATTTTTATTTAAAAGGCGATACGGTTTAGAAAAACCTACACACACACACACACACACACACACACACACACACACACACACACACACACAAGCATCATTCGGTCCAATGCAAGAACATTTGTGATGCCACATTTTGTCTGTGTGAAGAGAGCACTGCATTCTGCCTATAATTACATGCTGTCTCTTTTCTTGCCGTGTTTGGCGAAACGATGCTATGAAATATTGAAGAGACTGCAAAACACGCCTGGATAAACAAGCCTGCCTGCCTTAGCCTCCCCAACACATATCAGATGCTATGCTGATTGGACAAGCATGGTCATGTGATTTGCTGGCAGGCCTCTCAATAGGTCATGCAGTGCCAGTTGAGTCTGGATGCAGAGCGCAGCATGAGTATGACGAACTACGGCAAATCATCAGCACCAAGCAAGGAACGCTTAAGGGAAACAAGCACACACACCTACACACACACACACACACACACAGCACAATAACACACCATAACTCAAGCCAGCGAACCACATTGAATAAAACACGGTGCTTCGAGACTACAAATCGCCATACAGCGTATGCGATGCTTCAGTGCGTGTGAGCATCCCTGTGTGATGCTGCTCACGCGACGATTTATTGTCTTGTTGGGTATAACTGATGACGGCAGGCTAGCAGACGCCTGATAAGACCTCAGTGTGCTAACGCAGCAGAACGGACCACTGCGACATTTCATGCTCTGAGCTCCATCAATCCTCTTTAAAGCACCTGTTTCCCTTCAGTTAACTCCCATCATGAATTGGGGCTCAACCTCTGAAATAAAGGCTATAATTAATTGATGCACAGATTTTTCGTCCAAACGTTACAGATAATCCTGAACCAAATAAGCTAATAAGACGCAACATCTGTGTATTTTTTTTTCATATGTTGTTTTGCTTGAATCCGAACCTCTGATGGCTTTTAATCAGAAACATTGTTAATGAAATATTTTTCACTGGGAGCAGCGAAAAATTCTCCATTTATATTTTTTGTGCATAAAATTTACACATTAAAGAGAAAAACAGTCGCTCTGTTATACCGTGAGGGCATTTATTTATTTTGTGAGTGAGCCGTCTCTCTGCAAATCAATACTGCAGCTTTTCTGACTGATTACCTTCATCCTAGGATGAAACATTTTTACCCTTCTGGAACACAGTCTCAGTAGGATCGGATTGAACCTGTGGATGGTGTAAAATCAGTCTACTCTACACCATCCACAGGTTCAATCCGATCCTATTGACATTGTAGTCTCAAGATCTCAACCTCAATTCTCAAGAGAATTGTCGAAACTAGCTTTCCAGCACCAGCATCAATACACAAAACTGTGGGAAGATCTTCTGGCAGCATCATGTTTATCTTTCCAGTACACTTTCCATGAATATGTTCTGGCATCTTATTCACTCACATGGTGTTGCTTTTACCTTAAATTCGATACCTGGCTAACCCAATTATTGTATTGTGATTGTAAATTGATTAAATAAAGACTTGTAATTTTTTAAATAGTAAATAGTTTGTAGTAACAAAGGATATATTGGATAATAATAAGATTTATTATTATAATTATAATATATATATATGCACTATATTGCCAAATGTATTGGGTCACCTGACCTTTCCTGCTATATGTGGTTCTTTTCCAAACACAAATCTGGAGGCACTTAATCGTACAGGACGTCTTTAGATGGCGCTATAATAAAATTTTGCATTCACTTGAACTTGGAAACCCAAACCTGTTCCAGCATGACGATTTCTCTGTGCACAAAGTGATCTCCTCGAAGATCTGGTTTACATGCTTTGGAGAGGAAGATCTTGAGTGGTCTGAAATAGAGACCTGATTTCATCCCTACTGAACACCTTTGGGATGAATTTGAACGCTGACTGCACCCCAGGTCTCCTCATCTACATCAGTACCTGACTTTCGTAACACCCTTGTGGCTGATGAAGACAAACATTTTTATAAACACTAATCTAGTGGAACATCTTCCCAGAAGAGTGGAGGAAAATAAAAGAGCAAATTAAGACTAAATACCCCCCCCCCCCCCGTTCCTCTACATCTGTCTATTTCAAACCAACTACCTGCATGTCTTCCCTCACCACATCCATAAACCTCCTCCTTGGTCTTCCTCTTTTCCTCCTTCCTGGTGGCTCCATCCTCAGCATTCTCCTACTGATATACCCCATGTCCCTCCTCTGCACATGTCTGAACCATCTCAATCTCGCCTCCCTCACCTTGTCTCCAAAACGGCCTACATGTGCTGTCCCTCTAATAAACTCATTTATAATCCTGTCCATCGTCGTCACTCCCAACGAAAACCTCAACATCTTCAGCTCTGCTACCTCCAGCTCCACCTCCTGTCTTTTACTCAATGCCACTGTCTCTAATCCATACAACATCTCAGGTCTCACAATCATTTAAACATTTATAACAATAGCACAATTCGAATCAACTTAAAAAATTTCATATTTTTAAATCACATATAGTTTTAGCTGGATTTTTTTTTCTTAATTCAACTAAAAGAGGCATTTAGATTATTTTGAGAAGTTTTTCAAGAAGTTTTAGGTCTGGATCATACAGATTTCTTCCCCAATACTAATGCTATTTAATATTTTTTTTTAAGTCTTTTTAAATCTAAATCTATTAATATGTGGAACATTTCCAGTTTCGACAAATCAATTTAAATCTGTGGCACTAAATACAGGATGTGATTTAAAATGAATTCAGAAAGTATTTAGACCCACTTCACTCTATTCAATTTTATATTGTGGCTTGATTCTACCATCATTCAAATAGATTTTTCTCATTAATCTACACTCAGTACCCTCAGTACACAGCAGCTTGGTTTATGCTCTGCTATGCACCACTGCTATGCATGATTTGGATGTGTGCCTTTCCAAATCATGCCCATTAAATAAACATTTTCACAGATAGACTCCAGTCAAGGTGTATAAACATCTCGGGAACAAACAAGAGAAACGGGAGGCACCTGAGATCATTTTCAAGTGTTGTTGCAAAGGGACTGAACACTAATGTACAAGTCAAGTTTTTCTATAGCGATTTTCACAACGACCATTGTCTCAAAGCAGCTTTACAGAATTTGAGTTAAGGTGAGCGATGTGTGTTTATCCCTGATGAGCAGCAGTGGTGACTGTGGCAAGGAAAACCTCTCTTAGATGTTATGAGGAAGAAACCTTGAGAGGAACCAGACTCAAAAAGGAAACCCATCCTTATTTGGGTGATATGGAGTGTGATTATAAATCTTTAAACAATACAAAACACTGGAGAGAGAGAACTAACATGAGCACTGGAGTGTGTGATTATGAGTAATGTCCTTTCTACAGTCTTATACAGTCATTTGAGGTTATAAAACTAGGGTCTAATGAGCAACTCATAAAATAGCTCAATACTTGAGATCATCACAGATACAACACCAGCTTCTCCATGCCAGAACCTTTAACATTTAAAGAAGTCCAATGTCCAAACTCTACATAAAGTGGAATCCAAATGTCGCTGGTACGTCACTAGATGGTTCGGGATGTTTGCGGGGTCGGCATCTACTTCTTTTAAAGTCCATAATCTTCATGAGGTGGGACACGACTGGAGCTGTGATGTGACATATACATTTACTTATTTAAAAAAATACAGATATTTGTATGGAATTCGGATTTCAGAAAGGATGTTAGGAATGTTATATCTCTAATAATTGTTTATCAGCAAAATGATCATTACATCGGTCAGATCAAATTTCACCAAATACATCCGTGAGGGAAAGAAAGAGATTTGCTGAGACACATTCCAAGCAGAAACACATCTGATGCACTTGACACAAAGAATTGCAGAGGCAGCACAGGTGCCCGCAGGAGCATTAAATGTGAATGAGAACTCACACCTTCCTCCAGCGCTCTTTCTCCATCCAACCCCCCCCTCTCTCTTTGTCTCAATCTCTCTGTAGACCTGCTCGTATCTCTGAGCTAAGCTGACCTCGTGCAGAAAGAGCTCAGCAACTGAAGCTTTTTCAATTGAGGTTTTGTGCAGGTAATAGAGTATTACAGGGGCTGCGCTGATCGGTGTCACATTCGGTCACTAAATACGTGACAACGATGTTTTCTGGTGGCCCGAAAAATTGTGGCCTGACTCTTTTCCATCATGCTGATAAATCATGGTCCTGGCAGGAGTAAGAAGGAGGAGGCGGAAGAAAGAAAAGAAGCTGGCCAAGCTCATAAATGGAGCATAATATGATCTGTTTTATTCATTGCGATTTAATGAATGCTGCTGAGCGAGCGGCTCAAGGTGTGAAAGTTCACAGAGAAGCAGCTGAGAACTTCCATGTTCTTTTCCAGTGATGTTATGAGGAACAGGGAACAAATCAAAGCGGAAAAACGATGTGACAAGGACACGAACGCAAACAGCTAAGCCCAGCTAATTTTTGGGCGACAGAAAGTGGTTACTGTGGAGTTTTCATCAACAGATGGAACTACAATTCATTTTGTTTCAAATAATTACAAAGCTATTTTCTGAAATGAGGACACACATACCAACACTCGTACACACGGACAATCATCTGAAACACTCACACACTTTATAATAGTCATTTTCTCCAAAAACATCATCCCTACTGTAGATACTGCAAGATTTACCGGTATTTTTTATCAACCCTGACAGAAAGCGGATGACAAAATGTTAATATTTTATGCAGAATCATAGGTTTAATTTTTTTTTTTTTTGGAGTAATTTGGAGCAATTTGTTGAAACCGATTTGGATCTGGAATATGCCTGTTCATCTCTCCAGTATACTTCCAAAGACCTGTAGAATCAAAGCCATGAATCTGTTAATAAATCTAATCACTCATTAGCTTTCGCCTTCATTTTGATGCATGTCTAACCAAACGATCGTAAACTGGTTATTAATAATCTTTTTTTGTTTGTTTTATAGGACAGTACAAACACAATACTTGATTGTGTCCATCAGGAAATATAATGTTGGTTTTCAAAAAATTCTCTAATAGAACCTTTAAAATTTTACAATTTCATGCAAATTTTTTTACTTGATCACATTTTTGGAATAATAAAAAAAATTTACCGATTTATTTTGAATGTTTAGATTTCATACAGTATTGTACGACTTTTTAGAGTCGTACATTTTTGTAGATGTTAAATCAATAAGTATAGTTAAATGTACAATTTCACATTTCTACTAATTTACAACATTTTTATTTTGCTTCCTTTTCAACAGTAAATACATAAATAATTTTTTTTAGACTTTATATAAAAGTATGATTAATGTATGATTAACAAAAAAGTTTTGGTTACATTTTGTACAGATTCATTATTTTCTTTTTCATTTCCTGAGTCAAATAATACATTTACTTTTCCAGCCATATTGAATTCTTGAAGTTGGAGGCACACAATGCCTTGTATTGGATGTCTTTGGATGCAGGAGCATGACATTTTCATCTTCTCAGAGTGGAGGTTATTATTACAGCTAAATGGGACTAAATATGGAATGTGAATTTTATAAAAAAGCACATAATAATCTTATGGTGGTGTCCAGAAACCTCCATATAGTGTATATCATAATACATAATTAATTCAACATATGTGCACCTGAAAATGTAAGAAAAGTGTAATTGATTATATATTGATTATATTGGCCAGTCCTTCTGCATGTACATAAAAAACACAGGTAAAAACAAACAACCAAAACACTGATGTGCCTAATTGAAACCCCGCCCACAGACCAGCTCAAGCTCCACCTATCTTCAGCATGGTCTTCTAAGACTTCCTAAACAAATACCATCCGAATGCAATTTCATTATTGTTCTGTACGTGGTCATTTAATCCAAAAGAGTTTATCTTAAGCTTTTGATCTCTCAGAAACATCAAATGTAAAAAAAATAAATAAATAAATCAGATAAGCATTTATTAGATAGAGCACAGGCATTGAGTGAAGTATAATGAAATAAATGAAACTGAAGCTTTGGTCCAGAGTTGGCTCATTCTGTTGTTTGGTTAGAGGTGAAATAAGAACAACCTTTTTGAAAGCTGTTTGCCAGAACCCCATCATCTGATCTAATCCAGCGTTACCATGTACACGTGATGAGAAAATGGCAGGCTTATGCTGAAGCAGATGTCCCAAACTAAAGCAGGTGGCGAACAAACTGATCCAAAATAAGGCAGAATACAGTGAGGGTTAGTCCAAGGTTTGTCATGTTTGTATATCCAGAAAGCATTTTTAATGTTAAAAAATTATATTGCTGTTATATGATGTAATATTGATGAATTCATATTGAATTCTCTTGTGATTTAGTTTGATTTGTGAAGATTATCAACCATTCAGGAGCATTAGAAAAATATGTAGCCTCAAATTTATTATTATTTATTTAAAATATCCATCAGATCTTGATCTTTCATGGACTTTCCATTTCTCAGACCCAAACCACCATATTATTAAACTATACAGTAGGTGGTCAAGTCAAGTCAAGAAGCTTTTATTGTCATTTCAACCATATTTAGCTGACGCAGTACACAGTGAAATGAAACAACGTTCCTCCAGAACCTTGGTGCTACATAAACAACACAAAAGCTACATAACAGAAAAACACACAGCTAAGGACTAGTAAGTGTCCTCGCCATCGTGTGCAACCTGGTGCAAACAGTGCAAGACGAGACAACACAAAACAGTGTAGGACAAAATACACAAAACACAAAATAGCGCCGCCAGTAAACCTACTGTGTATTATACAGTGCAGTGTGCAAGACAGAACTGGATACAGAAGTGTAAAAATAAAAATAAAAACCACAAAATGTAAACAGATGTTATGCAAAAAAGCAATAGCAATATTGTAAGTTAAAATTCCACCAAGTTCCCACTGGTGGACCCTTGAACAAGGCCCTTAAACCACAAGTGCTCGGTTGTATAAATTATAAAGATTTATATAAAAATCCTACAGTATTAGTGTCCTGACAACTACAACAAATACGCAGACAAAACAGTTTACCAAATTTTCTTGAAGTACAGATGGTCCCCGACTTACGCTAACGATACATCAAAATTGTTGAAATATAAAAAAATTCACGTAACAGGCAGCAGCGTACGATGTAGGATACGTTGAAAGTGCAGCTGGGATGAGCGTATCTCTCGCCCTGTGAGATGCCCCACTCTCGCTAACGATAGACGGAGTAAAGTCTCGGTGTCTATTTTTTTCTGTTTGAAACAGCAATTTTAGTGATAAAAGCACGTCTAAAAACAAGAAGAGGAAAGCCATCAGTTTGGAATGAAAATTATAAATCAGCATAAAGCAGTAGAAACTGTTACAGTCATAGCACCATCTCCGACTTACGATGTTTCTCCATCGTAAGTAAAGGACGACCTGTATTTCGCTCTGTTAAAGGGAATATAACAAATGCAAAAGTGCAAAAAAAAAAAAAGGACCATAGATTAACTTCATCAGCCTCTTTGTATACTTTATATACTATGTGGAGTATCTGTGATCCCTTCCTGTGTTGTTATTGTTGTTGCAGAAATGATTAGAGTAAGTGCATGAATATAGTGAATGCTGCTTCGTAGCTGGAACTACTGTCCAACCTGCTAACAAAATTAATCCACACCTTCTGACCAATCAGATTTGAGAATTCAAAAACGCGCTGTGCTGTAAAATCCTTTACTGCAGCAGTATAAATTATACCTATAGAGTAATCCAGTCAGGGTGGCTTATAGTGCCATAAAGATTAATCATCCAGTTCAAATGCATTCGACATCATCAGCTCTTGTGATCACCTTCAGGACATAATTACACTTGTTCTGGCTAACAATCTGGCCACCGTGGGTTTATATTAAATATGCGAGAAATGTGCCATGCATCGTTTTAGCACCATTATCTACCCTTCTGCCAAAGCACATCAAATCCCAATGTTAGTAATGATGCTTTTTAATCCTAAGAGAAGAACCAAGGTGAGAAAAGGTGTCAGAGAGTCTGAATGCTGTAGTTTGAGACGAAAGTGTGCAGAAACTGAGCTTCAACTGCATGAACTAGTAAATAATTGAACGTCCGTGCTATTGCAGATTTCTAGCAAACATATTCTATACAGCAGGATTGGAAGAGCAGAAGCATTTCACAGTAGTCTCACAACCGAATATCGATACAGAGTTTGATACTTTTCGACTTTAGGCACTTTGAAATTGGAACCATTTTGGTCATTTTGTTTTATTTTATTCACATTTTGCATTTTATTATTTTAATTGTTTTATTTTTTTGCATTGTATTGCATTGTCATCATTCTTCTCCACTCATGTTTCAGCTATACTTGTGAACGATCATGCCAATAAAGGTCTCTGAAATTGAAAATTTGAGTGAGGTGTAAGGTGTTTATCATGGTTTACGTTTAATACGTACCTGACAAGAAATGCTAACTTGTGTATTACATTGCAGCAGCATTGCCATAGAATATGAGAGCAAGTGTTAAATAAATAAATCAATAAATAAACAGACAAAAAATGTCCTTTGTTTGTGTCTTTAGCTTTGCACTCAGCAGTACATTTTATTCTACACAAAAATTAAGGCTTATGATACTATGTATTATTGCATGTTTATGCTGTTATATGCGTCAAAAATCAATTGCGGCAAGCTTTTGCAGAAAAATAAACGACAACAGAGAAGAGGGATACAACCAGCACTACCACCCTTGAGATTTTTTTGACATTCCTCCCTATTTTGAAAATAAATATATTAAATTACTAGAATTTATTGTCAATAATATCAGCTATAACGATTCTCTTATCAACTGCTATTGTTTATTCTTTGCGTTGATGTTAATGACCAAAAATTATACAGCTAGTTACTGACAAAGTGCAAAAAAAAAAAGCATACTGTGCAAGCTGTTACAATAGAAAACATAGCATGTGAGAATCAATGCATTAATATAAACCTGTAATTTGCTTAAGAGCAGGAACTACTGTCTGTACTGCTGTTAAATGAAACTAACAGTATCAGGAACTCAACATGCCGACTGTACTTAATTTTCTGTCTAATCATTAAAGCCTGGAGTGGAATGCTGTTACTGTATGGTGGCCGCCATCGCACATAATCACAACAAGAGGTGGAAGGTCACAAGTTCAAATCCCAGCACCACCAAGCTGCTACTGGTGGATCCTTGAGCAAGGCCCTTAACCCTCAACTGCTCAGTCTGGATAAAGGCATCTGCCAAATGCCATAGATTGGATTTTGAATGAGGGTTATTGCAGCATAAAATAGACAAAACAAGGATCCAGATATGGGCAGTGAACACAGTGAAACAGAACTGATGTGCTTGGATCATAGTCATCTAATTATACTAATGACAATTTGTGTGGTAAACCAACAAGCCAAACGTTTTCTATATAAACACTTAATAGTCATCAATGCTGTTTACAAAAAAAATAATAATAATTTTTTACTTTAATTTGAGATTACCAAATTTTTCAATACATCCTATTTTTCTCACGCTATAAAGGGAAAATATATAAGTGATAATAATATATAAGTTTCAAGTTTTATTTGTCATATGTACAGATGTCAGTGTCAGTTTGTACAATGAAATTCTTCACGTGACATCAGTAGCAGAATTACACCAGAAAAGCAAAGACGCATATGATGTAATTGTAACATTGCAATTTTAAGCTTGTAACCATGAACTGAAAGAATTTATTTATTTTTAATGAGATCGTAACAAGTATAAAGTGAAGTCCAAAGGTCTGAGGGCACAAATAAAAATGCTGCATTATCTGCTAATATAATACAATTATTTTTTTTTATCAGAAATTATATTGTCAGCAAGAACTTTGGTGAGAAGTAAAATCGTAAACATATGTATCTGGTTCAATTTGAGGTCATAATGTCACCTGAACATTTCGCTTCAACACAAGGGATAAGACACAGAGACAAGCTGACCTTTTGTACAAAAAAAAGAAAAGTAAACTAAGAATTGTGCTGAACCTTGAAGGATTTATTTTTTCAGCTTTATAAACTGTTTACTTCTGGACCCCTTTGTATGCATTCTGGTTGAAATAAGCTTCCAAAAAAAAAAAAGTACATAAAACATCTGCTGACCCATGACATGTGGAATGAGGTGGAAAGTACAAAGATGTTTCACATCGAAGCATGAGCATGATGTTACCAGTGTAACAGTAATCATGGATTTCCTACGTTATAATCGTTATACACTGTGTTTCTTTATCAGTAGTGTCAAGATTTTCTATTCACATTCACAAAAAAAAAACCCTGTTACGTTCATCAAAAAGCCTAAAGGAATGCAAAGCTCAATGGTAAAGGTGCTGGGTTACTGATCAGAAGGTTGGGGGTTCAAGCCCCGATATCGCCAAGCTGCCACTTAACCCTTTGTACTCCAGGGGCGCCGTATCATGGCTGACCCTTGTGCACTGACCCTCAGCTTCGGATAGAATTTCACTGTGATGTATTGTATATGTGACAAATCTTCTATTCTGACTGTACATTATTTGACAATCAGCAGGTCACGGCTGAAAAACCCAAACAAGCTCACTAAAGGCTTATAACATCAGCACACATGGTCATTTGCGGCACCTACTGAGAACAGGGTATAAGACGAGCGCTCATTTGTGTCAATGTGCAGGCCTAATCAACTTTCCCATGGACAAATGCTCTAATGCAGCATGGCTGTGTCAGGACATAGAGCATGTCAGCTGTGAAATGGTCACTCAGGGAAGTGGATGTTGGACGATCAGCCTGTAGCTGACACCGGAGCATCGCTGAATGGCCTGGGGGAGAGTAATTATGTAGGGAGGAAAAGACTTTCTAAAATTAAGGCCATTAGGAGGTTCAGTTCTGCTCTGGTGAAAATTAGTCTTTATAAGTAGAAACCAGTAGGATCGTAGATTAGGCTGAACTGCTGATCTCTGTCATTCCAGTCGGTTGCTCACACGTTTGAAAACTATTTTTGCGTGATAAATATAGAAAAAGCGCAATCTGCTTTAAGGACTGTACTAACAAGCATTAGTGTCATAGAATATAACACCCAATCAGAATCCAGATATGAAAATATGCCCAATGAATAGACCTTTAGGATAGGACAAAGAATTGAAGTGTTTGGATCACAGTCAACTTTTTTTTTTTCGCATAAAATAGTCACGGAAGCAGGTTTACGAAAAAATAAATAAAAATAACAAATTTCCCTTCGATTATATTTCATTACAAAAATCACAATCTTTTCCAAATAATATTCCCCAGTCTGAGGTTTTCAAAAAAATCTTTCAGTTTCTTACAATGAACAATGAAAAGGAAAAACATGACGCTTTTAAAAAAGCCTACACAATCGTTTTGTCCCAATATACAGTATATTTAACAAATGCACACTGTTTCTATTCTGGACGTGAGTGCCTTTAGTGACTTTCCTCACAGAAAAGCCTGATATTGGCACTGTAATGCTTTTTTTAATGCTTTACACATGACTAAAACCAGTTGTTTGCAGATGATGATTTGAACAATGTGATAAAAAAATACGGACCAGTTCTGTAGCACAAATCTTCAAGCTCACAATGAGATTTCATCCAATCTTTATTGAAATTCAGTATAATGATGTCATTTCCAATAAAAGGTATTTCCAGCTGAAGGTCATGGCTAATGTTTTTCATGTAGGTAAAGCTTAAGCGTTATTACCTCGAAGGCAAGCATTATGCAAATCAAGGTGGAATTTGTACATCATTAAAGGAAATCAATAGCTCTGTATTACCTTGGAATAACTTCTGCAGTTCCTGAATATACTTGGTTACTTAAGCAGACTTTGGTATCAAATGCATTGTATGTAACTCGATCTTTTACCTATTTTAATGGGTAATAATACTTTTTATATGTACCTTACATCACAGTGACATAGAAAGTTAAGATCAGTGAGCAGGGTTAGCCATGATACAGCAAATGCTCAAGGGTCCAAGAGTGGCAGCTTGGTGATACTGGGGCTTGAACCCTACCTTCTGATCAGTAATCCAGAGCCTCAACCACTAAGCACCACTTCCCAAGTAATAATATCTCTGATGGGGTCGATATTTGGTTTTGTTACCAAACAGCTCAATTTTGCATCCAGTTCCACACTTCAGGCTTTTTATTTTAACTACGAAATGCTAGAGTTTCATTCTTTGTTTTATAATTGCAGCCTGATCTGTGTGTTCACTGTAACATCATCCAGTCCTGCATGAAACAGAGCTCGGATCCGGCGCTGAAAATAGCACAGAGTGGACAGGTGACAGAGCGTCCCTTTAGGGAGATCAAAGAAAACATGGATCCATTCTGTGCATATCTGCCAGCAAACTAAACCAAATCGTTTAGTCCATCCACACACACACACACACACACACACACACATACACACACAGGGGCGGGATAGGAAAAAAATCAACCAGCACAGTTCATCATTGTCATTCTGATAATACACTCAGTTCTCTCCTCTCAAGGAGGAAAAAAAATGTTAGGCAGATCAGTTCCCATGGCAACACTGCACAGTAGGCTCGCTGTTGACTCGCTGGAGCAACACTACGGAGGCTTTGAAGGAAACCAACGGCCATGATTTCAGGAAAGCACACACACACACACACACACACACACACACCCACATACATAGTCGACGTGGATAAAGATAAGGTGAAGAATGTGCAAGCAAACCCGGCTGCTCTGAATTAAGCTCTGTAATGCTAAAGCACATGAATAATCTGTCAAAGAAAGACACTGACTTGATTTAAAGGTCTGTGTGACACCATGTTAGCATTAAAGATTAGCATTTAATCCCACGCTATAGGGTAATCAATAGCAATGCAACACTATTTCCCCAAATTCTCCATTAAATAGCATTCACTTGTATATAGTTAGGGCATTTCTGATTATGTGGAGTAATGGGATATCCGATTTTGAATAAGAAGCGACTTAATGTAGGTTAAGCTTAAGCGTTCATAACCCAAAGGCAAGCGCTATGCAAATCAGATTTTTATACATCAGCATTAGAATTTCCAAAACACACATTAAAATAGGTTAAACTAGGTAAGGAAGATTTAAGTTTGCATTTTACTTCCGCATCCTGCTTTCTCATTTAAGTTATGGTTCAGTTGCAGAACAAATCTGTGTGCTAGCGCAGACCGAGAGCTAGTCTAAAGATACACGCAAGCGAAGGCTCTGCCAGAAACAGGAGCCAGTGCTAATGCATGTGCAAACAACGAATGTGTTAGTGAAGGAAGTGTTAATGAATTTGGATGCACTTGAAAAAGGGGGGGGGGGGGGGGACACTATAATTTGTCCAAGTAAGAAACGAGGAAATGCCATTTTACATTTTCATTGCATGACACATGAATGCATGAAAACATTATTATTTAATAACAAAATGATTAATTTTGGCAAATTTGGCAAAGGCAAATGTTGCACTGACGTCGTCTGACCTTCTATAAATCTCTCCCATTTCCACACACGCGCTCTAAAGCTCAGCAAATCAAGTCCATCAAATTCTCCAATTGTTCAAACCCAACAAAGAGTCATCGTTGTTGTTTGGTTGTACCAAACTTCTTCTTAGTAAGAATTATGAAGGCCAATGTGCTCTCAGGAAAAGAAAAGAAATTTGAGCACAAATGTTTTTGTTGCCTTTCCTAGATTTGTGCCCTAACATGATCCTGTCTATAAGCTCTGCACTTAAATCTCATGCCATAGTTTGTGTTTTGATCTGTATTTTCTGTTGTTAGACCTTATAAACAGACTCTTTAGACAACTGTACTTGTGACATATCCACTAATAAACGATTGAGAAATAGGACAACAACATTTTTACATAGAATACGGTACACTGTTGACTCTGCCAGAAAAGATGGCAGTTTATGGAGTGAAGTTTGAGGTCATGGTGGATGTACTGTGGCTTTGAATAGGAGCTGGAGATAACACCATGAGAATAGCACCCCCCTATGATTTGGAGTCGGGGGAAAGTCTGCGTGATGAGTATGTAGGAAGATAGAGAGATGAGATGCATGGTGTAATCCACTGAGGCAAATTTATGACTTTGATGGTCAATAAAACAAGTGAAGTGATTTCCCGAGCTCCTTGTCGGTGTTCTGAATACAGTTTGGATTTACCCGATCGGCAAAAAGAGCCAAGAACTCACGAACGCAAAAGAAAAGCGTGATCTGACAATGTTACTAAGAAACCTTTACACGATCCCGACTCAAAATGCCAGTATGATATATGAGGTTTAGAAGCCAACTTCCATGACCACAGCTACGCCTAAGAAATAATAAAAAATATAAATAAATTTGGATGATTCAAATATATTGTATCAATAAAATTTAAACAAATATTTAAATACTATAGATATCTGTAGTATAAAATGTTTTTTATTCTTTTTTTAATTCCTTTTTTGCTGTGGTCATGGTAGTTAGCTTCTAAACCTATATACTATGATACCTGTTGTGTATAATAAAAAAAGTATATATCATGATATTGTATCTTGAACTACAGAGATCAATAAAAATCTTAAAAATAAATATGAACAAATAATAAACTTCGTTTTAATCACTAAACATTTTACTGATGCACCAAGTCTTAAATCAAGTACCGAAATCCGCCATGATGCACACATCCGGCAATTAAAACCATCCGTGCGGAAACATAGCAAAAGTCCAGTTTGGTGTCCTGATGATTTACGTGATTTGAAACACCATAAATACTTTAAAACATTTACAACAATATTTTGTCTTCAGGCTCTATGTTGAGTTCGGTTTCACTAATAATAAACATTAATTTGCATAAAGCATCACTAATTGTCCATGTCCATGTTGAGTAGAGTATTAAAAACTTAAAGTATTCATTTAAGCTACATTTAGATAAAAATGTTTGCAAATAATCATGAATTAACCCATGATATAGTATATATATATATATATATAAAATATCTGTGTACCTATATATAAAGCTTTAGAGCAGGGGTCTTTAGTCTTATATACAAGGACCGGTCTGGTTATTTTCTTTTCATCACTGCAGGAGTCATTGCTCATCATCTTGGACCCTGAACAAAAGGTTACTCCTAAACCTAACTCAACTATTTGGTTGGCCATATTGTCTCTTTGTTTTTTTAAGATTAAGACCCCTGGCACACTACATACACCTTTTTACTGTAGTTTAAAAGATAAGACAACAAGGACGGAAAAAATATAAATTTCCACCCCTTTTGCCCAAAATGCAATGAAGATCAACAACTACTGTCATATGCACAAGTGTCCTTACGCAAGGAGCTCCTCGGTTTAACACACACCATAATAATCAAATATGTGTATGCTCAGAACGTGCAAAATATAGATAACATTTGATGTAATAAATGCCACGAAATGGTGGCTGGTCATACACTTACTCACTCGAATAATGTTAATGTATAGAGGACAAAAATCTATTAATTCACATAACTTAGCATCACAAAGCTTAGCAATGACTCAGTTCTGCTGAGGATATTAATACTGGATCAGTATCAGGTGTTCATCCAAAACCAGAGGCTGAATATCAGAATCATACTGGAAATGAAAACATCGATTGAAAGCATGTTGTAACTCTATCACTAATTCAATTTTAGCTCAAGGGTAAACAGTTACATCCACAAAGGTTCAACCTCGCTGCAGGTTTCCAATCTAACTACCCAGGAAATTGCACAGTTACTCAGTCAGGTCATGTTAGTGGTGATTGCTTGTGAATGATGTATGTCTGTAGGAAGAACTGTAAATAAACTGGAAGTGGGTGCTTACACTGCAGTAGGAACTGCAGATGCAGGCAGCAGATGTCATGTATGTACAATCTAACCGAACGTCTAGTGTGTACCGTGGATTTATTACTGGTCTTTAATCCCAACACTGGAAACCTTATTCACTGCACTTCCCTCCATATTCACTGCACTTTCCTCCATGTTCACTGCACTTCCCTCCATATTCACTGCACTTCCACACACCTGACTGAGCTTACAAAAAGCTTGATCACATCTGAATCAGGCGAAGAACAAAACAATATATTATAATCCTCATCTGCTCTCAATCAGTGCTCAGGAATGTGTTAGGATTAAATATGTGTTGAAATTTCCAAAGCAGCTCAGAATATTATATCATCGTCTGTGCTTGACATGATATAAACACTTTTCTTTTAGCAACTACGTGTTTACAAAGCCCAGGCCGAGCTCACGTCGCCAGTGCCGTTGTTCTACAAGGAGAAATACCCAAGGAACCATCTGAAAACATCTGAATATAATATGAAAATAGCAGGAACGTCAACTCAATCTTTAGGATGCGCAAATCAGCAAACACGGACAAGGGAGACAAAGGCAGAGGCCGGACCAGATGTGCATATACACACACACACACACACACACACACACACACACACACACACACACACACACACTGCACCAGGTCATAACACAAACAAAAAGCCCATAAGGTATTTGTCTTCATGGCTTTTTTTTTATAGTGGCATCTGGAGTTCATCTTCATCTCTCTCTCTCTTTCTCTCTCTCTCTTTCTCTCTCTCTCTCTCTCTCTCTCTCTCTCTCTCTCTCTCTCTATATATATATATATATATATATATATATATATATATATATATATATATATACAGTAAACAATACACATTTTACTAAGACAGTTTTATTTATATACTGTATATAACTTGTGAAAATTATACAAAATAATAACCACTAATAGATTTTTTATTGATACTACTACTACTAATAATAATAATAATAATAATAATAATAATAGGAAAAAGAAGAATGAGATTCAAATACATACAAATAAAATAATAATAATAAAAAAATCTAGTATTATTTATTCTTAACACGTAGTCGCCTGTATTTTCCTCCTCATGAGGAAAAGGAAGTGCTGTACACACTGCAGCTATTCCCCCAATTACCCTGGAGGAAGTGTTTTAGTTTTTTTCTGCACTTGTATTTATGTATATATAATAAAATTGAAGTGTATCAATAAAGGAGGCTGAGGGCAGATGTGGCGCATTGCGCTCTTTAAGGCTGCGACAATTAAAAAAAATGTTTTCCAATCAAATCACTGAATGATTAAATATCGGCTCAGTGAACAGGGAAATAAAAATCTGCATGGATTCAAACAGGTAGTCAGGAGGAGAAGGATGAGGAGTGGGATGATGTATCTCACCGTGTCTGGCGGATGCCGGCTGGAGGAGAAGCAGTGTGATCCCGGCGCACATCACACACCGGCGCCACACCGCGCCCGGCCGCTCCGGACACCTCCTCTCCCTCCAGCACCCTGAAGCTGCTCTTCGGCTCCACACCACGGGCACTTTTCTCGAGGCCATGTGAACGTGTTGGCGTGGGGGCCTGGACGCGCAGGAACGAAACGCGCATTGGACCGGGACGTGTCCGCTCCGGTGTATGAGACCGAGGCCGTGTCCGAGTCCGAGTCCGTGGACGAGGTTTTAAATCACCAGCATGGGAAAGTCTTAAGGCAAAGAGTCCGTTCCGATCCGAACCGCCTTCACACCGAGCCGCATTTCAGTGCGTAAAAGGCGCATTTCATCCCGGAACGCAGATATACACGCACACGCACAAGCACTCACACACAACAGACACTCATCCACATGCACCAACACACACACACACACACACACACACACACACACACACACACACTGCCCTGCAAGAACACCACCACAACGACGTGACACTGATAAAAACGACAAGCGAAAGCTTTCCAGGGCGCAGCGCATCTGACGCGCAAAATTACAGAGCGGGGGGCCTTCAAGGAGGAATCAAATTCATGAACGGCTCACTCGGCTCACTCAAACGATTCAATCAGAGGAATCGACTGAATCTACAGAAGGGCCACACACAAACACTATAACTATATTTACACCAGGAATGAAAGGGCATATAATAAAGTGCATATGTTATAAAAAGAGACAAAAAAGAAAAGGAAGGTACATTGGGATATATTTAACAAAAAAAATAAAAAATCCAAATAATATGTTTCTAACAAATGACACCCTAAGACTTTCAGTTTTCTGCTTTCCTTCACTAAAATGTAAGTCATTGCATGCATATATATATTTGCACTCATATTTTAATTATCCTGTGAGTTATATACAATAAATAAATGTAGAAAAAAGAAAAAAATATATGTATATATATATATATATATATATATATATATATATATATATATATATATATATATATATATATATATATATATAGAGAGAGAGAGAGAGAGAGAGAGAGAGAGAGAGAGAGAGAGAGAGAGAGAGAGAGATACTGTATATTCTTCTTCACCCTAGTGTTTATCCTCCTTGTAAGCTTACTTCAGAGTTTCTATCCAATCCTATTTAAAAGTTTAGCCATCACATCACATGTTGCTGGGGTCAAATAATTCTGCACAGCCGTCTGTAGCATAAAGTACATGTCGCTCGAAGGTTGGTGCTTTAACCAATGAGAATGCGAGTTGGCATCTTTGTGGCAATCTAGCAGGCCTTAAATAATGTTTCCCTTTTCACGTCCTTTGATTGGATGCTCAGAGCTTACAGTCACATCTGTAGCAAACTGAACAAGTTTTAATACATTCATGTGTATTTACTAGCTGTTTTATCATTCCACAATGGCTGGCAGAGGAGAAGAATTGTATTCGGTCACAGATAAACACACAAAGGTTATTTTCATAAGCATTTTTCAGGAAAAGCTGGGCATCGAGAGGAAAGGTCAGATCAAAACAGTTTTTAAGCTTCTTTATTAGACATTTATACTTTATACGTTTTATTAGACATTTATACTTTTGTGTTTTCTTTCCAATAGTGTTTGCACAGAAACACACAATTTGCCTTTAATTTAAATCCTCAGGAAAACCCAGGGGAAAAATGCACAAAATGCACGGAAAACCCGGAGTTTAAAACTGATGCTTTTGCTAGAGATGATGTATGTTGACGGTGCAGCCGTGGCTGCAGTGAAAGAAGACTTGTTGAATTGTGTTCACTGGGGTTCTTGCTTTAGTAATGACATTGGTTCTAGCTGAGATTCCCGTCTGTGATGTAGCGATCATCCCCCCCATAATTCGCGGTTCGGGACTCGCAGCTCGGAAAATTGGCGGGTTCTCGTTTGGATCCTCACTAACAGCAAGTTGGCGGATTATCTTCAAATTGGCGGGAATCCGCAGCGGGAGCGGATTTTCAGGAACGTTAGGAATCAAATTTTAAACTGTTTTTCACTCACAAATTTCATACAAAGTTTTTAAAACACATTATTGTATTAAAGTGACATAATGTCTAAATCAGAGGTCACCAACCTTTTTGAAACTGAGAGCTGCTTCTTGAGTACCGATTAATGTGAAGGGCTACCAGTTTGATACACACAGTTTTCAATTTAATCTGAAATAAAAAATTCGCTCAATTTACCTTTTATTATATGTTATTTTTAATAATTAGTGATATTCATCTATGTGAAGACACTGATCAGGTTAATGATTTTTTATATTAATTATCAAAAATGATTTAACAAAGTAGGAAACAGCTATTTTTAGAAAAGTCTCGCGGGCTACCCATGTGGTCCTCGCGGGCACCATGTTAGTGACCCCTGGTCTAAATAATTTCATTAAGGTAAATTCAAGGATTTTCAGAACATTTCCCTATAATATTGATGGTTTATATAGTTGTGACATCAAAATAATGGCATTAAGGGGGGAATTGATTCAGGTGGGACACCACTGAAGGTCTGGGTGTGAAATGCGTGTCCCCACAGTGATTAGTACAATGATGCCATTATTGTATTAGTCTATGTCTTGTTTCAGTCCAGCAGTAGTGCTGTGCAGGGCCAATAAACCTGGTCCTACACACTACTATTGGACAATAAATCTGATTCTGATTTTGGATTCTGATTCTAACACTGACATCTTTGAGTTTCAGTCAAAAAGATCGCAGAACAAATTCCTCCCAGACATTTTATGCTGTTTTTCCCTTTGAAGTGTAGATAGCATTTAGCCTTGAAATGTTATTTAAGTGTAGGGAATGAGTAAAGGAACACACGGATGGACACGTTTTGGTTAGAGAGAATCCTCGATGGCTCGCTGCCTCTCCCACGCTGATTAAATTAAGACTATGATTAGGACAGGTCCGACTCAAATTTGAACAAACTTCATAATTACTTTTGTGATATTTAAGCCGTTTTGCAGATGAGCTCATTTTGATTTATCTTGGGATGGACTCTGTTTTGAGGCAAGATTCTGAAATTCTGAAATTCTACAGACGAGACCTCGAAATTTCTTTATAGCACCTAAAAATGAGCGAGAAAATGAAGAAATCTTTAATGGTCGGGATTCATAAATTCAACAGGTTAGCTTCTGTCTACAGCTCGTTATATTCAACATGTAGTTTGGTCCACTACATTGATTTGACATGAGACATTCAGTTGTGTAATTGTTTGTACAATAACACAAATACTAGCAATAGCTCTAAACAATAAAACTTTGACTACAATTACCACACACACACACATACACACACACACACACACACACACACACACACACACACGAGTTCTCCAAGCTATTAACTGACTATAGGTGTGCTCAATTGCATTCACACACCCAATCAAGGCATTCATACAAAAGATCACTGCAAAGTATCACTCATTGTAAATGTTCTTTCAGCATACCAAGCCTTGTAATTCATGTTTAATTCATTGCTAATCTGTTTTTTAATCTAGTTTTGACGTGTTCTGCCCCATTGTTTGAGTTAAGATGGACCTCAGTGTCTATAGGATTTTTGGAAATGGAAAGTCTTTGTCTGGACTCACGCATCTCTAGTTATTTTGTCTTCTTACCCAACCAGGAAACAGTTTTAGTTCAGGTTTTTTTTTGTGTGTATATATATATATACTTGTCTGTTATCTGCAATAAACTGAAGAACATTTGCGCCATGCTGTGTGCTGTGGGATTCTTCCCTGATCAGAAAAGGCACCACGGGCAACGTAGATCACATCGGAAACCTCTCCAGGAATTGAGTTTTGTTTGGGCATAGTAAAAATCTAACACCCATCATACTTTTTTTATGTCTGACATCTGCCTCTTTTTGACTGCAATTTCACTGCACTTCCATCCACCCATGTGATTCCTGACATTTAGTCTGTAGGTCGACATGGCAACGCAAACAATTTGTCCAATTGTGGCTTTTATGGGAATTGTTTTTCTCCATGGAGCAAAACAAAAAAAGTAACAATATTGTGTCTGAGAATCAGGACACCAATATTTACTTGATATCAAATGATTAACTAAGCAGCTAGCAACAAACGTGTGTTAGCGTAACACATCTTACACTACATACAAGCTAACTAGCCAGCAGAGTTCATTTTAATTTAAATTAATAATCATTCATTCTTTCATTTTTTCCTTCCTAATGATATGAAGATATAATTTGACTAAACAAATAAATAAATGTGCAGATGTTCCACTTTATTTTTATTGACACTCTTGGCATCTGGACATTTTGTTTTTCTAAAAATTCAGCTGAAATACTTTGGCGTGCCTCTCGAACCTGCCAAAGTTGCTCTTCACTAGTTGGAAATTTCTTTCTGACCTTATGATCCAGTTAATCCCAAAGCAGTTCAGTAGGATTGAGGTGTGGTGACTGGGCAGGCTGTTCCATGATCGATATCACTCCAGACAACTGTTTGCTCTCTAAATGCACTTCGAGATCTTAGCTGTACACTTCAGGTCGTTGTCCTGTCGTATGGTGAAGCTTCAATCTAGACGGAATTGCACGGTGTTGAAGTATGGAATGGTAGCAATGTTGGTTTAGTATTCCTGTGGAGAAATCTCCAACCTTCCCAGGTTTAAAACAACCCCAAACCATTAAGCTTCTCCCTCTGTGTTTAACTGTGGGTGTGAGGCAGTCTGCTAACATCTACTCTCTTCTCTGCCTTACAGAAGATCTTCTGTTAGAGTCAAACATATCCAATTTGGACTCATCTGTCCACAGAACTTTCAGTCCTTCACTGTCCAAATATTGTGTGCTTTTGCCTTTTACCATGACGCATTGAAACAAAAATGATAAAAGACTAGGTGTTTCCTAACTTTCAAAAACTCTGTATATTAATTGGTATATTTGGTATATATTGCACACAATTTATAACAAAAAATGTCTAAAACCTTACTTGTTATGTGAACGCACACCATGGTTGATTCTGTCTTTCTTTTTAATTTAATTCATTATAGAGTTTATTTTAAGAATGTTTACTTTACAGGGCCCTGTGTTACTATAGCAACAGGTCATCGCTGTAGTAGGATCAAATATAATATATTGATCATATAATATTACAGCCATATGTTGAATAAATATTAATTATAGATCAAATTAATACAAAAAAAGGAAAGAAAAACGATTTAAAACAATGACAGGTTTCTACATTACTAGTATTGTTCATGTGTACTAGTCTCTACTGTTTCCTATTTACTATGGGTTTAAAAATACATGGGAAAGTCGTTATCTTTATTAATCAATCAATCAATTAATCAATCAATCAGTCGATCGATCAACCAAACTATGGTCCTTTCGTGAATTTTAGTTTTGTAGCATGAAGTAAAGCGACTCTCCGTGGACATAGTTTAAAACAGCGCCATCTGCTGGAAACAATTATTAAACAGGCATAAGAAAATAAATTAAAATATAGTTTATATTTTTTTAAGTTATATATATAAAATTTTAAATAATATATAATATATAATATATATAAATAATATAATATATTATTTTAAATTATATATATATATAATAATTTAATAATATTTAAATAATATTATTTTAATATTATTAAATTATTATATATATAATTTAAAATTATATATATATATAATTTAAAATTATATATATATATATATATATATATATATATATATATATATATATATATATATATAAAATTTATTATTTATATTATATTATTTAAAATAAAAATAAAAAAAATATATATATATATATATATATATATATATAATAATTTAATAATATTTAAATAATATTTAAATAATATTATTAAATTATTATATATATAATTTAAAATTATATATATATATATATATATATATATATATATATATATATATATATATATATATATATATATATATATAATTTATATTATATTATTTAAAATTATATATATATATTTTTTTTTTTATATAATAATTATTATTTTAATATTATTAAATTATATATATATATATATATATATATATATATATATATATATATAATTTAAAATAATATAAACTATATTTTACTATTATTTATTATTACAATATACTATTATTTTCTTATGCCTGTTTAATAATTGTTTCCAGCAGATGGTGCTGTTTCTAACTTTGTCCACGGAGAGTCGCTTTACTTCATGCTACAAAACAAAAATTCACGAAAGGACCATATACATATATGCAGGATGTGTTTGCCTTCAAGGGGTGGAAGCGCTTTGCTGAGCACACTAGGAGCAAAAAATATATATTATTAATTATTTTATTTTTTTGGAGTATATTGTTGGGATGGTCCTTCATTTCATCTTCCTGGCCCTGGTCCGGCACAGCTTGCTGCAGATATCAGGCTTTTTTTGTTGTTTATTGTAATTAATTTAGCAACACTTTTATTATTAATTACACTTTTACACTACAGACTATTAATACAGGTGTTGTTTCATATAGATGTCAAAGCAGCTGAGAAAGACTTCCAAAATTAAAATCTTCTTCTTCTTCCGGCTTCTCCCATTAGGGGGCGCCACAGCGGATCATTCTTCTCCATTCTCCCCTGTCCTCTACATCTGCCTCTTTCAAACCAACTACCTGCATGTCTTCCCTCACCACATCCATAAACCTCCTCCTTGGTCTTCCTCTTTTCCTCCTTCCTGGCGGCTCTATTCTCAGCATTCTTCTACTGATATACCCCATGTCCCTCCTCTGCACATGTCCAAACCATCTCAATCTCACCTCCCTCACCTTGTCTTCAAAACGTCCTACATGCTCTGTCCCTCTAATAAACTTATTTTTAATCCTGTCCATCGTCGTCACTTCCAACGAAAACCTCAACATCTTCAGCTCTGCTACCTCCAGCTCCGCCTCCTGTCTTTTACTCAATGCCACTGTCTCTAATCCAGACAACATCGCAGGTCTCACCACAGTCCTATAAACACTTCCAAAGTTAAAATACAGATACTAAATCCTGCATGCTACAGGCTCATGCTTTTTATACCTCTTTTATACCTCTGAGACAAAGTATCATTTTGTATTTGTTCAAATAAAGACAAAAAGAAATAAAATGTGCACACTTACCAAATCTGTAGCACAAAGTTGGAGGCACGCAATTGTATCAGATGCGTTTCGATCTCGTGGCATTGCATTTTTCCTTCACTTGAACTATGAGACCCAAAACTGCTCCATTTTAACACTGGCCCCGTGCACAAACCAGCTCCACGAGGATAGGATTTAAAAGGTTTGTGGAAGTGGAAGATCTCCTGCTATAGAGCTCTGACATCAACACTACTGTATCGCTTTTTTTGGATGAATGTAAATGCTCGACCCTGATTGGTTGCTTGCTCGGCGTTTGACCAGCTGACTTTTTATCCACTTATAAACAAAAAGGATCGACTGTTTTTTTTTTTCTAAATGTAGCCGAGTAAACAGTAAAATATTTGACTTTGAAATGTAGCGAATTTAATGTAAAAGTCTCGGAAATACAAATCCGCGGAAAAAAAAACTACTTAAGTACAGTAACGAAGTACAATCACCTTAATTTATTTGTATTTGTCTAAAAGAAATAATTAGTTTTACATGATCTATCTATCTATCTATCTATCTATCTATGATGTACAGAATCCATCCATCCATCTCTCCATCATTTAGATGTAGATAATCCATCCATCTATCCAGATAATCCAGCTCTACATCATCCATTCATCTATCTCTCATTTAGATGTACAGAATCCATCCATCCCTCTTTCTCTCTCTCTCTCTCTTAATTTAGAAGTATAGATAATACATCCATCTATCTTAGATGTACAGAATCCATCCATCCATTCATATCTCTCTCTATCTATATCTGTGTCTATTATTTATATGTATAGATAATATATCCATCCATCTCTCTCTCTCTCTCTCTCTCTCTCTCTCTCTCAATTTAGATGTATAGATAATCTATCTCTTAGATGTACAGAAGCCATCCATCCACCCATCCATCTCTCTCTCTCTTTTAGATGTATAGATAATCTATCTATCTTAGATGTGCAGAATCCATCCATGTCTCTCTCTCTCTCTCTCTTTATGTCTATTATTTATATGTATAGATAATCTATCCATCCATCCATCCATCTCTCTCTCTCTCGCTTAGATGTATAGATAATTTCTCTTAGATGTACAGAATCCATCCATCTCTCTCTCTCTCTCTCTCTCTCTCTCTCTCTTTATGTCTATTATTTATATGTATAGATAATCTATCCATCCATCCATCCATCTCTCTCTCTCTCGCTTAGATGTATAGATAATTTCTCTTAGATGTACAGAATCCATCCATCTATCTCTCTCTCTCTCTCTCGCTCTTAATTTAGAAGTGTAGATAATCCATCTATCTATCTTAGATGTACAGAATCCATCCATCCATTCATATCTCTCTCTCTCTCTCTCTCTCTCTCTCTTTATCTATCTGTCTATTATTTATATGTATAGATAATATATCCATCCATCCACCTTTCTATGTATCTGGGTTTAACTCTGCTTGTGAAATAAAATAGTTTCTTCCTGAAGTTTTTATTCCTGTGACAAAACAAAGCACTGAAATAAACAGACACAAAAGACGAATTTGCCTGCAGCAATATATATTTTAATTCAAAGTAAATTTTGACAATACACCATAATTTCTTTAATTTGACACACCAAATAGTCACCAGGAAAACCCGCTTTTTGTGACAAAGTACATAAGGCTTGGTCACATAGACTGAGAACCAGAGAAATAACGACCGAAAACTGTGAGAGACATTACACAATTAAAAAGAAAAAAAAGTTCCCAGTCCTCATATACTGAATATTGCACAGTGCAATGGCTACATGGCAAACTAATGTAGCGTAAAAATAACTCGAAAGCAAAAACCAACAACAACAAAACAAAAACAAAACATGCATTAAAAAGCCACAAAACTACGTTTTAAAACAGTAACAGTTCAAAATTTAATAAATCAAGTCCACTTACTCTGAAGTCTAAATCTATTCTCTGATATCTTGCAGCGAGATTAAACTTCTACTCAAATATAATGTGCAGGAAGAAAATACAAAGAAGGTTAATAGCTATAAAGCAGTCAAACCCAAACATTAGGACACACAAACTAATATACAGTAGCACATGTGACGAATAACAAGACCCTGAATATCTGTACACAAAAAAAAAAAAAAAAAATCATCCATGGAAAGAAAGAAAAAAAGAACAGTAAAATAAATCAAAGCCAATTACAACTGTTTGGTATTGATGGGAGTTTAGTAGTTTAAACGTGATTAAAAGTGTTTGGTGGATGTAGGATGTGTGTGGAAAGCAGTCTGGGAAAATCAGTCAAACGTTGCAACCGAAATCGAATCGAAATTCTGCTTTTCCATTTTTGAAAGTGGATAAAGATGATGATGAGGATGGACATGTGGATGGACATGTGGATGCTGGTAATCAAAGTGAGAACTCATTTCCTGTTGTAAACGTTACAATTCATTCAAATTTGGCAGTAGCGTTGTTTACCGATCAGCAGATTTCTAGAAGTGTTGAGGTAGGCGCAACATGTTTTCGCTTCATATTAAAAAGAAAGAAAAAAAAAAACTAACACAATTTTCACTTCATATTAAGTTTTGAATATCGAAATTACCATCGGGTGAACGGTTTTCCCAGACTGACACACTCTCGATTTTAATTCTACACTTACATTTTTGGTAAATCTCGTCTAAACCAAAAACACAAACCATAAAACAAAAAAAGGCGTCCGATTATGATGTTAATGCACAATTATATATAGATATATTTTTTGGGACCAAATCGTTAAAGCAAAAAAATCACGTGCACGTCCGTATGAACGTGGTGTCCTATTTTGAAAAGAGAAAGAGAGAGAGAGAGAGAGAGAGAGAGAGAGAGAGTCTGATTTACAAAACAATAATAAAAAGAATAGATGTTAGACTGAGGTGGTAAACTAGCAGGATGATGCTTATTCAAAAGCTTGTTACAATCACAGTGTACTTATGTAAAGCTTCAATACGGGAGCGAGGACTACATCAGCGGAACAGTAATGATCCCTGATAGCATTTCATTATTGGATTTCTGTTGTTGGATATTAGCCAAAAAAAAAAAAAAAAAAAAAAAAAAGCGCAAACAAATCAAATGAAATGTACGGATTTAAAATTGAAAATCTCACATGAAGACGTCACTGCATTGCATGTTTGACATGTGACTTCCAGGTGACATGAACGATATCGGAGACAAAACTATAGCAAAGAAACAAACACACCACACACACGGAAACCAGTGCATAACTAATTTTTTCAACACTAAGAGGTCCAAAGAAGAGAAGAACACACGCAAGACAAGATGCAACACTTTGACCTCGCAAGCGAGAATAAGAGATCCGGGTCGCTCTGGACATAAAGGTTTGAAGCACATCTGAAAAGGCACTAGTTTAGTTCAGAATACGCGTGTGAGAGTTTTCACACCAACACCACGAGGTGAAGAAAAAAGAAAAAAAAAAAACCTGCCGCCGTGACTCACCATGCATCCGGAAATCGATCGTGTGAGTCGAATAAGTATGTCAGGCCGCATCTATAAACATGGACTTGTTGAGATCGAATTGAAAGTAAACGCTCAAGATTTCTGAAATACCACGCTGATTAGCGATAAGCACTGCGTTCAGTTAGAAACGAGCAACGCACCTCCGTGCGAGCGACAAACCGGAATAACGTACGATCTCGTAGCGGCTACGGTTATTTTTTTCCTCCGTGTCAAATCGATCCAAAAAACGGCAAAAAAACAAAAAATCTAATCAAATCTATCCTGCAATATATATATATATATATATAGAGATATATCTATATGTACTCTGATATACACCAATATGCAGCTCAAAGGCAATGACGAGCCCCAAGATTTCCATTAACACAACGGATAATAAACGGATATGAGCAAAAGGGATTGAGAGAGAAAATCAAACAGAAGAAAAAAAAATTCACACACCCGAAAAACACACAACAAACCCAAAATTCTTTTCATCAATCGCAATACAGTAGTTACAATGACACTTCAAACAGAAAAGCAAAATATACATAGGCGTTAAAACGGGTTCGATGTCGCTCAGTAGAGTAAAACCGAAAGAAAAACCTCACGTCTATCTTAAGGTCGTCGAGACACGTACAAAAAAAAAAAAAATATATATATATATATATATATATATATATATATATATATAAAAGAAAGCTAAGAACAAAGTTAATCACTTTACCCTCACAGCTATGACGAAGTGGCGATCAGTGAATAGCAGCTTATCTATGGTACATTCAAGGATAAATGAAATCATTAAACTTGCAAAAAAAAAAAAACCTAAACAGCTAAACAACCTCAACCTTTAACACAGAGTACATGTGTCATTTTTTTTTTTGTTTAATACATCCCCCATCTAGAGTAATATCTGAGGTCTAAGCTAAAACAGTAGCTACATCGCTTAAGAAATCAATTACTGTCTTTGGTGTAGCAAAAGCATTTTGAATATAGTGATGGCAAAGGGAAAAAAATATATATTCTGAATACACACACACACACACACACACACACACACACACAGAAAATGTATTTCTCCCTGACGGAATGTATTAAATTATTTAACAACCAGCACTGAAAATCCAGACGGGACGGCGTGGACGAAACGCGCGTAGAAAGCACTAAATACTCCGAAAATGAAAAGATCGACAACGTTAAATACTGAAATCTCTGCACAAACTACCAGAAAACCACGTCAATGATTTAAAGAGCTATCTGCAGGTTAATGCCAATACCAAAAATCATCTAAATCTATAAAAAAATTTATTATATGGTAAATTAAAAAAAAAAAAAAAAAAAAAAAAAAAAAAAAAAAAAAAACACACTCCAAGAAACAATGGATTGTATTGCAGTTGGGTTAAACAGTGTAAATACTGTAAGTATTAAGAGTCACAACTGATTATCAAATAGGAAAATCGAAATCAAGACTGTACATAGTTCGTTTCGGTGAAAAACGCCTGCTACGGCGAAAAAACGTGTCGTACAATAAAAAAAATAAAATAAAAAAAAACACCATCCACACCAGTGATCAAAATCAACCCATGAATTAGGAAAGGATCCTCCCGTGTGCTGAAAAACGAGAAGGACGACGTGAACGAACAGTGATCGTGGAACCCCTCTGAAATCTTTCCTATAGCAAATCGATCCTGGTACTTTCTGTCCAAAAAAAACCCCAAAACAATTGAATACAGCAGGAGTGGAAGAGGCACGAAGAAAATGCATAAAGTGTACGACCTCGAAACTTCCATTACAAGCACAAGAGCAAATACATAAACAAAAACAAGCGGGGAGAGAATTGAGAACGTACAAAATGTAAATCACGTTCTATCACACTTTGCGATAAGGAGACGATCTGTGAATGTTTTTGTTTTTTTCCCCCCCGATCGTCCCAACAGACCCAAAAAAGGGGGGGGGGGGAAGCAACCACAAATAATTCATGTTTAAATCAAACACAAAGTGAAATTTCAAGTGCTGCAGTCCTGTTGCAGTCATGTGAATGCAAGCGTCTCACGTCACACCCTGCACAGACATGATTTTTCTTTTATAAGGCACATATTCCTGTTTTGTTGAGGGATCAGTTTACACTCCCTAAAAAACACACAAAATGTGAGTCTTGTGTTTCCTCTATGCAGAGTGTAGTAACCTTAATTTGTGTGGGATGTACAAGAGTTAACACTGGGAGTGAAAGGAGAACGAGTCTGGTACAAAAATACATGTGTAACACCGACAAGAGGAGTCTCTCTCTCACACACACACACACACACACACACACGGGCCCTACCACCAGACTGGGATGGCTTCACCGAGTCACATTTAGAAGGCAATATAGAAAAATAGCTATATAGTGAGACAATATCCCATCATGCCTCTGTATACAGGAAAGGATTTAATGACTTAAGAGTGTGGGGGTTAATATTCTTTTCAATATCAAATGTGCAAAAGGCATGAAAATATGTTTATCAATTCATATAACAAGCTGTTTTCTTTTAATCTTCTATATCTGTTTTTCAAATGCATTAAACTCCATGATTTTTAGAGACGATCATATTGGAGCAATGAGGCCCCCTGGGTTTGGTGTGTATGTGTGTTTGGGTCAGATGTAGGGGTACTGGGGTAGTTTGGTGGGGCTGAGTGGGAAGCCTGTGTAGGCGGGCGATGTGATGTACGAGTGCGGCGTGAACAGGGCTTTGAAGGCGGCCGGTGGGTGCAGCGTGGGTGAGGGCAGCAGGCGTGGATCGATGCCCATGCTGATGCCCTGAGGCACCAGACTGTAGGCGGGTTGCAGCACGGGCCGTGGCGAGGGCAGCAGGTGGGCGACAGGGGCGGAAGGAGGGTAGGAGAGCAGGGCGGGAGGAGGGGCTGGTGGGGGAGCTTGTGCAGAATGGGTGGGGCTGGCGTGAGGAAAGGTGTGGCCGTGCACCATGGGAGGGATGAAGGCCTGCGGACGGCGAGGTTGGGTGTAGTTGCCGTTCCACTCGTTGTGACAGGAGCTGTAGTGCTGGACCTGAGAAAGAAGAAAAAAAAAAAACAAAGGTAGTTAAACCCTAAAGAGTTTAAGACCAGGGATTTCCTTTAATTATAATCAAAACACAAAACACCTCTTTAATGACATGGGAGATCTGGACATCTAAACATTCTTCATAAATAAATCGGGTTATATAATGAGAAAGACTGAGAGAAAGTAAAAGGTAGAGGGAGAAAGACCTGGCCAAAGCCCACAGGTGGCTGTTGTTGGAATGTGGAGGTGATCTTGTGCTGGCGGGGTAAACTCTGAGCGGAGTGCAGACTCAACCGGCCGGGAGCGCACCGTCCTCGCAACTGGCACGATGAATCGAACACTGGGAGGAAAAAAGCAAGAGAGAGGTAGAGAGAGTAAATAAATTGTATATGGGCCATGACTAAACCCACATGTCTGTAACAGGTGTCCAGAAATGTCAATCGACAATCAGCAGCTTCACAAACTCATCAGCCACCAAACAGACTTTCATTTCCACACCGCACACAGTCACAAATCATAACCTCGTTCTGCGCTTTCGAGATGATCTCCAAATATAACACGGAGTTCATTATGTTCTAACTGCATGCAATCACACAATCAGCAAAGAGCTAAATGGGAAGAGAGACTGAAGAAGTAGAAGAAACAAACCAAAAGGTTTTTCACTCAACACTGGGATGTAGTGCACATGACACCCGGGTCACAGTGCGACCACTACCCATATTCACCTGTAATTGTGGTAACCTCCTGTCTCTCCTCTCTGACCTGCAATGCAGACATACGAGCTGTGACCGTGCACACACTCTAAAGCACATGCCGAATTGGAGCGTTTCTCAGGTCATGCCACAACAATGATAAATTGTAAAAGTATGCATATACGAAAAACTTTACATCAGCGTTTTTTCCCTGAATTGTTTATATTTACCTGCAAGTAATGCAAAAAAAAAAAAAAAACAAACAAACAAAAAAAATGCGAGTAAGTCAATTCACAAATCAGTTAGAACGAGGTCGGTTAGTGCGTGTTGAGTGTGTGCGTGCGCGAGTGTGTGAATGTATTACCCGTGTTGCCGTGATAGTGCTGGTTGTTAATGTTGTTGATCACTCTGAGCGGCGGCACCACCACTGTCCTGATAGCCGGTTTAATCTGCGTCCCTGTGCGAGTGTTGCTCCGGCGCATTTCGGATTCCCGTTTCTGATTCGTGTTCAAAAAGCGTCTTTCGGCAAACGGGCTACTGTGCGTGTCTGATGCCGGAGAGCCGTCCACCGTGTCACAGCCGCTCTCATGACCGTCATCCTCGGACATGCTGGTGACACAAAAAGAAAAAGAGACAGTTACAGAAAGGACATCTTTTGTGTATGAGATCAGCAGCACCCTCTAGTGGTTCATGTCTCTGACCAAAAAACTTGTACTGCTGGATCAGTATTACACTTCAGTATTTAATTATTCAGATCAAATTCTAACAATAGAAATGGACATTTAATTAATCGATAGTTTCTTAAAACTAATTGTCATTTCAGTGGTAAAAGTAGCTGAATATACATGTATTTATTTCTATGCTGTTTAAAGTAAAAAAAAAAAAAAAACAGCAGAACCGGTGGTTTTTCTACATTTTTATAATTATCTCGTAAATTCAAATTATATACCGTATCGTTTTGTGCTGTATAATGTGTAATTATTTTCCCCCCAACTGTATTGACTTTCACGGTTGTTTTTGAAAAATTACCACTTCTGCCTATACTCATTTCCCATCCTTGTTTCAGTTCATTTTTTTTTCTATACATCGACAAATTAAACACCATAATGCAGAATCACTGGGCAAGTTGTTACATTTTAATTATATGTAATATTTATTTAAACAAGTCATTATATTAAGACTGTTAGAAACGCAATGCTTTTTAGACTGAATAAGAAAGAATTGTGTGTGTGTGTGTGTGTGAGAGAGACACACCTGTTGGGTCTCTTGCAGGGTGAGGGACTTGACTGAGCAGAGGCTGAGGAGCTTGTGCTCAGGCTGCTGTCTGGGCTGCTGAGTGAACACACACGCTCCATGTTCAGAGAGCCCTTACACGTCTCACAAGCTGAACTGCCCGTACATCTGAAACACACACACACACACAAAAATATATTTAGGAAGATATTTCCCCCTAAATCGTTCACATGTATTGCAATTGCAGCGAAAATAACCTAAAAGTTCATGTTTGTGTCACAGAATGAAAATGAGATGTTCATTAAACTCACTTGTTAGAGGAACACCTCTGTTGGTCTTTATCTCTCTCCTCCTCGTCTGTATCGCTGCTAATGCTAATGACGCTGACCACGGGGCTTGGCGATTCACCAATAACGACCGATTCTCGTTGCTGATTGGCAGCTGATAGCTGCTCGTCAGAGCACTGCTCTTTTGTCTTACAGCAGCTCTCTTCCTCTGCCTCTTCTATGTGGTTTGGCTCCTTCTTGGGCTGTGACCCCACCTCCCTGTCTCTAAGCCCCGCCTCTGGGTTTCGTTGAACGTCTTGTCTTTGAGTTTTTGGCGAGAGGCACACTGAATTATGTTTTTCTGTGTAGTGCGACATATTCACACTCCTGCAAAGCACGCAATCGTCCGATCAGATTAAACCGTTCAAATTGAACATACTTTTGATATTTGCACATTTTAAATCGGCTTACCTGTTCTGACTGGGCTTGATGCTCTTGTTGGCTGTAGTCTGAGGCCACACCACATGAGCAATGCCTATGTTCATGGGCTGGTGCGCAGATACGGCCATTTGATTGGGCACGAGTGGCTGCGGCAACATGGAACCATAATGGCTGGTGTGTGAACGCATTTTCCTGCAGAAAAGAACAACAATTCTGAATCTTTAAAAATAACCACATGGGTACTGTGATCAAATGAATCATATCTGGGAACTGGATGAATCATATCAGCACTTGGTACAAGCAAAACAGGCAATTGTCATGGGTGGCAACACTGCAGTGTTTAAAATGCCACTCTGGACTCATGAAATAGTTTAGTGCTGCTCTGCCCCCATTATTAGACACCGTTTCATTAGTTGTCGCTTGCCACTCCATCCTAAAAGGTGCATTTTCTATTATTATCTGCTACATTACTCACACTGCGTGCGTTGCATACTTGCTAATTATAATGGCAATTACACTCGGAACCGAATAAGTAATTGTGGAACGCAATAAGACAAATTCGGAAGCTCCCATTTCATGCTTTGAAAGCATTTTATATTTATAAAACACATTACATGTAAGATGTAGTCACTGTGCAACATTACATCCTTTATTATATGCATCAGTCTGTCCGACTGGCCCCTTAAATCTTATCTGTTTAATCCAACACCTAAATAAATCAAACACAAATCTATGTGTGGGGGAAGTAATTTTATATAGTTAAAGTGGTTAAAACGGTTGCATTCCAGTCCTGGAGTTCTACAGATCTAGACCATGCTTCAACTTGCTCAACTGAGCAACAACATGGACAATACGGTTCAATAATATGCATGAAAGAACACCAAAAAAAAAAAAGCAAACATCCATCTAAATGATCAGATAGACTAAATGAAGGCAGGACCACATAAACACAGTTTTTCCAGTGTCTTACCCCCAGTCCCCTCTCCTCTGAGGGCATGAGACTGTGTCCGAGGGCAGCGTGGTGGGGGGAGGAGGCACCTGCTGCCATGCTGGTACCAGGATCTGTGGCGTTCTATTGGACCACGGCTGCTGCAAAAATCCACAAATGAAAAACAATCAAATAGGAAATGCACTGAGAAAGTATCAGTATCCTGCAGGTGACTTTCGGGTTTATTTAGAGGAACTGCTGCAGCATAAGTTCAGGTTCTGACCTGTGCTATGACTCCCGGTCGGAGAGGTAAAGGCTGGATGGCTGGAGCTTGGGTGACCAATGGCAGTGTATTATCCATCCGCACCGAATATCCTGAAGGCTGGTTTGGGTTGGTGCCGATTCCTGGAAAATGACGGTGTATATTATAAAATAAATTCAGAGACACAAAGCCTCGACTTTCATCTTTTTGTACTGAACAACATGAACGAGCCGCTTTATATTCCCACGTATATACCTTGAATGGCCGGCGGGCAAAGGATGAGCGTTTGCTGAAATGAATCGGTGCAGCCAAACTGCGCATTTCCTGTCTGCAGAGAAATGCCAGGATGTACCACAGGTGGCGCAGGTGCAGCCAGACCCTAGATCCGAAAACAAAAAGGTCATATTAGTGTGTTTCCCAGGAACATAAACAGTAACTTGTCAGATGTTATGCTCGCATTATTGCTGACCAGAAGGCTTAATTGGGCAGTATTAAAGATTTATACAAGGAACAAGGAGTACAAAAGCACAGGTACGTACAAGATGTACTCAGTACAGAATAATGTCATACATTAATAAAAGATAAAAGGTGTACTTTTTAAAGAAATGTATAATAGGATATTGACGGGGATTATATATTTAATTTAAGGAGCTCTCTCATGTCTAATAAACGAAAGGTAAAAATAAATAAATAAACAAAAGTATCAAAGCTGCAGGTCCTTTCAATTATATTTTTAGTACCTGTGAGTGCATTGAAGGCATTTTGTTGAAGATTGCGATGTTTGGGCCGCTGGGTAGCGTGACTGGTTTCATGAGAGGGGGCGGGGCTTTGTTGCGGTTCACCACATCGTAGGTGCCGGTCCTCGAGTGGCACACGTCCATGATGTGAAAACACGACTGAACGCTGTAGGGAACAGTGGACAAAGTCTCAGTTTATTTGCTCCCTTGCATCTTTGTCTGAACATGCAACAGTCAGATAGATTCTGATTTCATTTTCCCACGTTCACACACACACATCAGGCCGATGTGATCAAACAGACCGACAACCTGCTCGGATGATGCAGAAGAGATAAGTGTGTGAATGGAGCAGATTCCAGATAAAATCGTTTTAAACAGAACTTGGTTCTATCGTTCTCTGGTGAGAACGGCTGCATAAAAGGTTATAACTATCACGCGTATGCGCGCCACTTCACGCTAATATGATTTGCATTGTGAATGATTCCAACGCCAAAAGTGTTCAGTGTGAGCGTACTGGTTACTGTGTGGAAAGTCCAGTAAGTGCTGCATAGTAACGAAAGGATGGCTGAGAACATCCGAAGGGCTGATGCGCTGGTCAGCGTCGATCAGCAACATCATCTTGAGCAGATCCACAAACTCTCGCCTGTCCGATTTCTCCGCCAGCTGATCGCAGCCGTCCATATTCAACACCAGGTTTACCTGAGACACGTGCGCACAAAAAGTGTTTTTTTTTTAAACATAAACAATAAATAAATCATCGCTGCTTTGGTGTGGACGTGTGATCTTTTACACAAGCCGAGATCAAAGGCCAAGTAATCTATTAATAACTCACATGGCCGATGTCATCCAGAGAGCTGAAGATGTACTTTCTGGCCTCCTTCGATTTCATTCCAGTCTCCGCCTCGTGCTCCTCTGTCGTCTGTTTAAAAAAAACAAAAACAAAAAAAAAAAAACAATACAGGATAAAGTTTAGAGTGCAGCAAAGCTACTGTAGTGCATACACTGGGGACGTCTGGAGTACAACAGAGACGTGGATTGAATGTCCAGGAAAGTCAGCAATATACAGAGGGTGTTCAGTAGGCCGGAGTTGAAGATGCTGCGATTGACAGAATTACAAATAAGTGTATTGTAACGATCGTGGCAGGTAGGGTTTTTGGAGACAGGGGAGAGAATCGCGATTGAGATGGTTTGTTCGTGTGCAGTGGAAGAATGCTGAGGATGCTAATGCGAGCTTGTGTAAAACCTGATGATCCTACAAAATCTACCGGAGCGCCGCATGAAAACGGGATTCAGTGCAAAAAAAATCTGGAAAATCTTAACGCTGTCAAAATTACAAGACCAACTCTGTTACCTAGACATTGTGTAGAACAGTGAATACTGAATATTAAAACTTTGAGGTGGGGAAATTAATCCGATTTTCTTTTAAGGTGCAATCTCAATCACGGAAGACATGGATTCTAATTCATCGGCTCATGTATGACGCAAGTGGGGTAACCTGATGAATCTATATTCATTGATCACATGCATGACCTACTTAACAAAACCTTTCCACATCACCAAAAGGTCAGGGATAAAACGTTACTTCTATTACTTCACATTAGTGGTGTACAAGTCAAACATTTTGGAGATCCTACAATTTTCTTTGTTATGTAGCAAAAAAAAAGGGGGAAAAAAAAGCAACCTTTAAAGAATAATAAATAAAAATCACTTGAATAATTAATACAGGTTATGAAACATACTAGAGTAATAAACTCCCTGGGAGAGATGAGTTCATGCAGGCAAATTATTTGATATATTATTTATATATTTGTCTTTCAATCTTTCAATTGTTGTGACTGAAGATTTCCGTTTACCTTTTGGTTTTAAGGTTCGGAATAAAATGCCAAACATCAAAACTGTTGATTTGGAACAAAGCATTTAAATCGTGTTTGATGTCCCAGACGCGAGCTCGTTCCGTTAACAGTGTCCAAACATCATAAAAGACGGAAGGAAACATTCATTAATAAGGGATTTGCTCCTGTCATGTAGAAATCTCTCTGTTTACATTTATTTGTAGATGACCTTATCCAGAGCCATTTCAAGATGAATGAGGTTAGGGGGGGTCTTGTTCAAGGGTGTCAGCAATGGCAGCTTGGTGGTGGCCAGGATTTAAACTCAACATTCCTTTCTCCTGATGTAACATGCAAAGTGAAGATTTTCATCCTACAGAGCACATTTGTTCACAAACTTGCCTTCAGCCTCCAGGCTGCGTACGGTGAATCGGACTCCTTGCAGAAGAAGCGAGACGTTTTCGTCCCCACGTTTAACAGGTGTTCACCGGGCAGCCCTTGCGTTTGAGAAATGTAGCGAATCTGAAAAGAAGAACGCCAACATTAGCTCCTTTAGAGCGACCGTGAAAACCAATGAATCATTCAAATCAATCCTGGCCATTAAAACATTGCATTTTAGATGTGCTGTGTGCATGCCAGAAGACACGATGAGGTTAAATGGTTAAGAAAAAACAACTGTTGACTTAAGAGCATCATAAGCTCCAGATTCATTAATGTCCTGTTCCTGATCTAAAATAGTCCTAATAGGATACAACAAAGGAGGACTAACTTATAATAGTTGCGCATTTCTTTTTCCGTTGCTTTCGATTTTGGATTTACAATATATATGCAAAATATATTAAAAAAAACTTGTGGGCGAGTATTATGGTTACAAAAGAACCCATTTCTTTTCCAAAACCTGCCCTGACTCTGAGAATTCAGGTGATCGTGGTTTGGTAATATCCGTTACCACGCAGCCCTACACGTCATAGTTAAAAGAGAAAAGGTTAAAAATCCACTGTGGGATGTTGCCGTGATGCTGTTACATTCCATAATCCACACCCCGAGCGTGTTTTGACAAAATCGGCGATTTCATCAGAAGAAAAATATCATAATTGTCATCTACATGCAGCCCTGGTTCAACACGTCACAGCAAGGTGCGTTTGTGTGTGTGTGTGTGTGTGTGTGTGTGTGTGTGTGTGTGTGTGGCAGCTGAACCTCTCGTATAAGAATTACGGTTTACTAATGAAACAACTCAATGCAATTCAAAGAATTCGAAATGGCGTTAATCCAACCTCCAGATTCGATAGCCACCCTGCAGTAAAAGCTAAACGAATCAAACCAGATTGTGTAACAAATCGCTTGATGTACAACGAAAGAGCAGCAGCTGCCCCGGTTACCTTAGCAACAGCCAGTCATAGGCAATTTTGCAATGGAATTAGAACGAATTCGACCAAATTTGCACACAAGTTAGCTGGATGAAAAATGGCTGCCTCTTTGTAAGTCACAACAGCAACAGAGGACTTCAGTGTAGTCGTTTGGTGGCATCAAATTATTCATTTGAAAATCGGAAAAAGAAAAGTGAATAGAGCAGAAATCTTGCTCTCTAATTACAGAGACCAGAAAGGGGACATTTATAGTCATAAAACAAGAGGATTACAGGAAGTCACAGAACAAATCTGATACCGTGTAACTGCTGAGGGGAGAACGAAAAAAATTTATTAAAATATATATTAAAAAAAATCTCCAAACTACTCACTGTTAGTCCCAGCAACGAGGGAAAAAAAGATGACTAAAATAATGCACCACAACGTGTTTTTTCTTAGCGTATGCTCATTTCCTCTAGTCTGGGGGGGTGGGGGGGGGGGGTGGAACCTCCAAGGTCAATGTGGTTCCTCTTGGTTTAGTAAAAACAATTCAACAGACACCACTTAAAGCACAAAGCTTGAAAGTGGAACCCAAAAAAAATTCATCCGATACCCAACGCCAGCCACAAAAATGGCCCATTTCTTTATTGAGACTGAAGGAACTTCACTGACTGCTTCTGGCACACCGTTCATGCTTAGATTTCGCACTCATTTCCTCACAACGTTGTGTTTTTTCTAAACCAGGCTCAGACGTGCAGGACACCGGGTTCTCCAAGACCAGCGATCGCAATCAGTGCATTATTCAAAGTATTGCACCGATCAGTTTAATGGAACCAAAGTCCTGATATCGAATAATGAGCACACAGTTTATGAACGGCTTCAGTGCTTGTTTGTGCATGCCAATACAGACTGAAGGGGAAGGGAAAGAAAAAAAAAGAAAAGAAAAGTCCACACCCTGGCATCCTTGATAGGGCATGTTTTAACAAAGCCAAAGATTTCATTGGCGAAAAGAGAAAAAAAAAAAAAAAAAACGAATAACAAACGGATTACTCAAGCACAAGTATGGCTCTGGCACGTCACAATACAGTGAAGATCAGCCTGACTTTTTAAACCAGCGTGTCGTTTATAATAAGCGTGACCTCTTTTTTGACTTCTGGTCGAAACATCTCGCTTCTTAGAAACCCTGCGTCATAGAGGACCTCTGACATATAATACGCCGGCCACTGAGGGGAAAGGGAGGGTTAGAGTGAGAGAAAGACAATGAGAGAGAAAGTGCAAGGAAGTGAGAAAGCATGTGAAAGAGAAAGGGTGGGAGACTGAAACAAGAAAGAACAAGAGAGGAGGAGGAGAGGGGCAAATTCAGAACTGAAAGAAAACATGAGCGAGAGAGTGAGAGAGATGCAAAGAGTTAGAGAGAATGCATGAGGATAATAGACAGAGAGAGAGAGAGAGCGAGAGAGAGAGCGAGAGAGAGAGAGAGAGAGAGAACACAGACTAAGAGCAGTCTGCCCTTCCCAAAATTACCCACCCCAGAGTCTTTTTCTGTCCCGTCTCGTTTTACTAGCTCTGGAGCTCAATGCGGTTTTGTTGAACAAGCGCAGTTACTGTTTGTGGCATCATGAGGGAGTTATAGAGACGCGATCGAGTTGCCACAACGCAAACACAGAAAAAGCACTCAAGTGAGAACCTGCTGATAGTGCAAGCTGGAAAGTGTGAGAGTGTGCGTGTGTGTGTGTGTGCGTGTGTGTGTGTGGGGTATGGCATTAGGTGGGGGGGGGAGAGACGAGACGACTGTGGCTTTGGGTTATAAATACATTCTGCTGTGTGGAGTGGAATTGGACCCAGCGCTGGCACAGTATGAAGTTTACAGTCAGCACAGAGCACGAGACTCTCCTAAACATCGCACACAAGCAGATCTGACCAGGACATCGGAAATTTTTTTGGTAACCTTCTAATATTTAAATGTCCTCCTGCACATGTCTGAAACGATTTTACGTCCTACACCACCTTACTGCTACACTTCTACCATGTAGCTCAATTTACTTCAGAGGGGTTCAGTGCTCCAATGCATCCCCAGTAGGGTTCAGTAGGATGGAGCTCAGAGCTCTATAGCAAACCATATCTTCATGGCATTTAGGCATTGTCATACTGAAAGAAGAGGTTTCCATGTTTTCCCTTTGCTGGGATCTTGATGGAGGGTAAAATGCGATGCTACCTCATCCGAAGAAATCCTAGACAATTATGTGCCTCCAACATTGTGCATGGAGAACAGCAGCATATGGCTGGAAAAATCAGGTGTCCCAAAACTTTTGTCCATAATTATAGCTGTCTGGACTTAGATCTGATGTTAAATAGTTGTCTAAAAAAAAAAATTGCCAGTAGTTCTGCATTCAAGGCAGTACGAGCAATACGTTATCGTTTCTATAGGAACGGGGATTGAAATTACAATATTCAATCAGAACACTGACCCTTTGTTTAAAAGAGTTATCAAGCAGTGATGGAACGGGTCTTCAGTGTCGGAACTTTGTGACAGCAAGCAAGTTCTCTGCCATGGTCTTGAAGGTAAGAGTTTTTTTTACGTTTACGAGAGAGAGAAAGAAAGAAAACAAAGGCTCCTGAGGAAATAGTTGCTAATGGCAGCTATTATGTAAAATAGAACAGGAACTAGCCACAATGCACGCCGAGGTGGAGTGATCTCACGCTCTCTGACACACACACACACACACACACACACACACACACACACACACACACACACACACACACACACACACACACACACAAATGGCAAATAAATCCTCCAAAAGGAAAAAGAGAATAAAAAACAAAAAACTCTGCGATCACAAAATTTCTAAATCTCTAAAGCTTTGAGAAAAAAAATGAAGAATCTGATGTGTGGTGGAGAAACACTTGGGCACAGACTGCAGGTGGCAGCGACCTGGAACAGCATTTAATCGTCAGCCCATTAGCTTGCTGAGTTACCTGGTCATATTCCAGAGCTCCGGGGTAAAGCGGCCAGCCGAGAAACAGCTCAGCAATGACGCAGCCCAGTGACCACATGTCTATGGCCTCACAAAAGGGCAGACCCAGGATGATCTCTGGAGCCCTAGGAAGACAAAAAAAAAACAACACACACACACAGTGTTAATGGAGATGTTACTGTGACAACTGCCTGTTGACTGGACAGCTCAGGGCTGCATGATTTGTTATGAACGCAAAGCACAAGGCCAATAAACGAGGTCAGAGTACTTACACACACACACACACACGTTTAAGCAGATATACAGCACTGAATAAGACCATAACAGCACATTTACATCCTGAATCACTAATGCTTTCAGACCCATATTTCCCAAATACCATTGAAATGATCCTCACCCTCGTGTCTTTCTGCACGCACGCAGACACATCAAGTTCACAGCCAAAAGACGTCACGGCAACACATCTGCTACCTTGACAACAGGGGGATAGAGGTGTATGCGTGTGCGTGTGGGGGGGGGGGGGGACGCCGGCTGCCTAGCGACAGACAGGATAAGGTAGTCGACGAAGGCCATAATGGGGGTGAGGAGTGCGTGTCAGCGTGCGACACTAAATGTCAGCGCCTTGAAGAGTCGCTTTCCAAGTGTGATTACAAGCGAATTTAATGGGGGAGTAATAAAATTAGAGAGAGAGAAAGAGAAAGAGAGAGATGAGACAACTGGCTCTCGCTCCATCTCCAAACTAAATGCCTAAAAGCCTGGTCCAAATCAGGAAGTGCGATGACAGCAGGACTTGGGTAAATATGGAACAGACAGAGATCAGTGTCGATTTGACGGGCGGCTTTCTAGGATTAACCCTTTCTAAGTCTGCTCTCAGCCCAGAATAGCAAAAAACCCAACAGCAGACATACATATGGGCTAAACGCAAAAGCTAAACCCACCCTGTGTACAACACCGAATGCCGCAAATAGCACGAGAAGAAACACCTGGCAGGATTCAACTTGTGAAAACAGACACAGTTAATAGTCACCAATTAAATGAATCCTTTTTTTGAATCGACAACCAGTTTACGCACGCTATTTCAACACTGCAAAATATAAATTTTTGCAAACAAGCCGCTGGAGGAAAAGTCATGGTTTAGAAAAACAAAATGGGAGTTTGTAAATGTTATCAATCTGACAGTTTAATTGCAATTTGACTATTATATAATTCTCACCCTTAGTTTGCATGATTCTTAACTGGAAGCTCTAACACTTATTTACCTGTTAGCAAAATGATCCATAAAGCTCCAGTGTAACAATAATAAAGCAAACTTTCCTCATCGAGCATGTCTTGGGAATTGCAGGCCCGAGACAACAGACGCCACAGGGGAGACGTGGCAATGCTTTCTATATTTACCTCTGCTTCGGTTATTCGAAAAATGAATAGTCATTTGCCAAAAATAAGAGAGCGAAATCAAATCATTGTAGATGATCAGTGTACACCTGCAGACAAGCCATACTTAAAAGTCTACTGTTAAATATATCAGAGTTTCATTTCTATAAAATTGTCCCTTGAGAATATCTACCGTATTTCCAGACTATAAGGCGCTACAAAAGCCGCTAAAAAATAAAATTAGACCAATGAAATTTCCGAACGGGTTCAGGTGAACCAATGAAACTCTTTATATTAAATCAGATGCGCTCCCACTGAATCGGGCCGCACCACATCAAAAATATGGATGATGTTCCTCTGACATTTGACCTGCCGCTCACTCGGACTGTCTACAGGAAATGTGAATCATTAGTCACTAATATATTTTATTTCTTTTTCTTTTATTTTTGCTACAGACTTGTGTCTACCAGAAAAGTCCAATTTTGAGACTGGGTTTCTGTTGTTCTGGGTTCCTGTACTTGAAACGTTTCAAAAGCCCAATCCAGAAAGGATTTGACACAATCGTAGGACTTCACACCCTATGACAGTGTGCTGTTGTGACATACTATTAACTACTAGAGCATGGAGGCCTGGATGTATTCCAAACCAACAGGGTGTGTAGAGCAGTTCAGCTTGGTTGACAAGGTGCCATAAGGGAGCGAATATCACATGCAAAAAAAAAAAAAAAGTTATGCAGAAAAGAGAAGTGAACAAGAGATGCAACATTTCAGTCACTGTTCAGCCCCATTTCAACGATGTTAGATTTTTTTCGTTCTAAAGAAAACATCGTTTTCACTGTAAAGATCACAATCGGGTTTCGGTGTGTGGTTCTGCAGAAATTTCTCAGATCGTTATTGAATACGCAGAGAGAGAGAGAGAGAGAGAGAGAGAGAGAGAGAGAGAGAGAGAGAGAGAAGTGTGGAAGAGAAAAAGGTTTGGGGATTTTCACAGAGGTTACATGCACTCACTTATGAATCTAGGAAAGCTGGTCATACAATACACTCAATCATAATGTCGAAAACGTCTACAAAGCTGAGTTTTATGGTCCGTTTATCAGGTTTCATCACCACATTCATCAAGCAAAATCTGTACTCTCAGGTAAAATCCGAAGTGTGTTGTCCAAATTTTGATCATGATAATGTTAAAAAACTGAAAACTTTAAAAACTAAAAAGTTATACTATTATAAATAGGGCCAAATGCAAGCCCAGACAGACATGGCAGACAGACAAAGAGGCAGGTAGACACAGACAGGCATGGCAGACAGACAGAGACAGGCAGGCAGAGAGGCAGTCAGGCAGTCACAGACAGACGGAGAGGCAGGCAGACAGAGAGGCAGGCAGGCAGTCACAGACAGACGGAGAGGCAGGCAGACAGAGAGGCAGGCAGACAGTCACAGACAGACGGAGAGGCAGGCAGACAGAGAGGCAGGCAGACAGAGAGGCAGGCAGACAGTTAGATTATTGATCCCGTGAGGGAAATTAGAGTCTTACACTAGGTTATACAAACAGCAAAAAACAGTAAATACTTCTACTTTAACAGAGTGAAACAGCAGCACTTTAGTATTTTAGTATGTTTAGCTGTCTCACCTCATCATCTGTACATTTGTCTCATGCCATTCATTCAAATACCTTCACGCACTACGTGTTTGATTACTTGGCTACAAAAGTCACTTGGAACTCGCTGATATACATGTCCGTATAAGCATATATAACAGGTTTTCAGGCTTCTTTTTTAACTGGGCCATATGTTCACTTCTTCAAAAACCACACAATGAATAAGAGGCGTATGACAATGATGGAAGTGAGCTATATGTATGTCACCAGTATAATATTAGCGTTCAGGGTAACAGAAGGTTTATTCAACTAAACTAAGTTGTCCTTGGTCAGGGCCTCCAGTGTAATTGAACCTCAGAAGAGCTCAAAATACGGAGAAAAGCTCCGACGCCTCGTTTTACACAGAGCCCCGAGGGCTACGGGTTGTTTTAACGTCCTGAAGATTAGATGTGCCACAGGGCAGAGTCCAGGGGTTTACACCTCTTCAGAGAATGTGCACAAGGAGAGGGCAGCGCTGTGTTCTCACACACACACACACACACACACACACACACACACACACACACACACACACACACACACACACACACACACACGGTGCAAGAGCTAATAATCCACACATGCCTGTTAGAGTATATCTGTGTGTGGCATGAATATCTGGGCGTGGAGGAGCATTAACACACACACGCAGATAGAGAGAGAAAGAAACGAAGACAGATAGTGAGAGAAAGAGGGAGTGGGGGGACAGAAAGAGATATAAAGAGACAGAGCAACATATGGCACAGCAAGAAGCCACAAAGACCCACCAAAAAGGCAGGTAGAAAAGGTGAGACTGACCACACACAAAGACAGAAATTAATAGAGAGAGAGACTGAAAACTGAACGGTAAGAAAGCTAAAAAGAAAGAGTGACAAACATGCAGAACGACAAAAAGATTAGAAGGGCATAGAGACAGAAAAAGATAGAGGAAGAAGAAAAAAACAGTGAGCGAGAACCAGTCTCTGAGCTCTCTGTAAACAAATCCCACCCAAACACATCTTATCTAATCTGTTAGAGCAGAGAGCGGTTACGTGGCCGTCTCTTCCTCAAACAGCCGTCTATCAGAGTCACAGCCTCGGCGCACGCCCAAACCGAAACTACGGTCCACCGCGTACTGCTACTACTATGTTTCCCTGTCTCTTTTAGAACCGTGTCTGATTTCTCCAGCTGGTGCAAATTCTAGACCTGAGCCAGGGCCTGGCTTCTTTCTTCTTGTCCCTTGTAAAAAAAAAAAAAAAAAGCTCGAATTTGTTTGTGATGATAAGAAAAGTCTGGGAGATTTGGAACAGGGGAAGAGAAGAGGAGGAGAAACTCAAAGCAACTCTTACAAAGTTAGGCTCGCAGCTCCGTTCATACCGGTTTATACGTGAGCGCAGCATTAGGGGAAAAATCAGACGCACGTAATCACCTTTCTTTCAGCACAGGGCGGCTACAGAAGGGTGCGAACTGTTATGACGTACTGGTCAAGCTCTGCACAAAACACACTGAACGCTGTATTTGAAGGAAACAGCACGGATCTTTTTACTGTTGCATCATTCACACATTCGGAAATGAAGAAATCTCACATCTGCAACACATCGAAACGCCTCAATACCAGACTCCTTTTCTGGTCACTAGTGCTGCTAAAATTATTTCAAAACACATCTGCAATCTTTTATGCTCCATATGGTGATTCCAGATCTTAGAGCTGATGCTCTGTAAATGTATTCCTGGATCGGGACCAGCTACATCCATGCGTGATTCTTCCTCAAACTGTTACAACAAAGTCAGAGGCACACAACTGCATAAGAAGTCTTCGGATGCACTTGCATTAAATGTTCCACTTCACTTGAACTAGGAGACCCGAACCTGTTCCAGCGTGACAGTACCCTGTACAGAAAGCCAGCTCCATGAAGACATGAAGTTTGCAGTGGAAGATCTTAAGTGGCCTTAAGACGAATTTGAACAATGAATGCACCACAGACCTCCTCTCCCTCAGTACTTTACTAATACCCTGGTAGCTGAAAGAGCACAGATCTCCATAATCACACTCCTAATATCCTCCACTCTTCCAGGAAGATGTCCAGCACATTGATAATTTAATCTGTACTTAAGTCTATATCGGTCATACATATCCATCCATCCCTTCTGTTTAATTCATACATGTGAACCAGATTTTCCGAACTATAAGCCGCTACTTTTTCCCCACGCTTTGAACCCCACGGCTTAAACAACGAAGCGGCTAATTTATGTATTTTTTATATTCACAAACTTCAAACCAAAAAAACTGAGCCCCATAAAATTAGACCAATGAAATTGCCGAACGGGTTCAGGTGAACCAATGAAACTCTTTATATTAAATCAGATGCGCTCCCACTGAATCGGGCCGCACCACATCAATAAATATGGATGATGTTCCTCTGACGTTTGACCTGCCGCTCACTCGGACTGTCTACAGGAAAGGTAAATCATTCGTCACACTGAAAACAACCGGGCATGAAAAAACACACTTCACCTGTGTTCTGAGCTGCACGGCATCGGGAGAAAAGCTTCACCGATGGTGATTTTTAAATCCACGACGATGCCAAAAGATAAACTCTCGAGAGAAATAGAAAGACAGTGAACAATGACTCTCTTGGTAGGCTACTGTTTATATACAAGCCGTGTAACAGACACTGTCTTTTGTTAAAGCCTGTGTAAAGTTCATTAGTTTTAGTGTAGGCTTATACACAGGTGCGGCTTATTTATGTTCAAAATAAAAATCTTTGTCAAATTCAGTGGGTGCGGCTTATATATGCTTTATAGTCCGGAAAATACGGTATATACACACACACACACACACACACACACACACACATACACAATATATATATATATATATGTAACACATATACACTAATATAATATAGTATTGTTATCGTCTATCTATACAACAAACAATTTAATCTTGTAAATGAAAAAATCACATTATGATAATGTACTGTATAAATCAGCGATTACTGCTCCAAACAGTAACATTCCCAAAGAATAAAATGTTTCATTTTAAAAGAAATAAATGAATCATGTTTGAGGCCAGCTATTAAACCGGTCAAGTTTTGTTCCAGCCTCCTGACCATAGATCGGTCATGCAGATGAGGAGAGATTTCCCAAAAACCAACCCTGAAAAAGAAACAAAGAAATTATAGAAGGGGTTGATTTAAGGACACACTCCACCCGGAGTAGAAAAGGAGTGGAAGATATTCTGCGGCGTTCCGTTTCTTTCCACCTTCAAGGTAGAAAAGTACGATACCCAAACCTGGTCTTCTCCCTTCAGCCGATATGCTTTTTGTGTGTTTTTTTAGGTTTGTACGACAACCTTGAATGTGACATGGTCTCTATGTAAACTAAACCTGTTTATATTATGACTATCCTTTTTGTCGATCAAAAGCGCATTAAGGAATGCTTCTTAGCAAGATACAGCAGACCGATTCCCAAAAGAGCAACTCTTATCAGGAGAAGGGACTCTGATAAAAACCGTGCAACATCTCCGAGCTAATGGCTTCAGGCAGTGTTGAGGAGATAACCTCGAGCATGCACACACACTCCAAAACTAAGAAGATAGTAGCAACATCTGCTCGACATTCTCACCCACCATGCACGAGGTGGCCAAGAATAACAGGATCCCAGCGGGGTTGCAGTTTATCGGTTTAAGCTGATATTTTATTGATGATAAATAAAATATTTTGCCATTTTTTTATAAGCAAAATATAAAGCGTGTATCAATTTCATGTGCCAAGATTAAGTACATGAATCTCCAAGTCAGATTTAGCATTTTTGATGTTTTATTACACAGCTGGCAAATGGAATGTGTTTTTAAATGAATTGCAGGAGTTCTATATAGTTCACATTTATATCCATGTCTGATGCATACTTTCAGCTTCAGATGCTCAACCACAACCTTTACAATCTTGAAAATCATCACAGACTCCGAAACGCACCAATTTCCTGTCAGATCTTAAACACTTTTTTTGCCTTTTCCAATAAACGGAAGGGGGGAAAAAAGCTGAACTTTGATGTACTAGAGGGAAAAGTGCAACTTCTTTAAGATTATGCAGTTCATGATCACATTTAGGAACAAAACTATATACTGAACTTTTTATTTTTTTTTGTTTAACGCAAGTTATTATTAACAACAATTGTAATCAACATTTAAACAGTTTATATTTTTTAAACCATTTTTATAAAATGCCTGCTTGGTTACATAATATAAAAACATTTTATAACAATAAAATAGAATAAATCAAATTAACGCATTACACTTTAATTATATTAAATAAATTGAGTAATAAACTAAATTGGCACAAATTAAATTGATGAAGTAAAATTAAAACAATTTTATCAAATAGTTGACATTTGTTAGACCCTGTGTGGGTAATACAGATGTGTTCACAAGTGAGGCGTGTTTTATGTATAATATTTAATTTTTTAAAGATATTATCTACGTTACTGTTCTACGCATCTCGGCGTACTTTAACAAATGTATTCGTTCCTTCCATCTTTCGTTCATTCACTCCCTCGATACATGTAAATTAAGAGAAATTCTTGAAGCTGGACATAAAACGCTATAGAATCCATACCGCTAGATTTAGCCGCTAGCCACTTCCTGGTTAGCGACTAACACTAGCGCTCTGGATTCTTTAGCGTTTTCATGCATGCGCAAAACAAATCGTATTTCCAGTACAGCCCCAGCAGCCACAGTGACACTGCGCTAACTCTAGTTCAATTTATTATCTCTGGAATTGTTGTGCATGTCTTCAGGTTTGATGACTCAAAGTTCAAGGCAGAGACTTGACTTAAATTAGCGGTCCGCCACTTAATACATTCCGGAGGGAACGCAGATTTGAACTCTGTTCCGCACATAAATAGGATTGCGTTCGAAAACCCTGTATCGAAAAATTGTTGTACGAAGACGTGTACCGCAACACCTCAACTATCTAGAATCTACCATAGATCTGGATTGCAAAAATGGCAATGGAGATTCATAAGCAGCTTTAAGTCATCTTTGAATGAAGCCAGTCAACATACCGATCCTTAAATCTTGCTTTTTTTCGTAATAACAAACGGAGCTTGTGTTTAAAGACGAAACGCAAATCCATTAGTCATTTGAACGCCATAGTCAGCGCATGTGCATATACGAAATTAATCATAACAGGCACAACTTTTCCATCCCGAGGCATCCTGAGGTTGCTCCAGCCCCAGTCACGTCCCACCTCATGAAGGTTGTGGACCTTTAAAGAAGTAGATGCCTTCAAACATCCCGAACCATCTAGGAGCTGTACCAGCGCCAACTGAATCCCACTTCATGTGGAGTTTTTACATTGGACCTCCTTGAGTGTTTAAAGGCTCTGGCAATAAGAAGCTGGTGTTGGATCTGTGATGATCTCAAATGCTGAGCTATTTTATGAGTTGCTCAGTAGCTCCTAGTTTTATAACCACAAATGACTGTATAAGACTGTAGAATGAACATCACTCAATCACACACTCCAGTGCTCATGTTAGTTCACACTCTCCAGTGTTTTGTATTGTTTAAAGATTTATAAATCACACTCTTGATGTCACCCAAATGAGGATGGGTTTCCTTTTTGAGTCTGGTTCCTCTCAAGGTTTCTTCCTCATAACATCTAAGGGAGTTTTTTCTTGCCACAGTTGCCACGGCTGCTCATCAGGGATAAATACACACCGTTCACCTTGACTGTTGATTTCTGTAAAGCTGCTTTGAGACAATGTCTGTTGTGAAAAGCGCTATAGAAATAAACCCGACAACGTATGTGGATTTACTGCAAGACCTTTTTCAAGCCACAAAGACCAAATCATTACACCGAATACTCAGCATAGGTATCTGTGCTCATGCCGAGCACCGAGTCAGCAAAACCACCGTACAGAAAATTAAAAGCTGTAAAACTGTGCACCAAAAGAGGCAATCAGCACAGAAGGAGACGAACCTGAATATCCTGCGTGAGACAAATCCTGTAACCCTATCTTAGCCTTAATTCAGATGCTACGCTAAGCCGTCATGGAAAGATTAAGAGGACCGGGCTTTAGTTTCAGCTGGCTATAAAGGGGAATATGAGAACCTGTGTAGGATAAATGAATTCGTAAGAGACGACAAGTTATTGCGCTTCATTCGAAAAGTGGTAGGTCAGTGGTTACGGCTCTGGTTTACTGATCAGAAGGTCAGGTGTTCAAGCCCCAGTATCGCCAAAATGCCACTTAATGAGCGCTTGTTAAGGAGGTGCGCTGTATCATGGCTGACCCGGTGCTCTGACATACGAAGAAAGAGTTTTCACTGTACTTATGACAAGTAAAAGCCTCTCTCTCTTTTTTTTTGCCACGGATACATCCGATTCCTGAAGCGATTGTAGGAATTGGACTGAGGCCAGACATTTAGAGTTCAAGATTTGGAGTTCACACTTGGTGTTTCATCTTGAGAGCATGCCAATGGATTTGCTCAGGCACTGATTAGGTCGGTTCCCTTTTAGTTCCAATGACGGGAAGTACATTACTTTACAGCATTAAAAAAAAGGAAAAAAGCAACTGCTTGCGGAAGTGAAACGTTTAGCGGTTTTGTCAGGTGTGAACGAACGTTTGTCCACGTTTATGAGGTCTTGAAGTTGAATTTGAGGCAAATCCAGATAGTACCACAGGCCACTCAATGTGGAATTGCCTAAAGGGAAAGCAGAACTGTTGTTTCTGCATTGATGTTAGAAATGACTCGCCTCTCTGTATCTCAAGCAGATGAAGGTGCCCCATGTGGAGACGGAGACAGCTATCTGTTCTAAGCACTAAGAAGTAACAGTGGAAAAATCGTCGGGAACAAACGGTACTCAATTACAATCCTTAAAAACTTTGTATATTTCGCAGGGACACTACAGCACACGCCATGTGCTTTTCACCTGGCATGAATTCCATAATGAGGCCTGCAAGGATCATCATTCTGAAAGAAACCCACACAAGGAAAGGAATCTGAACGGAGACTCTTCAGCGCAAAGATGTCAGAAATTCCACAGACTTGAAGTGCGACTCTAAAACGCAGCTCGTGTAACATATGAGCACATTTATTCCTAGAATTAATACAGGGCCTCTCGAAGGTTTGGAAACACCCAGTCTTTTCTTTGGAACATACGTAATTTTTATAGTAAGGAAGATTTACTTTGACCACAGCAAAATGTATCCATGTGCAAATGTCTTTCTGACCTTCATCCCAGAGCAGTTCAATAGTATTAAGGTGCAGTCAATGGGCAGGCCCTTTTTGTTCCATGATCTTTAACACTCCACGTGGAATTGCATGATGGTGAAGTATAGAATTGCAGCCATGTTTGTGTACTCATTTGCCTTCCAAACCATTAATCTTCCACCTCCATGGATGTCTGTGGGTGTGAGGCAAACGTCTACTCCCCTGTACTCTCTTTTATACAAGTTCGCCTGTTTGAACCAAAAATGTCCAATTTGAACTCATCTGTTCATAGAACTTTCTTCATTCACTTTCCAGTTCTCTAATGCCTTTCACTAGTTTGTTGCATAGAAACAAAAGGAACATTCCTGTGTATCAAACACCATAAAAGACTAGGTGTTTCCGCAGGCTCGGTAAAGTCACATTCAGCATTAGATTTCATAATGTAACTATGTGACCTTTACAAAATTTGCATTAGAGATGCAGAGTTTAGAAGATTTTACTAGTAAATTATTACCGAGTGACTGTTTGTCCAAATCGACCACTTGTGAACTGTAACACAGAAATACGCACTGATGCGTTGAAGGTTTCACGAGCAACACCGTGCTCAGCGCCAAAGTCAAAGCGAAAACAGCGGCGAGGAGATCGCATGAGTCACACGGACGTGTTGGTAGTCGTGAGGTGATTTATCAGTAATCACCGTAGTACTGTAAACAGTAATCAGATTAAACATACGACGGATTGTTATAAGTGTTAAGACATGCCGAGCCACAGGGCGAAAAACGGAGTCAGCGGGAAACACGAACCGAAAAGAAATCGCTGAAGCTGAGACGCATTTCAAATCTGCTGATGCTGCGTTTGATAAAATGCTCACTTTACTTTTAATTCTGAGGATTCGTGCCACTATTGGCATTATATTAACCAAGTGGTGCGAAGGAAAAGCTTTCACCCTTTGCAAATTCCAATCCTGACATTACCGGAGCTACTCATGAACAGAAGCCGGAACACCGAAAATGGCCTCCCTCTTCCCCCGTCAGAGCAAAACTAGCCAATCAAAACCATTTGTGAGCTCAAGTATGTAGAAGAGAGCAGATAGCATTTTCAATTCCCGACATTGGCAGCAGTTCGAAAGAGATACTGACTGGATTCTCCATCCTTGACTGCAATTTGTGGAGTGTTCGATGGATCACGGAGATCTTGTTCTCTTCTCAAGATCACACAGCATATTTAGCCTCCACCAGCAAATAATAGAAAACACGTATAAACACAAGTCCTCTGTAAAAGGTCTTTCAATTTACTGTAGGCACTCGATACACTGTATTAAAATTTAGTGCTGAAATCCTGACTAATGTAATAAAACAAAGTTTTGTTATATTACAATATTAGACAACGAACGTGCACAAAAGTGGCGCCAACTCAGCGTTTCCACGACATCATTAACCAAATTTTGAAAGCACAAAGAAAGATCTCTAAACACATCTCCCATGCTCAGGTTTAGTCCGGCGAGACATAAATAGACATTCTCTTTATCGTTATCTTGCGTCGGCCTTTACATCGGTGTGAACAAGAATAAACTTCGAACTTATAAAATACTAAGCAAATCGGAAGGGTTTTAAAACAGTGGACTTCAGATTTCTGAAACCATGCACGTGTTTTTTTCTTTTTTTTTCTCTCTCAAATCGCCAACAAACAGCCTGCAGCTTATTTTAAAACAGTCGCAAGCACCATTTTTTTTTTTTAATAACAGCACACAAACACTTTGAACTCTTCCATATCAGGAATCAACAGCTGCTGTGTAGAGAGACGGAAAACTTGCTTATCAGGTACAGGAGGAAAAACAGAGCTGTTGCCGTACAACGCTATCACGGCGTCGTTACGTTAAACATAGAACGGCATTAAGCGTCGGCGAGTTCGTCTTAACAGCTCGCATAGGAACCCGTGTTGAACCTCGTCGAGGACGTGACAATCTCCGAAAGCACGTACAATTCTGCACCAAAAATCATCAACAGTGCGAAATCCTTAAACTGGCACAAAAAGAAGTTACAAAGTAAAATCAGCGAGACGTCGTTTAGAAGATTTCGGGTCAAACTGTGACCACGCAAAGTTTATATATTTATCATAATGTGTTAAAAATAAGCTGTACTGCTCTGAATGACTGTCATACAGTTAATGGAACAAATGTACACCCCCACAAAAAAAGGCAGAATTTTTAGCATTTCTCGTTGCGCAAAAAAAATGTTTTTTTAAACAAAACCAAAGACGTAAAAATTCCAGCCAGCCACATTTAAAAGCAAAATTCACATGTAAAAGTTCACCTAGAAACAAAAAGGTCACATCCTGCAAAAAAATAAAAAAAAATTAATGTAATCACTTTTTGGTCTACTATAATTATATCCCCGTAAATTGCGTTTATTCTCGCCGTCTCGCTCATAATAATGCTATTAAGACACACATTGATTTAGGGAGGACGCCGCTGAATGACTGGATGTAAAACGCAGGTAAAAGAGAGGCAGTTTACGCATTTCTCGTGGCCATCAGCTTTCTTACACTTTCAGAGCCGTCTGTGCGGATGGATACGATTCGAGTCTAGAAACTTTTACCATTAGAACCATATAAAGCTGACGCAACGCTCCTCCACAACCAGAGCTGAGAAGATGATCAGACCCGAAACGTGTCAATCAGGAGAACACAACATGTATACTCGCTAAAAGCTAAAATATCGGTGTGTAAACACAATTGAATTTGGAGGACTGCTTTATTATCGGTCATGTCTTCTGTTGATGTTCCTTTGCTGCTCTTATACTCTTGGATGACGGAGTCCAAAAAAGAAAGAAAAAAAAGTTCGGCTGCGTTTTAAAAGAATCTGTGAGCGCGACTTCGCGGACCTTTACCGCATGAATCTGTCCGGTTTTGTGTCCTTCGTAAGCAGCAGCAACAAGAACAAAAAAAAACCCAAAGTAGAACTAACTGTACTCTTTTACAGCGGTTTCCCTTATTATCTTGACAACTCAGACTCGCCACATTTCACACGCCCCGTCTCTGCTAACGCGCAAACCGCACAACGGTTTCTCGGTGAGACGTGCTATAGAAGTAGGCCAAGTGAGAGTATACAGCGAGTGGTCCTGCAATTCGTCTGCAAATTGGTCGAGTGATTCATCTTCTATCACAGGGGCTCAACGAAAAATCGCATGTTTCTATGATCTCTCGTTTTTGATACAATATCATTTCAAGAGTTAAACGAGGATGGACAGGATTAGAAATAAGTTTATTAGAGGGGCCGTGCATGTAGGACGTTTTGGAGACAAGGTGAGATTGAGATAGTTTGGACATGTGCAGAGGAGGGACATGGGGTATATCAGTAGGAGAATGCTGAGGATGGAGACACCAGGAAGGAGGAAAAGAGAAAGACCAAGGAGGAGGTTTATGGATGTGGTGAAGGAAGACATGCAGGTAGTCAGTGCGAAAGATGCAGATGTAGAGGACAGGTGGGTATGGAGACGGATGATCCGCTGTGGCGCCCCCTATTGAGAGCAGCCGAAAGAAGAAGAAGATAATTTCAAGAGTAAGACATTTTCTATTTGAAAACAAAAGGAAGTTGGACTTCTTGAAAAGAATTATTTGCATCTTCGACTATTTTCCTCCGAGAGAACGTCCGTATGTCTGTCTATCATCTGAAAACTCTGACTAGCCGTCGTTGCGCCAGAACTGTGAGTTTCCTTTGATCTGCGGCTTGCATGTAAAATATAGCTACGATATAACTACATAAAAAAAAAAGCATTCACCTCAGTTTACACGGAAACTTACACGTGCTAACCTGAGAAACACACTGAATAATGCACTGTTTCACAGAGCTGAAAGAAAAAAAAAAAGGCAAATGGAAGGTAACCTGTGTTTACTTTCATATTCCTTTAGATCACATTTAAAGTCGTAAAAATCGAGTCCTTGAGGCCGAATTCAACCTTTTCTGCACTGGAGGCATTCTGAAACCTCGAGAGCAACTCAAACATGGTGCATCTAGACATGTTTCAATGTCAATATGTCCACCGTGTTTAAAGAATACAAGTGAAAACGAAAAAAAAAAATCAGAAGTTTAATTCATTGTGTGAACAGTGAGAACTTTGAGAATAGGAAAGAAAAAAAAAAAAACGCCTTTTGTGCGACACATGAGTTCCGAGGCGACGATCGGGTTCACTTCCTGGAGGCGTAGCTGCGTGCTTGCTGTAACACAACGCTCGACTTGTCATGACATGGTGACTGCGGAGAACACTAACACACATGCCCTACATTCGTGCCAGCCAGATATGCGTGCACCCGCGCCAGGCATGCGAGTGTGAGAGTGAGAAAGGACTCTCTGGGCAAAAAGGAGGAAATTCTGGTACTGGTACTAATTTCCACTCAGTCTGCACGACATTTGCATACTGAAGGTCATTCGTTTTCAGGACAAAAACACCCAAGAACTCATTTAGCACCTGTTTTTTTTTTTTTTTTTTTTACTTTAATACCTCTATAGATGTAATTACTCGCTTTTCTTTTAGGTTTGAAATGATGTTGCAATCCTTGTTGGACTTGTGCCGTGTTACTGTGCTGCACGTCAGACATGCAAGTGGTGTCGGAATTCCCTCCTGATGAGATACGCAACGGTTTGCTGGTTTAATCGTAAAATTTAATTACACAGAGAAGAAAAAAATATATATACACTTTTCACAAAATTACGCATTCCCGATTCGGATTCGAGTGACGCAGGAACGCTGCGTTTTCTTTTTAAGTCCCTGATAAGGGAGTGGTTTAGTCGTGTGAAAATAGATAGAACTTATCTCGCTTCCACCACGGTCGCCGTAACGACGCGTAGCTTTCCGCACCCTTGGCGCTTGACTACGCGGTATGATATTAAGAGCTCGAGTGGAAAAGGGTTTTCAGACGATCCTGTGAATCATTCACTGTGAAAGAGATTGCATTGTTTTGATGCCGCGCCGCGTTCGAACGCAAACGAGCCATATTGACCCGTCCTAGATGAAGGAGGCGTGGCCACCGGATCCACGTCGGAGCCTGAACATTTCCTCCCGATCCGGTTTTCGAGCTGAACCCAGAACCGTAAGAGGAGCCACAAGCGGTGAACGAGTGTGTGATTTTGTAACGCAACACTAGTTTGCTTTGTCAGCAGCACAGTCACTGTGTACTTTGGTTTCGTAACCCATAGACATGCACTGCTGAACAGAGCTCAAGGAGAGGCTGCAACATTTAATTCACTACATGCAATCGGTATATATATTTTTTTTTAATAAATAAAATGTAACACCTAAAGATAAAGTAACACTCGAGCGCAATCCGGAATTTAAACGGTGTCTATATTTTATAGTTTGATGATCCAAACTGTTATTCGGGAACATATACAACATCTCCGGTTTGTACTAGATCGATATCAGTAACAAAACTTTCCCCCGCTGCAAATTTTTTTATAATAAATCATTAAAAAAAGGAAATGCACGGAGCAGAATGTCTTGTTCCCGTGTGCCTGGTTATTATTGTAACCATGTATTTGTAAAACACCGACCGCAAACTCTCGTCAGAGCACGAACGAAGGGGGAAACTATGGAACAAACCAAATCTTTGATCGAGGCCATAAAAAAAAAAAAAAAAAAAACCAGAAATAGCCAAGATTACTGAGGTTGGGGCCAAAGAAAAAAACATGATGAAATCTGTGCTTTGAGAGAGAGAGTGAGAGATAGAAAGAAAGAGAGAGAGAGAAAGACGAGTACTGACGTTTAATCACGTAGCAATCTCTCAGCATGAGATCTCATGATTCTACATCAGGCTAATTAATGTAGAGCTACAAATCTTTCAATGTGTGTCAGTGTGACTCAGTCCTGTGTCGAAGGTGCAATCGGAGTGCACACACACACACACACACACACACACACACACACACACACACACACACACACACACACACGAGACCAGTGCACAAAAACACACAACAGCTACATTCACAGGTGCCAAAGTACAAAAAAATAAAATAAATAAATAAATAAAACCATCACTGGTGCCATTTAAACTACAGAGAGAAGCATCCAGTTCCTCTTTATCCGTTACAGCTGATAACCGAACCGCCTAAAGGTCACGTCTGTGTGCTTACAAAGATTGCTCTTGTTCTCTCCGACGTAACAAAATATAATGTCCTCTGGCCGGTTTAAACACCTGAATAAGTAAAGGAGGCGTCGCCGTGTCGTAATGCATGTAGTGGAGAGGAAAAAAAACGAATACAATTAATGTAAAAACTAAAAAAAATTATTAATGAATGGACATTTGGTGCCACCCATATGAGGATGGTTCCTTTTAAAGTTTCTCAATCATCTTTCAGCTTCTCCCACAGCGGATCCTCCGTCTCCATATCACTCCGTCCTCAACATCTGCCTCTTTAAATCCAACTACATGCATGTCTGCACTCACACCATCCATAAACCTCCTCCTTGGTCTTCCTCTTCCTGGTGGCTCCATCCTCAGCATTCTCCTACTGATATACCCCATGTCCCTCCTCTGCACATGTTCAAACCATCTCAATCTCACCTCCCTCACTTCGACTCCAAAACTTCCTACATGTGCTGTCCCTCTAATAAACTAATTTCTTCTTCCGTTCCATCCTCCTCACTCCCGATTGTTAAAAGCGCCATACATATAAAACTGAATCCATGTTTGAAAACATTATTTATGAACAAACCTTTTAATTATCCAATTGTTTAAATCGACTTATCAATTAAATCAAACGGATCCGTCTTTCTGAGCGCAAAAATTCTTATAACTAGAATGTGGTTCAAACCAAAACAGGCCTTTTTGTTTCCATGCCATGTGTTCGTGCAGGTTTCATCACCGAGGCATCGGAAGAGGAAGAACTCGAAAATCGTGCTGAAGCCACAGATATCAACAGATATCAAACAGGACGATTCAGACGGACAACCTGAAGCACAACTTCTCAAGCTGATACAATCCATGTCAAACTGTTTCTTTAAAAAGTCCCATAACCAGATTTGTACACAACGTGATGACTGGTTGCTGCTACAACGTGCCCTCGGGCCTACACAAATACCTTGACGGAAAAGACGACTGTGAGGAATGCTACTGAAACATACGGATCGCGGCTTAGAGCTCAGCGTGCATGTAAACAAACAAGAGTCTGGATGAAAATGTGGGTAATGTTGAGCTCATCTAATTGGGTGAAGAAGAAAAAAAAACTTATATTAGTAGCGTTGGCGATTGTGCTGCGATTCGCCGTTATTTTCGCAAATCTCAAAGCAAATATTACAGCTCTGATTGTCAAGAGTCTGGGTGTGACTACAGTCGAGTAAAGGAGGTAACGTCGCAGAAATGAAGAACAGAAGAAAAATATTGCAGAATTGAGAAGAAGAAAGAAAAGAGTGAGAGAGAGAGAGAGAGAGAGAGAGAGAGAGAGAGAGAGGCGCGCGCTACATAATCTTGGCAAGTTACAAAACTTCTTTTGCTGAACTTCCTCAAATTGAGAAATAAAACCCCACAAAAGCAACAGCTCGGCTTAAGAAGAGACGAATGAAGTAAAGCATCGGATATAAACTGCTTGATCTTGTTACTACTCTGATCCCCAAAAAAAAACAACTACAGACGGTTTGAATGGTGATTGATAGACGACTGTAGCTACGCATGTTATACAGTAGATGAAGTAACAAACACCTGATTAACTTTACGTGCCGGAAAAAAAATCAATCTCTCTCAAAGTATCTATGCACATACCTCTATCTATCTATCTATCTATCTATCTACATACCTCTATCTATCTGTCTGTCTATCTGTCTGTCTGTCTGTCTTCCTATATCAATGTATCTATCCACATACCTCTGTCTATCCATATATCCATCCATATCTATTTATCTATCTATCCATCCACCTTCCTATATAAACATATCTATCCACATACCTCTATCTATCCATCTATCTATCTATTCATCTCTACTTACCTTCCTATATCCTATACAACGTTTCTACCATTATGTTCCTCTACTCATATAGAATATGGGGTCTATTGTCTGCAAAAAACAATGTCACCTTGTACACCATACAAAGAAAAAACCTCATCCGGTATCTCACTCATTTTTCTGTCCTCTCTCTCTCTCTCTCACACACACACACACACACACACACACACACACACACACACACACACACACACACACACACACACACACACACACACGGCAAGGTAAGGACACGTGTCTAACCTGTAGTAGCGTGACTGCAGGTAGGTGGAGCACACGGCCTTGGAGACGTGGCTGGCTGAGCCAAAGTCGATGACCTTGACGCGGTACGGTTGCCTGCGAGGATCCACCAGCATGATGTTCTCCGGTTTGAGGTCGGCATGAATCAGGCCGAGGCTCTTGAGCTTGCGGAGCGCGGTGGCCACCTGCTGCAGCACGGCGCGCATCACCTTCAGCGGCAGCGGGCTGAACTTGTTCTGCTTCAGGAAGTCGTAAAGGTTCTGCTCGAGCATCTCGAACACCAGGCACGTGTGGTTGCGGTGCTGGAAGCACTCGAAGGCGCGCACCAGGTTGTGCTCGTCGGCGTTCTCGCTACTCAGGCGCGCCAGGATGCCCACCTCGATCTGACCCTGGCGCGCGTACGACGGATGCTTCTTCAAGATCTTCACGGCCACGACCTCGTTGGTGCCTCGCTTCCAGCACTTCACGACCTGGCCGAACGTCCCGCGACCCAGGAACTCCAGCACCTCGTACGTCTGCTTCATAGAACACAGAACCTCGTGCTGCACCAGCTGGTAGTCCCCGTCGTTTGTCCCGCCCCCTGTGCCGGCAACATTCTGATTGGAGGGCACCGTGGTGCTCACGTTGCTCTGCATCATGGCCGGCAGCGCAGGATGCTCCTCAACGATCTGCATGGTCCTCACGCACCTGCTCTGCTCCTTGCCTTTTTTGCGTTCAAACCCACATCCGTCAAACGTCCCTCTGCTCTCGTTTTCCCCTTGCTCACCCTCGTACTCCTCTCCTCCAGCTCCTACACACCTGTAGGAGGAAAGATTCCCTCTGCGAGGCTCTCCAGGAGCCACAGTCTGTAATGAAAATCCCGCTCCCTCCTGCGCTTGTGTCTTTAAAGACGGGCGGGCGGAGATGTTGGTCGGACGCGCGATGCCTAGGTTCACGCCGACCACGTAGGTGCGAGGAGGCTTCTCATGGTACACACAGGTGCTGGCCTCCACTGTCCTCTCGCTGCTAAAGGCACTTGTCTGGGGCTGATGCGCATACGGTGGGCAGACCAAAACCTGTAAGGCCATACCTGAGGAAAAAATAAATAAATAAATAAATAAATGCTGGAGATCATAAACATGAATACACTCTTTCCTGGCAACAAAACTAATACGGTTGTTAAATACAGCTGAGTGATTTATAAAAAGGATTCATGTGCACGTTTGAACCCAGAGCTATTAAGTGACGGCATTGCAGTTAGCTGATAGGGATTAGGCACGCCAAGTTACACACAAGAGCTTCTTATGTTAGCACAACATATGGCACAAGTCTGGACAGGAGGACACACACACACACACCCAACCGTGTCCCAGCAACGTGACTCTGCAGAAGCCTGGAGCGGGTACGCGAACTACGGAGACGGTTATGAAATTCTAAGGCACGTCTGAGAATCTTAAAGAGGGAGCTAATGCTGTTTTTTTATAAAAAGGAACAAGGCAGGCGTGAGTGGACTCGTAATGACTTGAATTGGGGAAAAAAAATCCTTTAAATAACAGCATTACAATATAAGCCATTTTAGCCAAAGCATGTGGTCAGACAACTCAAACATATGTTAGCAGGTCGTTTCTGAACCGGTGGCAGCTCGACTATGCTGAAGGGCCCTCCAGCTAAACGCATCGAGTTACAAGGATCTCTGATCAACTGCTGCCAGAGACAGGTGTCCTCTCACTGATCTCAGAGTTCACAACCACCAGGGTTTACGATGAGGAGAACGAAGAGGAGGAGGAGGTGCAGAGCGGAGAAAGACACCTGTTGATACTGCAGCTGTTTCGCCGTAAACAAGGGGAAATTACCAGGAGCTGCGTTCGGCCGTCAAACAAAAGCAAGCTTAATGAGCGAGGTTTTCACCCTCAGGGTCAGAACGTGTTAGTAAACAAAACGGTTTGCTTCCACCTTTTGTTACTCGCATTATGTCTTCTGTGAGCACGGCGACTCCGGGGGTTTCCTGATACGAAAAACACTGTACTGTCGGTGTAACATTAAATATAATCTCGATTTGAGGCCGGCTGACACGGGGTTTTCTCTGGCCGATGCCGATATTTAGAAAACAGGACGGCCGATATGTAATGCAGATTTGTTTTTGTAGAGAAGCTGATCGACTGAACCACCAGAAGTGATCCAGATACACACCACATGTTTTGGATATCTGGTTAAATAAAACAAGAGTAAGAAAAAAGAGATGCCGCAAACTAACTACAAAATAACTACAACTAACAATTAGCAAATAGTTTAGTTAGTTAGTAAGTTCACTTAATAACTAGTTGCTATAAGAAGTTAATCTACTAACCAGTAGCTTTAATTTAAGTAATAATCAACTTTTGTAACTCTTGGCTACAACTAAATCACTTGGTAACTAATAGCTAGAAGTAGTTCACTTATTAAACAGTAGCTTTAACTTGTATGTCTAGTTGTTATGACTAAAAGTCGACTTAGTAACTTGTTCCAATACTAGTACACTTGGTATCTACAAGCTATGACAGTAGATCACTTAGTGACTAATAGTCATAACTTTTGATTCACTTATGAAGTAGCAGCTATAATCAGTTAGTTAATTTTGTAACAAGTAGGTCACTTACTAACTAGCTATATAATGTAGTTATAGTAGCTATATATATATATATATATATATATATATATATATATAACTAGTTCATTTACTAACTAGTTGTATCTTGCAGTTCTAGTAGCTAGTAGATCACCTACTAACTAGCTATATCTTGTAGATCTAACAGCTATGCATAATTAGTTCACTTAGTAACTAGTAACTAGAACAGATTAGCTGGTCAAATGTAAAACAAAAAGTCACATGTTCTGGATATCTGGTTAAAAGAGAGAGAGAGAGAGAGAAAGAGAGAGAGAACTAATTATTTGATAATTGCCAAATTGTTGATCACTGTCTCTTTGCAGACATGGCACAAAAAATTGAAAAAAAAATTACCCAATCGTGGCAAGAGCCTGACAAATTTCATCAATCTTGCTCCGATTCAGACTTGAGAAACAACTTTTTTGCAATTCTCTACAACATTTCCCTCCAGAGTGTTGCACCATGAAAGCACAAAAAAAATCCAGTGCACATAAAAACCTCAATGTAGTGCAACAGGTGAGAGTTCCACATGAACTAAACCGAGGGCATAAAACATCCGTCACACTTTTCTGACTGAAACATTTTCATATCTGGAGCAAAATAAGATTCAGACAAACATGTTTCAACTGTCAAAAAAAAAACTAGGAGTTAAATAAAACTTGCTTGATCTCATTCTTCCTCAATTTGTATTAATATTACAACCTGCTGGAGAACCTTTAGTACCATTAGTTTCCCACCTGTATGTACGATAATCATGTACCCAGAAACAGCACAGTTTTGAGCCCAACCTCAATATTCTAGAACATTATTTTCATTTGGGATTATAATAATTAATTTAATAAACATCAGTTAGTCATTAGTAACTTGTTCACTTAGTAACCAGTGACAACAAGTAGCACTTTACTTAACCAGTTCACCTTGAAACCAGTAGCTATAACTAGTTGTTCATTTCGAAACAGATACATTTCATATTTGTCCCAAACGTATTAGTTTGTCATTAGTAACTTGTAGTTCATTTACAAACTAGTAACTATAACCAGTAGTTGGCTTACACGGGTTACTAGTTAACAAAACAGAGCTGATTGCAGGAATGACATTCAAATTAAATAAACATACATTTACCCACACCCTTACTTCTAAATAACACGCAGCTATAAATAGTACTTTAATTACTAACTAGTACTTTGTTTAGTAACTAGTAGCTACAGTTTATTTAGTAAAAGATGCATTTTGTATTTTTTGGCCTAAACTTATTGGTTTATAAACAGTAACTAGTTGTTCGCTAAATAACTAGTGTTTAACTCAGTAACTAGTACTTCATGTAACAACTAGTGCAATGCCCCAAACTTAATAGTTTGTCATTAGTAACTCGTAGTTCCCTTATTAACTAGTAGCTATAACTAGTAGTTCGCGTGCACGTGCTACTAGTAAACAACCAAAAGTCCAAGAATGTGATGATATTTTAATCTTGGACAAACAAATAAAATTAATATTTCTGTCACAAAACTATTGTTCTGTCAATAGTCTGTTAATTGATAAATAGCATCTATAACTAGTGGACTACTAGTTAACAGTCGAGAAACACGACTAAACGTAAAATCTTGGATTACGGAATTATATCTTATGTTTATGTCCCAAACTTATTAGTTTGTAAATAGCAACTAGTTGCTTACTCAGTAACTAGTACTTCATGTAACAACTAGTGCAATGCACTAAACTTAATAGTTTGTCATTAGCAACTCGTAGTTCCCTTATTAACCAGTAGTTCACGTGCACATGCTACTAGTAAACAACCAAAAGTCCAAGAATGTGATGATATTTTAATCTTGGACAAACAAAAACATTTTGTATTTCTTTCACAAAACTACTGTTTTGTTTATAGTTGGTTAATTAATAAATAGTATCTATAACTAGTTTACTTACACGGATTACTAGTTAACAGTCAATCCGGAGTCCAGAAACGCGACAAACAACGTAATATATTGGATTACAGAATTATATCTAATGTTTATGTCCCAAACTTATCGGTTTGTAACTACTAGTTGTTTACTTAGTATCTAAACACTTCACTTATAAAGTATAAGTAGCTATAACTAGCAGTTTAAGTACTACTAGTTAACACCCAGAACTGAGCCCAGGAACGTGACTTAGACGTTTTAACTTGGACAAACAAATAAATGTGTTGTTTTTTTTGTCGGTGAAATTTCGAAAGTATAAAAATATAAAACGAGTTTGTTTGTTTTATTTTGTCTCCACGGCGAAGCAACTTTCCCACCCGTGTCCCCGTGCACGCGCCACTAACTGTTGACGAGGCCAAAACTCCCAGTAAACTACCGAAAACAACCAACTCCCCCCCCCACCCCGTAACTCTTCCCGTTCGGTCCGCTGTTTACCTTCACAGCCAGCGACTGGAGCGGGACGCCAGAGACATGTCCGGGCTTTAATGTTCCCCTTCAGCAGCCTGTGAACTCTCGCTAGAAGCTGCCATCTTGTCGTCCTCCTCCTCCTCCTGCTGCTGCTGCTGCTGTTCTTGGACAACGAGGGAGAAAACAGCGTCCGTCGCCTCCCTCATGTCGAACTACACACAACTCGCTCTTTAAGCCATGCACTCAGCCCGGAATTAGTCCACGGTGGAATTCACGGTCCTCCTCGGCATCAAGAGTGAGTTCCGCTCGTCATATCGAAGGGAAAACGGGAGAAAAAAAAATTGAGGAAAAAATAAAAAATAAAAATCCTCCTCCACCGAGAACCTTCTGCTTCCTGTCTCCGCTTGTGTCTGCAACTTAGCGAGGCGCGAGCTGCTGCTCCACAAGCAGCGCCTCCCACTTCCGCCTTCTTCTTCTTCTTCGCTCTCGCGTCATCTCGTGGAGGCGGAAGTAACTTTTCCCTTATTACCCGCTTCGCACGCTGCACACCGTCATTCATTTTCACTTCCCTTCTAGTTCAAACGAAAACATTTCGGATTGACCTCGACGCGTTTAAAATACGATTTACGCCATATTTATGTATATGCACGCCCGTTTGCCCGAAAAGTTGTTTTTGTAGTCCTGATTCATGCACTACATTTCCCAGAGGCACTCAGTGAGGAACGTCTGGGGAACCAATCATAGCATGACATAACATCCGGGTATTTTAAAGACGGACACGCGTGGTCTAAAACGAGGAATTTCGTTTATATTTCCTGTTTATATGATCGTATAATTATTTTCGACGAAAAAAAAGAGAAAAAACGATTTTGTTGGAAAATGCGGGTTTTTGTGTGCGTGAAGTATAATTTCAGACTAGATTGAGAAGAAAAAGTTATATACTAAGATATATGTTAATTTGGGAATGATGATAATTAGAAAGGACACTTTTATTTATATATAAACATGAAATTAAAGTGTAAAATGTATTCGAACTGAAAAAGAAAGGCAGAGAATAGTGTGAGTTGCTACAGGTCGTTACTGCCACCTACTGGTAATGTTAGGTAGCACAGCCATGGAGTTTAAAAACACTATGTTATGGAATGGAATGAAAAACCTCACAGGAATTTTTTATTAAGTTTCTATTTGGGTATGTTATTCATTTTGTCATAGCAGCTACAAACGCCGCTTCCCTTCTTTTGTCTCTCCAAAAAAAAAAAAAAAACCTCCATCCTTAAACTTTCTTGGGTGCTGGAAACTAAAAGAAATATAATTTTGGAAAGAATAATAATAAAAAGGAAGGAGTCTCCTGTGTTTCTAACTGCCAGAATAAACCAGACAAACTGTATTATTGATATATAATAAATGTATATGTATTTGATAGATGCTCTGATCCAGAGTGACTTCCAAGGTGCTTAGAAGTCTCCAATGCTAAATACAGTGCCCTCCACAATTATTGGCACCCCTGTTTAAGATGTGGTCGTGGACTTCTAAAAATTCTCCTTTTTTTTTAAAACAACATAGAACCCAAATGCAAAAAAAGAGAAAAATCCAACCTTTCATTTAAGTACATTACTTTGGTGGTAAAAAAATCACACATTTAGAAAAAAAAAAAAAAAAATGGAAATCATGTGTGCCACAATTATTGGCACCCCTGATGTTAATACTTTGTACAACCTCCTTTTGCCAACAAGACAGCACTTAATCTCCTCCTATAACATTTCACAAGATTGGAGAACACAGAGAGAGGGATTTTTGACCATTCTTCTTTGCACAATCTTTCTAGATCATCCAGTGTCCTGGGTCCTCTCTTATGCACTCTTCTCTTTAGCTCGCCCCACAGGTTTTCGATTGGGTTGAGGTCTGGGGACTGAGATGGCCATGGGAGGACCTTGAGTTTGTGACTGCTGAACCACTTTTGTGTAGATTTTGCCACATGTTTTGGATCATTATCCTGCTGAAAGACCCAATGACGACCCATCTTCAGCTTTCTGCCAGAGGCCATCAGGTTTTTATTTTAAATATCCTGGTACTTCAAAGCGTTCATAATGCCATGCACCCTAACAAGGTTCCCAGGGCCTTTGGAAGAGAAACAGGCCCACAGCATCACAGATCCTCCACCATACTTCACGGTGGGCATGAGGTGCTTTTCGGCACTCATCTTTTGTTTTACGCCAGACCCACTTAGAGTGTTTGTTGCCAAAAAGCTCAATCTTAGTCTCATCTGACCAAAGCACACGATCCCAGTTGAAGTCCCAGTACCGCTTAGCAAACTCCAGACGTTTACGTTTGTGAGTGTTAGTGAGAAAAGGCTTTTTCCTTGCATGCCTCCCAAACAGCTTGTTGGCATGTAGAGAGTGTCTGATGGTTGTTTTGGGACTCTGTGACCCCAAGATGCCACTCTTTGATGCAATTCTGTGACGGTGAGCTTGGGAAATTTTTTTACTTCTCTTACCATCCTCCTCACTGTGCGTTGTGGCAAGATAAACTTGGGACCTCTTCCAGCCTTGTTTGTCACTGTTCCAGTTGTTTTAAACTTCTTAATGATTCCTCTGACTGTAGATACCGGCAAGTTAAGGCGAGTGGCTATTTTCTTGTAGCCATTGCCTGACTTATGAAGGTCGACACACATCTGCCTTACTTGAATGGTGTGTTCTCTTGTCTTTGCCATGTTGACAAATGGGTAAGAGAATTAGGCCTCTGTGTCACGTCATATTTATACCCCAGGGAAACAGGAAATCATGAATTACTAATTAAAAGTCCCTAGATACCCTGACCAACCTTAGCAACTACAGAAAAATATATATTAAAAAAAAAAAACAATTAAATTTTTCAGAGGAATTGTTAGGGGTGCCAATAATTGTGGCACACATGATTTCAAGTTTTTTTTTTTTTTCTAAATGTGTGATTTTTTTTACCACCAAAGTTATGTACTTAAATGAAAGGTTGGATTTTTCTCTTTTTTTGCATTTGGGTTCTATGTTGTTTTAAAAAAAAAGGAGAATTTTTTAGAAGTCCACGACCACATCTTAAACAGGGGTGCCAATAATTGTGGAGGGCACTGTATATTCTAAAGCTGGTTCATTAGGACACAAAGTAAGAATATAGTCAGTCTAAAACTGAGTTGGGAGAAAAAGATAGTTAGAAAAACAAGTTTTGTTTTTTTTTTATAAAAAAGTTAGAAAGTAAGATTTCACTCTACACTGAGTCTGAGAGTAAGAACAGTGAATTGGACACTGCAGTTTGTGTTGTAGGTGAAGAAAACAGCAGTGACACACGAGCTCGAGTGCAGTCCTGTTTATTAAAGGAAAGCTACTGGGTTAAAGATGCGAGTTAAAGACACATGGCAAAAACGACCTTTTACGGTACACACAGCGATGATAAGTAGGACCATCTGTACAGCATGTGGTGTGGTATCCGTTGCAAACATGCTTCGTGGACACACGGTTTGATCAAACGATGCTACAGGAAGAAATAAAATACACCATCGCCTTTAATGCCTCGTCCCCTCGTCAAACACTCGCCGAATTTTCTACTTCGAGACTGAGAATTCACAAATCTGTTAGATCTCTTTATTCCCTCTTCTCTTTGTGAATACTGCATTGTAACAGTGTAGGGCAGAGACACGAAAAGCAACGTGGAAACGATTTCTTTCGTGAAACATGCGTAAAAATGTAATCGAGAAAAATTAAAATAAATCATTTAAAAAAAGATTACACGGATTTACCTCCTGGACCAAACAACCACACACACACACACATACATACATACATACATACATACATACATACATACACACCACCCAAATAAATGTGGAACAATTAAAATCGGCACAAAGCGAAAACGGGGAAGAGAGCAGCGCACATTTAACCGAGGCCGGCCCTCCACTAAGGCACCAATCAGATTCTGTACACCTTCGCACCATCCAAAAAAAAAAAAAAGAAAAAAAAGAAAAGGCAGCTTTCCCTGCACGCGCGCGCGCGCACACACACACACACACACACACACACACACACACACACACACACACACACACACACACACACACAGTAGGTTCTTGTTTGGCCGAGCTTGATTAAGATTATAACAATATACCAGTTCAACTGTTGTACAGGGAAGTTGCGAAGAAATGTTATTTACAGTAGTTCAGCGTTAGAGGTGTGGAGGGGGCGGAGCTTAAATCTCCCAATAGGATTTCTTAGATTTTTATTTATGGTTTTTTTTATCAAGATTCTGAGGTGATTATTTTGAGATAAAGGTAATATTTTGAAGCAACAATGATCTCCTCAAAAGGGTCCTGAATTGTACAACTTCTGTGTTGAGTTAAAATTTTCTTGGCTTTCCTGGTCATAAATTGATTTAATCTTTTGCGGGATTTGTGCCAGAATGTGTGTTTATGCATCAAGTGTAATATTATCAATCATCTACATTCGGTTTCTGTAATTATGTCGTTCTAAACTAACTGATTTCTTGTCTTTATTCATTTTTATTTCTAATAGCTGCTATGAGTTTAAAAAAAAAACAACAACAACAACAACAAAAAAAACACGTTTGTGGCCAGGAAACGGATTTGGAAATAATTCAATGGAGCCCTTGACATATTATGTCCCATCATGGCCACTATATATTATTTTCCATAGCTACCCTTTTAAATGTACTTGAGCTATGTTTTTATATGTAAGTTTAACACTGTTGTATTTCAGTGTAGCAGATTTTCCAAATTCCCTTCGTTACAAAAGGCAACACACCCAATCGTTTTACTAAACGTGGCGGAAATCCGTTCGATTTTGGATGCTGCCGAATAGTCGTGTCGACATCCTCGATGATTTCTTGTCTATGCCTTCACGCCATTCTAGTTATCACGACTTTAACCACGTACCGAGTATATTCGAGTACACTATATTATTCAGTGACTTGTTGAATAACTGAATCCTGATTATTACGATCTCTTAATGCCATTTAGACATTGAGAAGAAAAAAACAAAAAAAAACACTATCCACACCTTCAAGTGGCACAGAACTAAAGCAAGAACGAAAATATAAGTTTGTGGGATACGAATATGGCAGGATAGTAGGCTCTAAATGTTTTATTTATTGATATAAATCCTTTGTTAGCGTGGACAGAAGGTGAGTTTTGGGGATATAATCTGCAAAACCATAAACCCAATTGTTTCTAGGACCCTACGAAAGGCTGCCTGGTTCATTCCACTCGTCAGTTTTATGTGACGCCCCCCCCTTAAGTAGCCCCGCTCCCCCCGGCCTGAATGGCGTCCTCCAAGAGGTTGTGGTAAAACGGCGAGTAGACGAGCTTGTTGAAGTTCACCAGACGGTTCAGTCTGGTTCCGATGTCTTCCAGCTCTTTGCTGATGGGAACCAGACCACCAGGAACAGCCGGCAAGCCCCCTTGAGGACCCAGTTCCATGAAGGCCAGGAGATAGCCCTGGATCCGGGAATCTGTTCGACAACAACAACAAGGAAAGAAATGAGCGGCTGTGTAGCCACAAATCAGCCACAGAAGTACACTATATGTCGACACCTGACCATAAGATACACGTGGGCTTTATTAAACATCCCATACCACATTTAGTCCCCATTTGCTTTTCTAATAACCTCCAATCTTCTGGGAAGATGTTCCACTAGATCCTGGAACTGTGCCCAGTACCCCAGTTTACTAACACCCTTGAGGCTGAATAAGCAGAAATCTCCACAAATGGAGACATGTTAAATGGGATAATCAGAAATTTGCACACACAAACCGTATGCTCTGGTGTTTACAAACTATTGTCAATATGGTTTATATTGGTTTCAGTTCTGAATAGAGCTTTAAAAAGATATATATTACAGAATATATGATAGTTTCTTGTATTCTCCTGTCTTCTTCTTCTTCTTTCGGCTGCTCCCATTAGGGGTCGCCACAGCGGATCATCCGTCTCCATACCACCCTGTCCTCTACATCTGCCTCTTTCACACCAACTACCTGCATGTCTTCCCTCACCACATCCATGAACCTCCTCCTTGGCCTTCCTCTTTTCCTCCTACCTGGTGGCTCCATCTTCAGCATTCTTCTAACAAATAATTCATGTCCCTCCTCTGCACATGTCCAAACCATCTCAATCTCGCCTCCCTCACCTTGTCACCAAAACATCCTACATGTGCTGTCCCTCTAATAAACTCATTTCTAATCTTGTCGATCCTCGTCACTCCCAACGAAAACCTTAACATCTTCAGTTCTGCTACCTCCAGCTCTGCCTCCTGCCTTTTACTCAATGCCACTGTTCTCTAATCCATACAACATCGCAGGTCTCACCACAGTCCTATAAACTTTCCCTTTCATTTTTGCAGATACCCTACTATCACAAATCACTCCTGTCACTCTTCTCCACCCACTCCACCCTGCCTGCACTCTTTTCTTTACTTCTGTAACACACTCTTCATTACTTTGCACTGTTGACCCCAGGTACCTGAACTCCTCCACCTTCTCCACCTCTTCTCCCTGCAACCGCATCACTCCACTGCCCTCCCTCTCATTCACACACATGTACTCTGTCTTACTCCTACTGACTTTCATTCCCCTTCTCTCCAGCGCATATCTCCACCTCTCCAGGCTCTTCTCAACCTGCTCTCTACTCTCACCACAAATCACAATATCATCTGCAAACATCATAGTCCAGGGAGACTCCTGTCTGACCTCGTCCGTCAACCTGTCCATCACCACTGCAAACAGGAAAAGGCTCAGGGCCGATCCTTGATGCAGTCCAACCTTCATCCTGAACCAGTCTGTCGTACCTACTGCACACTTCACTGCCGTCACACTGTCCTCATACATGTCCTGCACCACCCTTACATACTTCTCTGACACACCTGACTTTCTCATACAATACCACAACTCCTCTCTTGGCACTCTGTCGTACGCTTTCTCTAAATCCACAAATACACAATGCAATTCCTTCTGTCCTTCTCTATACTTCTCCATCAACATCCTCAAAGCAAATAAGGCATCTGTGGTGCTCTTCTTTGGCATGAAACCATACTGTTGCTCACAGATGGTCACCTCTTCTCTCAGCCTGGCTTCCACTACTCTTTCCCATAACTTCATGGTGTGACTGATCAACTTAATTCCCCTGTAGTTACTGCAGGTCTGCACATCTCCCTTATGCTTAAAGATTGGTACCAGCACACTCCTTCTCCATTCCTCAGGCATCCTCTCCCCTTCCAGAATCCTGTTAAACAATCTGGTTAAAAACTCCACTGCCATCTCTCCTAAACATCTCCATGCCTCTACCGGTATGTCATCTGGTCCAACCGACTTTCCATTTTTCATCCTCTTAATCGCTGCTCTCACTTCCTCCTTACTAATCCTATCTACATCCTGCTTCACCAACTCCACATCCTCCAACCTTCTCTCTCTGCGATTTTCCTCATTCATCAGCTGCTCAAAATACTCCCTCCACCTTCTCAACACACTCTCCTCACTAGTCAACACATTTCCCTCTCCATCCTTTATTGCTCTAACTTGCAGCACATCCTTCCCAGCTCAATCCCTCTGCCTGGCCAATCGGTATAACTCCTTTTCTCCTTCCTTAGTGTCCAACCTCTTATACAGCTCCTCATATGCCTTTTCCTTGGCTTTCGCCACATCCCTTTTTACCTGCTGCCGCATCTCCTTGTACTCCTGCCTACTTTTCTCATCACTCTGTCGATCCCACTTCTGTTTTGCCAACCTCTTTCCCCTAATGCTCTCCTGCACTTCCTCATTCCACCACCACGTCTCCTTGTCTTGCTTTCTATTTCCAGATGTCACACCAAGTACTTTTCTAGCTGCCTCCCTCATCACTCCTGCAGTAGTTCCCCAATCATCCGGCACCTCTTCACCACCACCAAGCCCCTGTCTGACCTCTTCCCTGAACCTCACACTACACTCTTCCTCCTTCAGTTTCCACCATCTTATTCTTCTTTCAATCCTTACATTCCTCCTCTTCTTCTTCGCCTCCAAAACCATCCTACAGACCACCATCCGATGCTGTCTAGCTACACTGTCCCCCGCCAACACCTTACAGTCTCCAATCTCCTTTAGGTTGCATCTCCTGCATAGCACATAGTCCACCTGTGTGCACCTTCCTCCACTCTTATACGTCACCCTATAATCCTCCTTCTTCTTAAAATACGTGTTCACCACTGCCATTTCCATCCTTTTAGCAAAATCTACCACCATCTGCCCTTCCACATCCCTCTCCTTAAAACCATACCTACCCATCACCTCCTCATCACCTCTGTTCCCTTCACCTACATGCCCATTAAAGTCTGCCCCAATCACCAATCGTTCTTTCCTAGGTACACCATCTACCACTTCATCTAATTCACTCCAGAATCTTTCCTTCTCCTCCATCTCACAGCCAACTTGTGGAGCATAGGCACTGATGACATTTATCATCATCCCTTCAACTTCCACCTTCACGATCATCACCCTATCAGAAACTCTCTTCACCTCCACTACACTCTTACTGTACTCTTCCTTCAGAATCACCCCTACACCATTTCTCTTCCCATCCACACCATGATAAAACAGTTTAAACCCACCTCCAATGTTCCTGGCCTTACTCCCTTTCCACTTGGTCTCCTGAACACACAGCATATCTACCTTTCTCCTCTCCATCATATCAGCTACCTCTCTCCCTTTACCCGTCATAGTACCAACATTTAAAGTACCAACCCGAACCTCTACTCTCCAACACTGCTCCTTTCTCTGCCGTCTCTGTAGACGTCTTCCTCCTCTCCTTCTCCTCCTTCGGCCAACAGTAGCCCAATTTCCACCGGTACCCTGTCGGCTAACGATACCTGTGGCGGTCGTTGTTAACCCGGGCCTCGACCGATCCGGTATGAAATTCTCATTTGTGATCCGCATATTTGATTTGGCACATGTTTTACGCTGGATGCCCTTCCTAACGCAACCCTCCCCATTTACCCGGGCTTGGGACCGGCACTAAGAGTGCACTGGCTTGTGCCCCCCTAATGGCTGGGTTCTTGTATTCTCCTGTAATTATTATTATTATTTTAAATAAGCTTTTCTTGCACCTAAACCAATGAGAGCCCTGTAATTCAAACAAATAAAGTCATTACCGACGAGTTTACGGATGGGGTTATCGTGGGACTTGACGGCTGCGATCTGGCCTTTCAGGGTGTTCTCTCTGTCTGGATGAAAAGGTGAGAAGCCATGCTGAGTCAGACGTTCCATCAGCTCCAAACACAGTTTCTCCCCGATGGCCGTTAAAGTCTCGTCTGCTTTGAAAGACCTGTAAACCCATACATACAGGCAGACAGAGATTTGATTGCTCTCGTCTGTGAGTATGGAGAGAAGCAGATTGATCGCCGGTGTGCAGTTTCATGCTTACGGTGTGTGCATATCAGCCAGCAGGATCCTCACGGTGCTCTTCAGTGTGTCCATGAGACCTGGCAACCCTGTGATCGCATCCCCTGCAATGTTATACACGATCAGCAGCACAGACGCCACCATTGCCAAGCGCTCCAGCTCGAGCTGCATCTCCAGAAACCTGCCGCGGTCCATCAGCAGCGTCTACAGGACAGGCAGAGAGAGAGAGAGAGAGAGAGAGAGAGAGAGAGAGAGAGAGAGAGAGAGAGAGAGAGAGAGAGATATAGTTAGTGAGAGGATTTAATTTCAAGAAAATAAACATTGAAAATAAAGGAGGGAGGGGGAAGGGCAGGTTGTAGAGGACGAGATGATGGTTTATAGATTGAAAACAGATACGCGTAGAAAAGTGGCAGACAGGATACGAGCAGAGGGCAAGACAGAGAGAAAGAGCCAGATAGTAAAATATAGTCAGACAGATAGGAAAAAATAGGGAAAAACAGAATGACAGAAATGGAAGTAAAGGCAAATACACAGATAGAACAGAAAAACTAACAAAAGAACAGAAAGACAGACAGATATATAAACAGATGGTGTGTAGTTGTATAATGGCACTCAGAAATGTCAGAAGCCACTGGCCCACCTCGGGGAAAGTATCTGGGCTGTCCTCCCAGCGCAGCAGTTGTAAATAGGCGTGGTTTTGGATGTTCTGTAACAGCTGTGAGGAGGACCCGGGTGAGCCTGCTGCACCCTCATCAGCACCTTTAACGAACGAGTCTGCAGACTCCCTCAGCCATTTCTGAGTGTAGTCCAGAGCATCTGAAAACAAGCACAAACTTATATGAAGGCTGATGGACACTTTTGAGTTCCTGTCATCACTCATCGTGCACACACTATGTGGATAAAAGTATCAGGACACCTCACTGGGAACCCTGAACCCCGCTTGTATAGGATGCGGTAGTACGACCTTGAACTAGGAGACTCAAACCTGACCCAGCATGACAATGCCCCTGTGCACAAAGCCAGCTCCATGAAGATATGATTTGGCGTGGAAGATCTTGAGAGACCTTCTATAGATCTCTGACCCAAACACTAATGAAAGCCTTTGGGATGAATTGATAACACGATGACAGCAGCGCCTCAGGCCTCCTCACCTCACACACATCAGTACCTGACGTTACTAACACCCTTGTGGCTGAATGAGCACAAATCTTCACGAGTGGAACATCCCAGAACATTTTCAAAAAGCACGTACGAATCTAATAGTCAGGCGTCCACAAACTTTTGACCATATAGTGTAGCAGCTATAAACGGTCCTTATATTTACACCTTTAGCTGCAAAGCTGTGACACAAAAATATCTCCTTATAAATATATTTAACATCGATAAAATGTATTTTATATATTCACAAGTACAGTGGAATCCGCTTATCTCGACCTCGGTTACCTCGACAACCCTATTAAATCGACGTTTTTGAAGTGGAACCGCCAAATTCTCGCTTTTTCTAAGCATTTTTTATCGGTTATGTCGACTTTTATTAATGTTGCCGAACACTAATATCTCGAGCACAAGGGGGGAAAAATTTGCCATTTAACGTCGGTTATCTCGGTGCAGCCGCAGAAGAACTCGCGAAAGTGGCGGAAAAATCAAGGCTTACAGCTGCTACAGGTGTTGTATTGTATACTGGTGAATCTCTGCTGTTAGTTAGTGCACATATGCCTTTTGTGGTTAAATGTTATGCGATGAACGGGAGGCGAAAGCTGCTCTTGGCGGCGCGTAACGTGTGATGACCAGCAAAATCATAGAATGAACCGGGATCAGGGGAGAATCCGCGATGCGCTTTGGGAAAAAAAGCGCAGCCGTTGAGAGAGTGCCGGTGAGAAGACACGTACCGGGATACGCATGCGCGTATACCAACAATAACGGACAGTGAGAGTGTGGAAGTTTAAATAGGAGCTGGTGATGTTGATAAACGAGCACCATATGTGCACGACTGAAGCGGAGCTTCAGAGAAAGCGGCCGAGAAAGCACCTGACACGCCGAAGGGGGCGCCGAAGGGGGCGTGGCAGGTGGATTCCTGACAGATAAACATGTACTGTATGTATTTTAATAGCATGCCTTCATCAAACAAATCGCGGCAACGCTGTTGTGTAAAAAAAACCTCCAAAAACACGTGCATGCACATTCTCATTTATTAACGCACATCGTGTACATAAAGAAATTTCAAGCACGTTAATATATTGCCGCCATTTTGATTATCGTTTATCTCGATCATCGGTTACCTCGATGCTTTTTGGCAACCCCCTAGGACATCGACATAACCGGGTTCCACTGTATTTTGTTTTATGATTTATAATGTGTAAGAAGTCGTCTCACTAGGCTGTTTGTTGAGTAACTCCTGAAACTTGTTCCTCTCGTACTCCACCGAGTGCTGCAGCAGTTGTGGCCGGAGACTACTGACAGCAAAGTTGGCCATGTCAATCTTCATTTTGTCCAACACGGGAAAAATAGACCTGCGAGGCGGGGAATATAGTTGTACTCTATTAATACTGAAATGGGATCGACACAAAGACGAGGCAAAGGCAGCTGTGTGACCTCCCTACTCAAGGAGATTTTAGGAGAAGGTTGGTGATCCCTCACCTGAAAAGAAGCACGGTGTCCGTGATGTCCCGCAGCTGGTGCACTTCTTTGTCCCGACACGGCGCGCAAAAGTCGGCCATGGTGTTGATTATGAACTTGGCCACCTTGCCGATTTCCAGTGCCCCGTTCTCCGCCTGCTGCTGGATGAGCGACAGGTCCAGCGCCTCCTCGATCTGTCCTTTCAGACGCGTCTGGTACGGCATCAGGAAGGACAGCAGGGTCTAGAGATGGGCATCGGAAAATGAGTAATTGCCACGAGTTTCTGACCTGAGATGATATTACGCTTGATCTAAGCTGAATTGATTATTATGAATCAGAACGGAAATCAGTTTATTTTCATCAACACCTATCAGACACATCAATCATGTCAGGGAGAAAAAATGCAATCTGGCGTTCTTTATATTCAATTTTTTTTTCTCTTTTTCCCAAAGACATTTAATGTTCCTTTGAAAAGCTTTAGAACAAAGGAAACTGCAACATTGTATTAACTTCAAAAGGGGCGGTATGGGAATGGCTGTTTATAGCTGCTAGAAACGGAAAGCATTCGTACCTATAATTGATACTTTGATTTTACGGAACCCTGATCAAGCCTCTGTGGCTTTGACGATCTTACCTCTTTAATTTCCCCGACCAGTTTGATAGCGTGCTCGTAGACAGGCGGGTCGTCGTTCAGCTGGGTTTCGAGACAATCCCAGAATGCTTTGTGAACAATTTCCTTAACTCGTTTCTCTAAACTGCAAATACAAAAAGGAAGGAAATAAAAGTTAATGTTCTCGTCTAGTTTCATGATGAGTAATTTAATTTCATGATTAAAAATGACTGTACCTTCCCTCAGCAGGTTCACTGGGTTTGATTTGGAAGCCACCGTTCACTACGATCTCGTGAGCCAGCGCCATGTTAGTCACGCCTTTAGCAGTCTCCATCAGCTCCTCCACCGACACCAACTTGGACGGGCTGGCTGTTAACACAATAAACAATTATACAGCCCCCCCTTGGTCAGATCAGAAACTTTTTACACCAAATACATGGTATACAAAGACCTCATCATGTAGTTATTTGGCTGGAAAAGTCAGATGTCACCATATTTTCAATGAAAATATCAACATCTTCAGTTCTGCTACCTCCAGCTCCACCTTCTGTCTTTTACTCAATGCCACCGTCTCTAATCCAGTCCTATAAACTTTCCCTTTCACTCTCACAGATACTCCTCTATCACAAATCACTCCTGCTATCACTCTTCACCCACTCCACCCTGCCTGCACTCTTCTCTTTACTTCTCTAACACACTCTCCATTACTTCGCACTGTTGACCCCAGGAACCTGAACTCCTCCACCTTTTCCACCTCTTCTCCCTGCAACCGCACCATTAAACTGCCCTCCCTTTCATTCACACACTTGAACTCTGTCTTACTCCTACTGACTTTCATTCCCCTTCTCTCCCGCAGGTACCTCCACCTCTCCAGGCTCTTCTCAACCTGCTCACCACAAATAACAATATCATCCGCGAACATCATAGTCCACGGACACTACTGTCTGACCTCGTCTGTCAACCTGTCCATCACCACTGCAAACAAGAAAGGGCTCAAAGCCGATCCTTGCTGCAGTCCAACCTCCACCTTGAACCAGGCTGTCGTTCCTACTGCACACTTCACTGCTGTCACACTGTCATCAAACATGTCCTGCACCACCCTCACATACTTCTCTTTCACACCTGACTTCCTCATACAATACCACAACTCATATGTCCACTATGTCGTACACTTTCTCTAAATCCACAAACACACAATGCAACTACTTCTGACCTTCTCTATACTTCTCCATCAACATTCTCAAAGCAAACATTGCATCTGTGGTGCATCTTCCTGGTCACCTCTTTTCTCAGCCTGGCTTCCACTACTCTTTCCCATAACTTCATAGTGTGACTGATCAACCTTATTCCCTCGTAGTTACTGCAGGTCTGCACATCTCCATTATTCTTAAAGATCGCTACCAGCACACTCCTTCTCCCTTTCATAGTTATAAATGGGTATAAATCAACAACAACAAAACTCAGTCCTGAACCCAGCTTTCTGCTTCTTCTGCACTACTTCTAAATAGCCACTGTTAGCAAAGAAAAAAAACCTAAAACAAAGCATTCAATGTGCTCAACATAAAACTAGCCAAAAGGTAAATCAGTAAATTCCTCTCTTTTATGTAACATGTTGCAACGATTGGGGGTTGAGGATTCTTGACAGTGTGGAGAAGGAACTCCATGATGCTGAAGACACACCAATTACCATAGCTGTAACAATTACATTGTATTATTAAATTCAATTTATCCAACTTAGGAAAAAGCTTCTTTATACTCGTACAAATATTTACACACATTGAACAGGGCAGTTTCATTTGGACATTTCTTGGGCAACAATGGTTTTGCAACAAGAAGTTCATTTTTTCAGACACATTATCTGCCAGCAAGCACATGCAAAGGGCACAACAGGGTGGAATGCAGAAATTTGTTTGTTCTCCAGATTTGGGAACAAGACAACATGTGGCTGTCATGAGATCGACATTCTTTCTGGAAAAATCTGTTTCCCATTTCTATAATGGCCCCATCAATTTTAGGCAGATATCTTATCAGAGAATGACAGAAGGTGATAGTGGCATTATTGGAATCATTAAAAACATTATTTGTATATGATGTCATGGTCTAAGGTTAAAAAATAAATAAATTGGGTCTTCGTAGACTGAGAACAAAACAAGACCATTGATTTGTGGTCTCGAAAACCAAAACAGGGTTTTAGTACCAGAACACAAGACAGCATACGGGGCAAATCTTATACTATGGTTTGAAATGTAACCTATTCTCAATTTGATAATAGAGATCTTAACAAGATTATTGACTTATACTTAAGAAATGACATATTTATGATAGAAGTGGTAGAAATAAAAAAACTCTGAGGCGCTCTTACACGGAGGAGTCTGTCGGTGAGGACTCGGCGTGTTCGTTCTGATTCGTTTACGCAGCATCTCTTCGGATCCATCTGTCTGGCCTTTGGAGTCTTCTGACCCTTCAGAGTCGACCTTCTTTCCCTCCTCATTGGATGAGTCATTGGGTTCTTTGGGCATCCTCTACAAGTCAGCGGTGATCTGGACAAAGATTGATATAAAGAAATTTTAGGAAGAAAATACTGAGGAACATCAGATTAATGCAAACTGGCATGATACTCTGAATCCATGCTTTCCATTATGGTACATCCATTAAAATACATATATGCAAAAATCTTTTCAATAAAATTCATAAAAAAAGAGCGAGAGACACCCCGAAAAACTGTGCAGCATTGCCATTTTACGGTCTGACCATTATTTCCTGTGTTACTGCTCATCCCTTTTCTTCATGTTCTTCTTTAGGTAGGTACAGTGGTGTGAAAAAGTGTTGATTTCTTATTTCTGATTTCTTATTGTTTTGCATGTTTGTCACACTTTAAAGTTTCAGATTATCAAACTATCTTAAATATTAGTAAAAGATAACACAAGTGAACACAACATGCAGTTTTTAAAATGAAGGTTTGTATTATTGAGGGAAAACAAAATCCAAAACTACATGGCCCTGTGTGAAAAAGTGTTTGACCCCCCTGTTAAAACCGTGGTTTATCACACCTGAGTTCAATTTCTATCGCCACACCCAGGCCTGATTACTGCCACACCTGTTTACAATCAAGAAATCTCTTAAATAGGACCTGCCTGACAAAGTGAAGTAGAAGTTGCGAACTGGTGTTTGGTTTAATGATCTAAAACATTAAATGTGACAAACATGCAAAAGAAATAAGAAATTAGGACACACTTTTTCACACCACTGCAAATATCGAAATCATGGATCATCACTGAAAAATGAAGAGAGACTAAACTTTTCAAACTCTTCAAACGAACATTCTTTTCACTGAAACACCACCACTTCATGCTGATTTTAGCTGATTCAAATCAGATGATAGAATTACATTTCTACCTGGAAAAAGAAAACGAAAGGAACCGATCGCACAGAAAAAACGGGACATTCGAGCAAAATGAATGGAAGTTCTAGAAAAATTTGTCAGTGAGCCCCTTTAGATACTGTGCATAGTTTTAATAAAAAATAAAAAAATCAACCAACCAACCAAATTCATACAATGTGAATATATGTATGTTCGCTCTTTGTCTTTCCACGTTTTTTTTATTGCCTTTGAACAGCCTTTGAATCTTCTCAGTGATAATTATTCCTGACATCTCTGTTCTGTTCAGTATATATGGTCTTTCTCAAATCAGGTCTGATGGCTGAGATGCTCAGGGTGAAAAGATGAGGAAAAAAGATAGTCTTGCTGATTTTGGATCATGTTCTGGACTGTAATGATTGAAATGACCCATATTGCAGTTTTATCTTCTAACTATGCTCACCAAGATGACATTTAAATCTGTTAAGGAAACCTCATTTACACTGCCAATTTTTATAAACACATTAACATACACTATATTTCCAAAAGTATTGGGTCACCTGGTCATAAATACGGTATGTGATTTTTAAACGTCGCATTCCACAAAATTAATCCCAATTTGTTATAATTCCCTTCACTCTTCTGGAAAGATGTTCCACTAGATTTTGGAGTGTGTTTATAGATATTCGTGTTAATCAGCCACAAGGGTGTTAGTAAAATCAGGTACTGATGTATGTGAGGAGGCCTGGGGTACCGTCAGCATTCACATTCATCCAAAAGGTGTTCTGTAGGGATGAGATCAGATCTCTATAGCAGGTCACTGAAGACTTCCTCTCCAAAGCATGTAAACCAGATCTTCAAGGAGCTCATTGTGTGTACAGGGGCATTGCCATGCTGGAACAGGTTTGGGTTTCCAAGTTCAAGTGAATGAAAAATTTTATTACAGCGCATCTAAAGACGTCCTGTACGATTGTGTGCCTCCAGTTTTGTGATAAAAGTTTGGAAAAGAATCACATATAGCGGGAAAGTTCAGGTGACCCAATATTTTTGGAAATATAGTGCATGTTAGAACAATAATCAACCAGAATAATCAACCATCTCTCTCTCTCTCTCTCTCTCTCTCTCTCTCTCTCTCTCAAATCAAACATGCTCCTGAAATATCAGTGACTTGGGCTCCTGTCTCTTTTATCTTTTTAGATCTGCTTGGTTCCTCTCGACACCCAACCTCTGGATGGAGTTCTTTTTAGTTGGAAAAACTCTGTGCAGCTGAGGACGGTTTCACATAAACAGCCTCAAGATCCATAAAGTGACTGAGCAACTCAAGAACTAAGGTTGAATCTGGACTGTAATTAATATCAACAGTCTACTACAACGGCTCAGGACCACAGTTTGCATGAAGATTTCTGCATGTATAGTTTTCCAGACTTCCCAAAAGATTTTTTTTTTTTTTACAAACGCTTAATTTTATATTTTAGAAAACTGAATATGGAAATAGTATGGAAACAAATATTTTTCAATACTCAGCGGTTTTATTTTTCCATACTAATCCAAACCTGGAAATCCCTCAACTCAAATTCCATACTTTTTCGTGCTTTTCCGAAATGCGTAGGAACCCTGTCTCAAGGTTTCTTACTCTTAACTCTTTCCACAGTCGCCACTGGCTCACTCATTAGGGATAAACCTCCATATATAAAGAACAAACTTACAGGCGCTAAACTAATACGTTCTTTTATACAACAGTGTAACCTCTATATCTCTATAAAGCTGCTTTGAGACAAAGTGTTAATATTGTTTGACCACTAAAAATGAATTGAATTTAAAGTTGATTTAAGGATCTTCGGAAAGCGAGTATAATCTGAAGTTACGAACGTTCCAGACACGTGCTTTGTTAAACTAGAGTTAAAAATTTGCAGCGTCGGTGTTGTAAAGCCCAACCAGCTGGAAAGCACTTGAATTGCTTGTCTGGAAAATCCCCCAACAATCCTCATTGTTACATGTTGCTGGTGCTCAGCTGTTGCCGGAGACTCGACACCGTCTCACGCTGGGGTCAAGAAGTGAAAAAATAAAGGCTCAAAGGCTAAAAAAAAAAACGTTAAACTTCCTTTTCATCGCTTGGATATTTGATCTGCAGGTTACCAGGCAACATGACTAGACTCGGCAAAGCAAGCCAGGTTGAAGAAGTGCGTGTTGTTTGCTCGTTACCTTTCGTAACGTTTCACCGACTCATATTGACTAAAGTTTAACGCAGAGCGCTGGCACGTTTTACTGACTCGTGCCGAGCTGAAGGAAAGATCATTTACAGCATGATGTAGTCTAGGTAGCAGATTGCAGTTTTCGCAACTAAAATTTGCCAATAGATTGACAAATGTATTAGAAAAACATGGAGAATGATAGAAGGACACATCTCGACACATTTAAAGGTGCTATCTATAGTAAGTGGCTTTGCTAAGGCATCATAGGTTCATCAGTAATAACAAAATGTCCCAGCATTAAATTGGTCCAAAATCATGATGCTGTCACTGTTATGTTTTACATCTGGGATGAGGTTATGATCGTGGAATGTAGTGTTTGGTTGCAAGAAATGTTACGTTCTTTTGTTGTTGTTATTTTTTCACATTCATCTCGTCCACAGAACAGTCCACCAACAGGATTCTAATGCTAAACAAACCTTGGACAACAGAAGTGCTTTTTTTTCACACCTACCATGCGCACTGTACATGTTCAGCGGTTTCCTGATAGTGGACCAATCAATGTAAAAGTAACCTATAAGTGTGGTAACCTCAGATGTTACCCTTGGGTCCGTTGTGACCTAGTGTGATATTATTGGAGTTGTAGGACGATCGCTCCTCACAGGGGTTCACTACTCTCCACAAAAATAAAGAAATAACTGCTGTCTATCTGAAGTTTGTTCAACATTCGAAGCCTTTTGGTAGTTTTTTTTTTGGTAGACCTTGGCACTGCCAAGGTGCCACTTTTGGGCCCTCAGTGCGCTGATACATGGGTGCTGCACCATGGCTGATCCTGAGGTATGATCACAGCTTCCTAACATCATCGGGGACTAGACCCATTTTAGTGTCATCTGCTTATCGTAGTTCTTTGTATTAACTTTTTGGACAAAGGTGAAGATCTGATCAGGATTTAGGTCCAATATTTGCAGACCTACACAGCTGGAATGACAAACTTCCTAGGTTTTGTGTGTGTGTGTGTGTGTGTGTGTGTGTGTGTGTGTGTGTGTGTGTCAACAAACCATAAGGGTTTGGACCAAATGTCAAAACAGGACAAGGCCTTTTCATGTCCCTCCTGCTGGTTAGTTTGTATTGGTATGACACTGCCATGACTCCGGCTCAGTCTTAAATGACTACTAACACCCTATGCTAGTGCACTATGTCGTGCATGGATTAACAGCTCATAAACCCTACATAGTGCACTATAGCTACTTCAGCCTTGCATTTCAGATGGTATCTATTTTCTGAAAGCGAGCTTTTTGATATCTACGCAGATGCTTTGGTTTGTGGATCAGGCTCCTCTGTTTTCCTGTCCCTCCATTCCCTAAGATCTCTCTTCAAATAATACGCAAGCTTGACACGTTTTCACGTCAACACCCTTACCTGACTCTCCCGAGAAAAAAAAAAACGACTCGATCCCAAAACTCGGCTAGGATCAAAATAAAGTCTTCACCTCGTTCCTCACCACACAAACGTTGGTTAGATTCTCGATGAATCCTGATGGCCAAATAAACGTTTTCCTATCCATATTCCGTCAAACCCCGCCTCGTGTGCCGCAATTGGTCATTAGTTTGTGTTTAAACTCAAAAGCCGTGCGCCGTTTTGACGTTTACGAATGTTTTGAACTATCAACCAATCACAATCCAGAAATCTGGTGCTACGAACCAATCATAGCGCGGGAGGCGGGACTACCCCAATGCGTATAGGAGGAGAAGAAAAAAAAAGATCGACGCGTCTATTTACGGAAGTAGAACCTATTGAAGTTCTTTAGCTTTCGGAATGAGCGAAGAAGCACCGCGGACAACTACATTTCCCATAGTGCAATGCGGGTTCATGCTTGTTTTTGTAATTTAACGGTCAATTTTCTAAAACAGAAGGGATTATGGGTAGGCTGGCAAACCAATAAACAACTATTGTGTCCTGTATATGTAACTGAATGCTGTCAGTCATATGACAAGTAATTTACAATACTTTTATTCATTTCACTGACAAATTGTGCAGAAATATCTTTTTATTTAATAGCAAATTTTTTCATTCTCGTGTGTTTCTGAAATGCATGAAACATTTTGTGCAGTAATTTGTTAATAAATCCACGTTAATAATTCAAAGAGATGATAAATGTGTCAATAGAAGCAGCAAATGAGCACACCAAATAATATATCCTGGTTCGGAGGGGTGTCAAGAATAAGAAATGTGTCAAAAAAGAGATAGCTGAGATTCAAAGTGGTGGCCAGGATAGAGCGTCATGAAGCGGCCATACGTGAATTACTTTTAGAAAAATTATGATGATGAGCTTCGCCAGCATTATTGAAAGAGAACCTGGGCATTCAAGGAATCGGAGGCCGATGTTTGGGACATAAAATCAATTGGCCTTTACACAGACGGTACATTAAGACTGTCATTGTATATACTTCAATGGAACTGTCTGGATTTATTTGTGGATTTATGTATTTACTATTGCTCATGACATGATCACCAAACATACATAGTCCATGTTTCTGAGAGTTCCCTTCAAAATATCTACTTCAGAAACTACCATGAAGTGTACAAACAAGATAGCTTTTATTTTTAATAAACTAATTAAATATTTCCATAACCCATATTGATTTAAGACATGGAAACTAGATTAGAGAGTAGAGACAGGCTGACTGTCTGGACTTCTCCTTCTCCAGTTCAGCACTTTAACTGGGTCATGGAGCCTGTGAATCTATAGTTAGTCATCTCTATAAATGGACACTGAATGGCATGTATAAGTGAATGCCAGTCTTAGCTGACAGAAAACGATAGAATAATGTTGCGTCTATTAATAATCATTCTCATTTTGTTAAATCCTCTCCAGGAACTGATGTATCCTGATCCATGGTCCTGTTTCATGTATTTGACCAGTATGACCAGTTATGTTTTTTGTCCGAAAAATTAAATTCGATCATAAATTGGTTCTGTTTGAGCAAGAAATCTTCTTTTAATGTTATGTGACACTTCAGAGCGATTATTCCACTGACAAAATAAACCTTGTTTCATTCCTGTGCATATCCAAGATCTACACTGTTTGGTCTTTTTGCATTTGGTCACTACAGTATGAGAAGTGATTGACAGGTGTAAGGTGCTCATGTATTAGGATGTGTACTAGAATGGAGATTTTGCTGGTCAGGATGGTGTTAGGAGGAGCTTGATTTATTCGGTTGGATTTAGCTGGTCAGACAAATTTCCAGCTGGCCATAGCAGCTGCTCGTGGTGATTTGTGGAGGGGGGGTAGGTCACTTTCAGGATGGTTCTACTACAACTCTTTTCTCTGAAGCGCCAAGTTGATTGAGGGCTGTGGGCCGAAAAAATAAATGTTGCATTGTACCAAACATTATATTTAAATTAAAGTTGCCATGGTTCTTCCCATTTATGATATTGTAATATATCTATTCATTAAATTCGAACGGGAGACATTCTCCCCCCTCTCTTCTCATATCTAGCACAGTGACCAAATCAAAGGTCACCAAGGGCCAACTTTGTGCAGGCCCTAGTTTGGGCATCTGTTCCAAATGATTAGACTGAGTCCAGCAAGTCAGGTTCAAAAGCTTTGATGGTTGAGCTGTTTCTGGCTGAACTATTTAAAGTAAGGACTGACAAAAGGTTAAAAAAAGATGCCTAAATAAATGGTGCCAGCCTAAATGATAAAAAGTGATCACATTGATCTATTCCAATAACATACTCTACAACACTCATCCAATGTACTCACGCTCGGACATCCAGAGAACTGAAGGGAGATCATGAACATATATACAAAGTATGAAGTCAAATAGTATTTCATAGAAATACCTGAACACCGTACCGCTTTCCCTGCTAGGTTTTCTAACTCCTTTTCATCACTTAAAGTGGATTCCATAAGAAACTGACTTGAAAAGAGTCAGGAGAAGCTCGCCTAACTTACACTACCCGAGCTTGATCTCGAAAAATTATACAAAAAAGTTTTGTAGTGTTCAAATTGTGAAACAATTATTTTATTATTGGCACATCAGAAAGTCATCATATAAGCAATTTACAATATCTACATTCATTTTAAGAGCAAAGTGATAACAATTCATCATCATCATCATCATCATCATCATCATCATCATCATCATTTTTGACAGATTCTTTTCGACCTGGACCAGGTGATGGAAAGCTCGAACCCGATTCTGTGTAAACATGATTTGCAACGCTTTAGGTTATTTTCTTAGTTCTCTTAATTTAAGATTAACATCTATTAGTGCTTAGATTGTGAATAGGAGTAAGAGTGATTTAAACAAGTCATACATTTGAAATCTTTATAAACATAAACAGAAAGAAAATGTAAAGTGTTAAGTGTCAATTCCACATGCAGTAAAAAACACAGCCGTTAGGGGTCACCAAAGCTCACATTTTTGATCAGGTATGAGTTTTGTATTGGGTTTTGTTTTTCTCCATATTTAGAAACGCTGAGAAAATGAAAAACCATCCTGAGGCCTTTTCAACACATAACCTGGCTTTACATAATAACATACCTAAAAAACAAAAAACAAAAAAAAAAATAACAAGCAAAAAGGATGACTGAAAACAAGCAGTCTAGAAATGTTATTGCATAAAAGATTACATTAATTTTAATGTGGTTTAGAGTAACAAGGTTGTTGTATATAATAATAATAATAATAATAATAATAATAATAATAATAATAAAGTCTATTTGATAAATATAATAGACATTTCGTTTAGGCTTTTTAGAAGAAAGAAAGAAAAAAAGAAAGAAAGAAAGAAAGAAAGAAGATATAGATGAAGCTAGAAAGAAGATATTGTAAGAAACAAAGAAAAAAAGCAAAAAAGAAAGAAAGAAAGAAAAAAAGAAAGAAAGATAGAAAGAATAAAAAGAAAGAAATAACATATAGATAAAGCTAGAAAGAAGACACTGTCAAAGAAAGAAAGTAAGAAAGAAAGAAAAAAAGAAAGAAAGATAGAAAGAAGATATAGATGATGCTAGAAAGAAGACACGGTAAAAGAAAGAAAGAAAGAAAGAATAAAAAGAAAGAAATAACATAGATAAAGCTAGAAAGAAGACACTGTAAAAGAAAGAAAGTAAGAAAGACAGAAAGACAGAAAGACAGAAAGAAAGAAAGAAAGAAAGAAAGAAAGAAAGAAAGAAGATATAGATGATGCTAGAAAAAAGACATTGTAAAAGAAAGAAAGAAAAATATATGAACGATGGAAGGGCGGAAGAAAGGAACAGTTTTTTCTGTCATATCCTTCACCTGATTAGTCCATTCATAGCCTTAATCTTAGTGCCAGTGGCATTTGATTGGTTCAAACATAAAATATGTAAATGTGTGCACTCAGACTACAATCTAATTGGCTGTTGAATTTAACAGTAACCTGAACTCGCTCGCGAGCGCTTGACGGCTATTTCCTGTTGAACAGTTCAGCAATAAGGTAACATTAAAAGGCTAATAATACTATAACACTCGGTTTCACTAAATACATTTGGTGTCGAATTAAACATATTTATAATTGATAGTCTTTGTGCTAATATTAAAGAGTATAAATCCTGTGCGGTTTGTGAAAAGGCTAGCAAATTAACAAATTAGCTAGTCAAGCTAACTATCGCTAGTTTGCTACGGTAGTTAGCTAGCGGGCAAAATGGCGGATATGGCGCGCGCACATAATCAAATATTTATGCTGTATATATATATATATATGTGTGTGTGTGTGTGTGTGTGTGTGTGTGTGTGTGTGTGTGTGTGTGTGTGTGTGTGGATGGTATGTAGAATATATTAAGCATAACTAGTTATTTCTAGTATTTCTATAACTAAAATGCTAATACTTGCATTTTACGACATCGTTACTATTTTTTTATATTTATATTAAAATGTATATTATAATTATATGCATTCAGTTAACGTTAATAAGGTAATTGTAACGTAAGATTATTTTTTCGCTAATGAATGCTAGTTGTAAATGTTTGCGGTTATTTAAAGTTGTTTGTTTTAAGAAACCACATTTATCCTCAATTAATTGTTTTTCGGAAAATCGCCGCGAATTCAGTCGTTCAAATTTGAATTCGCCAATCAGAGGCGAGCTTTACATTCTTGAGGGCTTATACGTGACTTCTCGCACACCGCCTCGTTAGCGCAGTAGGTAGCGCGTCAGTCTCATAATCTGAAGGTCGTGAGTTCGATCCTCACACGGGGCATGGAGTTTTTTATGTCGGGGAAAAATACCCAGATCGGTTTTTGGCGCACAGACTCCAATCTTTGCTCATGGAGAAAGTTTTCAACGTCATTAGTCACCAATTGACACTTGATATGTGTTGATTAACTATTTTTCAAAAGTAAGTGCACCCCTTAGATTTCAGCAACCTTTTTATTATATGTTCCTAAGGAACAAAACTATAGAAATGAAACTTGGATATATTTTACAGTAGTCTATGTGCAGCAGTACAGATTAACTGTCCTCTAAAAATAACTCAACATGCAGTCATTATTGTCTAAATAACTGGCAACAAAAGTGAGTACACCCTCAGTGAACATGTCAAAACTGTGTCGAAAGTGTCTATTTTATATGAGCACCATTGTTATGTAGCACTGCCTTAATCCTCTTTCACTCCTCCATAAAAACATCACGGAGCTGCTGAATGTTACACACATGGCGCTTCACCACCTTCTGCTTGAGGATCCCCCACAGGGTTCAGGTCTGGAGACATACTTGCCCACTCCATCATCTTCAGCTTCCTCAGCAAGGCAGATGTCATCTTGACTTTTTGCAGTGTGTATGATCTGAGCAGTGAAAAGCGGACCTTCTGCTTTGCATGGTTACACAACGTACAGCTGTTATCACTTAAGGTGTACTTACTTTTGTTGCCAGTTGTTTAGACAATAATGGCTGCATGTTGAGTTATTTTTAGAGGACAGTAAATCTGTACTGCTGTCGACCTGCACATTGAAGTCCAAGTGTCATTTCTATAGTATATATATATATATATATATATATATATATATATATATATATATATATATACCTCAAAGCCATTTACCCTGAAATATAAAACTCACTTAGTCTGATACAGAAGGTCATGAAGGTATCAGAAGGTCAGTTGATTTATTAGGTTATAGGTATCTGACATGACCTCAATGCATCCATGTTTTAATCTTAAAATTTTATATATATAATTTGCTTACTTAATTATTTTTATCCTCTGTATATGTTCTGTATTTTGCAGAAGGTAGAGATGTGAAGCTTCTCAAACATTTATGTGAAGATCCAAATACCTTATCTAGTTCTATATTTAGTTTAAAAATAAATGTTTCAAATATGCGTCTATCAGTGAGTCTAAACCGTCAGCTAGTTCCTGTCTGCCTCGTTAGCGCAGTAGGTAGCGCGTCAGTCTCATAATCTGAAGGTCGTGAGTTCGATCCTCACACGGGGCATGGAGTTTTTTTTTGTTTTTGTTTTTTTTAGGGTGGTGTGACGTTTTGGCACATGACACACAAATCAGTTCAGCTTGATAAACCTTGGATTTCTGAGTTATTTTATGCATCAACTAATTATACACCTTAATAATGAAGAAGACGAATGTATATTAAAATGTGACAGGCAGCTGATCACCAGGGAATGAACTGAAGTAAGCAAGTATGTGAAGAAGAAGGAAAAAAAGAGACGTGTAAATCATGAGCACACTGAAGAAAAACCACACAGGCTTATAATCCTCAGGTTTGGAGTGATTTTAAGTATCACACAGGGCATGTTTTGTGTGTGTGTGTGTGTGTGTGTGTGGGGGGGGTATAAGTTGGTCATACAGTTTATATAAATATATTTTTCAATCAAATAAGATTAAACTTGAAAGTATAAAGTTGTTTCAGATAATCAAATCTAATAAATATCCATTAGCATAATTATCACAGTTAATCTGATACAGTGTGAAGGTCGTTAATTCAAAGCTACCAAAGGTTTAACGCTGTTATACCGCCAAGAAACTCTGGGTGATGCTTTTGAACATGTGTGAAGGTGATGAAGGTAATACATGATTTTTAAAAAAAAAATTGGACTACAGACGCTCTCCACTTTACGAACTTTCACTCTACGAACTTTCTCGTAGTCTTGTTGTTCGTAGTCGAAAAAATTCAAAGCGGAGGAGAGCCGTCGCGAGCTAGTCGTCGATCGTATTTCGATTTGTTTGAGTCTATTTTTTGTTTATTTGATAGTATTTTTAGCTCCTACATCATTAGGGGATTTGCGTAGTCAATAACGTACAAAGTAACAACTTACGAAAAAAATTCACTCGTTCGTAAGGTGTGTCGCGTCTGTACGCCGAAACGTTTATTTTTTTAATAGGTATTAACTTATTAGCTACTTAATACCCTTTAAATGATTAAAATAAAAGGCTGACTTTAAATGGTGCTATAAGCAATGTCAAATTAGTTTACTTTTTCTTTATTTTTTTAGATTCAGGTTTTTATTTCTGACTCTCATATATGCTTATTTGTTATTTCTTATATATCTCTTATTATTTCTTGATGGATGTTAATTCTTTCTGCAATGTGTGCTGCAGATGCGTGTTGAATTTTGAAAAAGGTGAAGCTTCTCGCACAGAAGAAGGTCTAAGCAGTTAAGGTAAGTCTCTGAGATTGTTGATTTCCTGCCAGAGACATTCAGCCAATAAATTCCTATAAACACGTCTTTTACATTCTCTGTTCGCACAGTAGTAGGTTGACAATATTGTAATTTAAAACCATTCATTTATACTGTATTAATGCTCTTGTTTCTATAGTAACATGTGATTCAGGAGGACCCGTATGGCAGAAAGGTCCCTAATCTAATCTAATTCTCATAATAAACAGATTTAAATGTGTTGTTAAACAAAGGAAAAGTGTAGAGTTATTTATATGATAATTATTTTAAGTTTTCTGTAAGAGGATGCAACTGTTAATTTTCAATATTATACTGTTAATAATATAGTCATATAAAAATGCTTAGTTGTATTCTTATTTAATCATACTGTGTTGTGGTTCTTGGCATAATCTACTAAACGTAGAACATTGGCAAATGATGTTTTATTCAAACACAGTTCTAAAGTATCTTCAGTGTAATGTGGTGTTGATGGTGTGCTGAGCGGTTCTGAGGTAGCAGTCGTATGTCAGAGCGGTCAGTGTCCCCATACACGCGCACTCAATTTGACCTGGACATACAAAAGTCATGACCACTGCCAGTCGCTGCACCCAGTTATAAAATAGTTCACCAAAGGTAATGCAGACCATCATCCTGTAGGCAGGGGAATTATCCCATTTTATGGATGGTGTCCTTTTAATTTTGCCTTTCATGGCTTATAAAATTGTTTAATATCTGCTGAAGTGAATCAGTGAAGAAGCAAATAAAGACATCGCCCCCCCAGGTCATTTGTGATAGTAGCAAATTCTAACGGGATCATTTCATTCCCGCACATGATTGATAACGGCACCGGCTAAATGGACAAAAGCATCTCTTCTATTAAAGCGTCAGGCAAAGTGAAGACCTCCCACTTCCCAATACAGGAATGGTGAGGATACAGGGGACCAACCACAGGTCAGATTAAATAACTTGTATAATTCCACACCAATGACACTGCAATCTGTCCACTCGGTTTTATAGCTCTCACCCCTATTACGATCTTGCCCTGGCATCATTTTTACCTTGATGGTTTAGAGCTGTTCATCCAAATCGGTGCCAGGGCTGCTCAATGCACACGTTTGAACGATAGAACTGATTTTTGTCTTTTTTTTTTTGCACAATGATCTCGCAGGTAATATCTTCAGCATGGAGTTCAGCTCTGGCAATGAGACACATGATCTTGGGTCTGTGGTGGGTAAAGAAAAGTAACTATTATATACACAAAATTGGCATAATTTTTGAAATTGTAACGTCCTTTTTTAAAAAATAAAATATTTCTTTAATTTAGACTGAACATGATAATTATGAACTGAAGTCGTCAGATGTTCCCGAATCGGACAGTGGAATCATTTCAGTACAGCTTCTTGAATTTAAGACAAGTCTCCTCGAAGCAGTGGAGGAATTGCATATTTCCAGGGTATGGACCACCAGTCCTTACAGTATGTTCTTCTCTTTTAAGTCATTATTGATGAAATTGGTATTTGGACATTAGTTCCTTGTAGTGACTCAGCGCATGGATACTATAAAGCCCTGGTTTTATTCTTTACTAAAATATTACAGAATACAGAAGTTTTAGTAATTTTTTTTTATGACTTTTACATTCCTGTGCAATGCCATAAATGTCCTCGTATTTAAGCTTGGAATTCCGACAGTGGTCTTCAATTATAGTAATAGTTATATAACAGCTCTATTCGGTTCCATCCGGATAGACTAGAAAGATGTAATTTTGTTTCGTGGGGGTGTTATGGGTTTTTGAACGAGGACGATGGCAAACACGCTTTCGTCCATTTGTACATCAGTGCATTTACATCAGCACGGGGTCATGCAAGCAGGACCTGCTACCTTCATGTCTTCGTGCTTGTAAAACTGTTTCCCTCAAGCAAGCACTTAAACGCTGACACTGTACACGTAAAGGTTGTAGGACCAAAACTAAGCATTGGATCGTTCTTCTTTTTATTGTTATTATCCTGCTGTTGGGGAACAAAGGCATTAAATCAGTCCGCTCCTCAGGCATGCCATTAAACTAACACTTTGTAGTTCCCTGGTTTATTGGGCTGAAGGTTGAGGCAGAGGACGGCTGTCAGGTTCATCTTACTCAGCTGTATAACATCGTGCATCTTCTAATGTACGTTAAGTACTTTTTTTATCACAAATATGAGTGAAAATTCAGCTTGGACCGTTTAGACTATGGGATGAATAATATGGCAGGAGTTTATCTAAGTTTAAACAAATTTGTTTTTTCGAATTGTCCTAAGAATTTTGTACTTTTTGTTTTTTTATTACTTGGTTTGTAGTATTTAGTTTTATAATCCCTTTGATATCGTTTCAGCTTATAAATCAGCTCTTCTCCTCTTCTCTTTCTTTATTCCAATTACCAAATTTAATGTTTGTTGTTTTGTTTTTTTTCTTACCCTGGTTAAAATCTCTAGCGAATTTATTGTTTACCTTGTGTGCATTTCCAAGTATGTGCTATGTCTGTAACACACTTTAATGGGAACATATAAATAAACTCCTACGTACGTATAAAAAGTGACCGTGTAGAAAGCCGCTGACTTTTACCTTTTCTGTAGGAGGATGAGGAAGTCTTTGAGCTAATATCTACTCTTTAATGCACCACTGGTTTCCCGAACATGCCGCGCAAGCCATTAAAATGTGATTTGTGTATATCTTGTTTCTTTCTTTCTTTTTTTTTCTTTCTTTTTTTTTTTTTAAATACGAGTTTGTGTGTAGCTCAAAATCGACTGTAAATATCGGCATATAATCGAGTCGCAAAAGGGATTTAAACTGAGCATGAACAATTTACATCCAGGATGCTGAAACCCGTCACGAGGCGCAGATCTGCAAACTCGTCCTGGAGAAGCAAGAACTAGAGTGGCAGAAGGTGTGTTTTCCAGGAAGATATATATATATATTTGTTATTTGTATGATTTCTAATGTTTTGCACATTTTTTTTAGGAGTCTTTGCAAAATCAGATCAACAAGATGACGAATGAACATTCAGAATCGCTGGCTGGCGTTAAAAAACAGGTCTATATTTATTTCTTTATTCGAAAGTTTCGGCAGATGTAAAGTTTACAGCGCACAAAACATTGGGATGCGCTAGTTATCGTTAAGGATGTACTAAACACTAAATACAACTTTAAGTTTCAGGCTCAGATCAGAGTCGTAGAAGGAGAGAAGGTAACATTTTGTTTGTGTTTTCTAATGTCTGTGCTAATATGCATATTAGTATCCTGTTATTTGTAAATGTGACTAATGATATGCTAATGAATTCGAAAGGGGAAACACCAACTCTGTGCTGAGTTAAAGGACAAAGAGATCACCAACCTGAAGGAAGAGTTAAAGTTGCTGCAGGTACGTGTGTGTGTGTGTGTGTGTGTGTGTGTGTGTGTGTGTGCAGCAGCACACGTTGTTTCCTACAGCAAAAACGTGTTTATTGGGGAAGCCATCAGTGGGAAAATTAATCTCCTGGCTGACCTTTTCGAATGGGGGTCTGTGTAGGTCTGTTTGCTGGTTGTCAGACAAATGACAGTGTTTGCGATGGATACAGACGTCTAATTCTCAGCACAATCTCTTTCCAAGCATCTGATGGAGCGATGATGATGTTTGTTAAATACCGACTAAGGTGTTAGCAGTGCTTCAGAAACTGTACTGGATCAAAGAACATGTTCTTCCAAAGGATTTTTTTTTTTTTTTGTTTGTTTGTTTGCCCCCTCCCCCAAGGCTCCAGTTGTTTAGTTTGAGTCTGTGTTCTTGATATGCTCGATAGAAGATATTCAAGTCCTACCACCACTAAGCTGCCACTCAACTGCTCAGTTGTACGAATGAGATGATCACTGTGTATACAGGCGGCTGCCAAATGCGGAAAATGTAAATAAACTCAGATTTTTTTTGTTCTTATCCGACGAATTTGGATCCTGATGTGGTTTTGCTTTGCTGCTGCTCATCCACCTGAAGCTTTATTGCGTCGCATTTTCTGAACTGCTTTTCTGCTCACCACGGTTGTAAAGACCACTTATTTGAGTTGCCATAGACTCCCTGTTAGTTCAGATCGGTTTTGTCATTCTCCTGCTTGTTTTTGTGTGAATGTTAATTTAAGTTTATTGAGATGTCAGAAGGCACATAAGAATCCTCTTAACAAACTTTTTTTTATTTTACTACTGTTTTACAGTTGTTCAAGTACAGTTTGGAGAAGAAATTAAGCGAGCTGGTAAGAGTTTACAATTATATAAATTGCCGACAGAGGCGAGTGGGAGAGGGAGAAATTAAAGAGGAGGTTCTGGGGAGGAGAGAGTGACTCATCACAAGTAACGGATAGGGAGTGTGTGTGACACTTGAGCTGCCAGTGCAGCAGAGAAAATACCACCATTAAAATATTTTATATCGGAGCTTCGCTCTGTTTAACCTTTCAAGTGACAGAGAGAAAATCTGTTTGATACAGACAATCAGAAAGTAACGACAGAAAGAGAGAGGGGGGAGTTTCATAAAAGTCCCTCAGGCATGTGTAAAAATGAAAACCTAATCTGGCAGGGAGAACATATCCTCAGCCAAGATGTTAAACAAAGTCTTCAAGGTCTTCTGCCCCTGGAAGAAAAAAAAAAAAAAGAAAAATCCCCAAGCATGGCCCTCAATGATTAAGATCCTTTATAAATCCCTTTTTGAAATAAAGACAGACAAGAAAGATCCCGGCCTCTATCTGGGATGCTTTTAAGCTGAGGTTATGTTTGTGAAATTGTGGAGGAATTTCACCAAAAGGGGGCGTTATCGTGCAAAATCTTTCCAGGAGCAGAAGGTGCAGCTGCAGACGCAGGTGAAGGACAGCCATCTAAATCAGCTGGGAGAGGTGGAGAAGCGCTTTAGGATGATATCGAAACAGTTTGCTGTGGTCAGACAGGGCCATGAGAAACTGGAGCAGAATGGTAGGCTAGATTCTATGGAATAGCAGTAGATTCGAATGCCGCCTGAATGCGACCCAACTCAAAATGTTACTCCAAACAAATGTTTTATTTAATGCCTCAATTGGATGCATTGAGTAATTTTCCCACTAGTTTTTTTTTCTGCATTTTTATATTTCTACACATTGTCTGGTCATATTTCTATTGTTGTGTAGGTTTCTAAAGCAACTAGAAACTTAATTTGAATCCTATATTATAGAATAAAACAAATGAGTGAATGTATTTTCTAGTTCTAGTCAAGTTATTTATTTATTTATTTTTTTAAAAAGTTAGCTCTCTAGCCTGAGTTTTATAGGTGCATTTTATAAGATATAATGTTTATATCTTGAATTCCATTTAATTGGCTTGCATTCTGCAACAGAAAATCTCCAGGCTGAAATTCTTGTCTGCTTATTTTATTGAAGAGACTACATCCTAGATTAGACTGGTTATTTTATAAAAAGTCTGCACTGGATATAGTGAGATTCTGCATATTACAGACAACTGTTCCTGTCCGAATGTTTAAATAAGAGTTTATGTTGAGTGGATGGTACAATAAACATTATTATCTGCTTGTTCCAAACAGCAGTATCAGTATTTATGTAAAGCAGTCATGGTTTTTAAGGGAACCATTAGTTTGTGTAAGATTTCTCCTGTACACACTGTATGGTTTGTGTCAGTAGGTTTCTCATTAGTGCAGTCGAAAAAAATGCTACTGAATGCCATCTGACATCTTTCGGTTTTGTTTATTTATTTTTTTACAAATTACAAGTCGAAGAAGGAATGAGGATTAACAAGAAACTTGTATCCATCAACAAAAAACAAGAATCTAAAATTGCTGTCCTGAAAAAGGTAATGCTTATTTAAAATGGTAAATACAATTTCGTTTTGCTAGTTTGTTTCTAGAACGAATTTCTTTTTTACGAATTTAGGAGGCGGAGAGGCTTAACAGTGAGCTGGTGAAATGCAAAGTTGTGTCTGTCAGCAGATCTGGAGAAGAAGGTTGTTCTTACCTGCTCAAAGACCAACAATTGCAGGAGCTTCAACAAAGGCTGACTGTGGTTTGTTTTGTTTTTAAATGAAGAATTGCCTAAAATTACCAACATATAAACAGTGAGAAAGAAAGATGTGGGAATCACTGCTGAGCTGGGCCACTTGTTTGTTTGTAGGAAATTGAACTGAATAAGAGGCTCCAAAATGAAATGGCAGCCGAAAGAGCAGAGAAGCAGGTAGGTTTATTAGCGCTGAAGTGTTGGCTACTGTTTTTTCAGGTGCAACATTTCAAAGGTATAGAAAAAAATCATCATTTAAGTCCTGGCAAAAAAAAAAAAAAAAAAAAAAAAATTACAATTTGTTTTACTCTTATAGGTTGCAGTATTTTATTCTGCTAAAAAATGGCGTTGTAACATTTCACAGTAATCCTGGTCTTAAGCCGGTAATACATCTCACTCAGTAGGCTGTGTGTGTGTGTGTGTGTGTGTGTGTGTGTGTGTGTGTGTGTGTGTGTCAGGAGCTTATGAACTCCCTCCAGCATGCCCAGTGGCTGCTGCAGACTCAGACCCAGGCTGTGAGTCGAATTGAGCAGCAGCTCCTCATACACACAGAGGAGTACCAGGTTAGTCTGTAATGTAAATTCACTTTGTAATCATCCACCTTGTGAGTGTGAGTGGGTTAGTTCGCTAGCTGTTATCTACATTTTCCTAATTTTGCTGTTTTCAAATGTATATATTCTCCTTCAAGTCTGGTAACATCTATGTCTATCATAACACACCGTTCCAAAACTTTCAAGTGAAATGACCTCAAGTGGTATATAAATTATTTTATTCTTATATGGGTGTTCTACAAAACATAAACATTTTAGCCAAAATGTCAGACAAAATCTCTTGAATGGGTAAGTAAACAAAATAAAATTTTATTTTATGACGAAATCTATACTAATTCCGAGTGATTTCACTTTTATTTGATACAATCCCATACTGTAGCACTACTGCTTATGTATATGCCATCTGTGGAGGTATTACATTATTATAAGTTAATTTGACAGAATAACTTACGAATTGTTTGCATTCCTGCAAACTGTCATCTGCAGAATTATTGGTACATTTGGTTAAAGAACAGGTAAAGAACATAGGGTGGCAATTATTACAGAGGCAGTCCAGTGATCTATATGCATTATATGGACAAAAGTTTTAAAATTGGTATGCGCTTTTTGAACATTTTATTTTACATTTAGTCCCCATTTGCCTCCCCTCTACAGGAAAGATGTATATATCCTATATAATTGTGGGCCGGTTTGTGAAAAAACCCAAAAAAACCCCAACAACATATGGCTGGAAAAGTTCTAATACTTTTGTCTATGTAGCATACATCCAAATCCACATAAAAACAGCATGTCATTCTTTTGAGCAAGTAACGTGGAGGATCTGGATTGTTTTTGCATTGAGGAGCAATCTTAGATGCGTTCTTCAATCTCCTCCAAAGCACCACAGAAGAAGATTAAATACATTTCCTAAAGTGTCAGTGTTAGATTTCATAAGCTTTTGACTAATAATGCAAACAGGACAATGATTCTGATTAGACACTTTTTGTACACTTAAAGGCGTTGTGTAGAACAAATAAACATTTTGCCTCAAGACAACGACCATTGTCCCCATGCCAAAGAAGTCTACTGTCTTCTGCCTTAGTGACTGTGGTCTCCTCGCACTCACACCCATTATAATTGAAGTGCTTTTAAAAGGCTGGTTATGAGGCACATCAAGACCCAGCTACCACCCTTACTGGACCCCATGCAGTTTGTGTATCATCCGAACTGTTCCATGGACGATGCCTTGGCCACAACCCTTCATCTGGCCCTCACCCACATGGACAATATGGACACATTTGTTCATAGACTTCAGTTCAGCTTCTGATTGAGAAGCTAAGCTTACTGGGACTAAACACCTCCCTCTGCAAATGAATTCCTTAGACTGGAAGACCTCAGTCAGTCCGAATTGGGAACCACATCTCCAGCACCACCACACTGAGAAATGGGACCCCTCAGGGCTGTGTGCTCAGCCCACTGCTGCTCACTCTGCTGACTCACGAATGTGTAGCAATGTACAGCACATAATTATCAAGTTCGATGTCCGATGACACGAACGTGGTGGGTCTCATCAGCAGGAACGGCAAGTCAACATACAGAGAGGAGGTACAACAGCTAATTAACTGTCTCCAAAGAGATGGTTGTTAACTTTAGGAGAGCACAGAGCAGCTATTCTCCACTAAACATCGATGAATCCTAGGTGGAGATCGTCAAGCGCACCAAATTCCTTGGTGTTCATCTGGTGGAGAACCTCAACTGGTCACTCAACACCAGTTTCATAATCAAGAAACCCCAGCAGTGCCTCTACTTCCTAAAAAGGCTAAGAAAATTGTTACAACCAAACAGACACTCAATACTCATTTAAAAACACCACCCATATTATATTATAATCATATCACACTGTTCACATGCTGTTTTTGCACATTGTACTGTGTAACATATACAGTGTTTACTGGTTGACATATAATACAGTGTTTACTGGTCGATATTTTGTGTTTTGTGTATTTGTCCCACACTGTTCCTGTATTGTCTGCTTGCACTGTCTTTGAGTGTTTGCACTCGGTTGCACACGATGCACTTAATGTGGTCGAGGACACTCACTTTTGTCCTCTAGCTCTGTGTTCTGTTATGTAGCTCTATGTTGGGTGATGTCTCTCTAGGTTGTTGTATGTAGCACCAGGGTTCAGGAGGAACGTCGTCTCATTTCACTGTGTACTGCGTCAGCTATATATGGTTGAAATGACAATAAAAGCTTCTTGACTTGAGTTGAATAGAATAACTACTAAATACTACACATGGAAACCAATTGATCTTTATTTAGAAATATTCTGTTCATTTCCTAAATGTATATTTAAAAAAAATTGCTGTTTTTGTTTAAAATGGTTACGGTTCGAATGAAGCCAAGATAAAAAATAAATGATGCCTCATAAACACGAGCGAGCGTGCCGTAAATCACATTCAGGAAGTACGACTTGCAACTCAATAATGGTAAGCATGTTTATTGTCCATTTACAGACCTCTGCTGTTTTATAGACTCCATGCCTCCGTTTAATTCCCATATTTATTCATTGATTAAAACCATTATTAACGTGACAAAACCCCGCTGATTTGTATGAGCATGCCTGTCTGTTTAGAACCCTCGGTCCGGGTTGAATAAACGCATAAAAATTTACTATTGCATTAAAGATTTTCCTGGCGATTAATTTCATTGCAGGTCCTTAAACGAGAACATGAAATGGTCCGAGAGAGGAGTAAAAAAAAAGAGGACAGACTTGTGCACTTGATCAATGACTACAAACATTCCAAAATCACTTTGGAACAAGAGGTAGTTCTGCAAAAATGCTTTAAAAAGGATCGATTCTGATTAAAACATTGATATCGATGAATAAAAAGGGATCTATTTTTGCATGAGACAAAATACCGGAAAAGAATGATGGGTTTTGATTTTGTCATGTTGTCAAATAGAAGCAGGCAATGCATGGAAAGGTGCAGGCAAATCAGGAAGAGCTGAAAGCTGTTAAAAAGGCATACGATCATCTCCATGAGAAACACCAGCGACTGTCTTTTTGTATGACGCATCAAGCAGGACACATTTACAGCTTAGAGGTAGGAATGTGATTTATCAAACACATTCTGAGTTTTTCGAATATTTATGGTTCTTCAAGTACCGATGTTAAAACAGTTACTCACACGTTTATATATTAATGCTGAACACAAAAGCTGTCATATTGTAGAACGATTTACTTGTATAGTGAACGGTCAAAGAGTTCACGATTCACATTTTTTATTAGCGGTTATGACAATAGTGTAATTCGAAATCATAGATTTATACTGTATTAATGCTCTTGTTTCTGTAGTAACGTCTGATTTAGGAGGACCTGTAGGGCGGAAGCTCCCTTATCTAATCTAATCTAATCTTATCTTCATAATAAACATCAAAAAGTTGTTGTTTATCAAAGGGGGAAAAATATAATGTGTTCAGTAGTGCTTTGTACGTTTTTTTTTTTTGTCCCAGAACTGGAGAGTCTTTAGGACAGAGACTTTCAGGATGATTTTCTTGCTTACTTGACATTTATTTTGCCTCTTGAACTTAAAGCAATTCTGATGAGGGAATTTTTATTATTTTTTTTTTATATTCTGCTATGACGTAAGCAATAACAGGAACTAGCTTTGTCTAGACGTTTTACAACATTATGTACAAAAAAAGGTGTGTCATTTACCTCAGAAAATGATCGTTGTTGGCAAGTTGCCAATGTGAGATAAGTCAAATTAACTTTGCTTCATTTTGCTTGTGTAACTGGGGAGTATGACTTTAACTTGTACAGTCTCAATATAATATGTACTGTCGATTACACTTTTTCCAGGATGGCTCTAAGAATCATTTCGACATCCAGACACACTCTTCTACCAGCTTAAACTGTTATTTGGATCTGGACAAGGATACGTCTTTAGATAGAGAATCCCATCAAGCCGGTTCTCAAAATAACTGTGAGCAAATGAGACATTGCAAAGAAGACGAAGACATTCCAGGTGAGAGGAATGCAAGCTTCTGTTCTCCAGCCAAGCCGGGCGCCGTTAAAACTAATATTTTTGCACAGAATGATGTGATGTGGTGGGGAGTTGGGTTTCTGGGTTGACAGAATATCTTTTATCAAGAAAGCTTACCTGCACTTCTTATTTTGCGATCCGTAATGATGCATGAATTTAATTTCCTCGTGCAGATGAAAGGACTGTCGAGTGCAAAGAAGCAGCAACAGGCAGAGAAAACGATGAGCTTAACGTTCTTTCACAGATGGATCGAACAACCCTGTCGCTTCCACCTTCAGAAGGCCTTGATGCTTTGGCTCCAGATCAATCAGAGACAAGTGAGAGAGTGAGTGGAACTAATGTGACAAATCAGCAGATAGATCCAGCTGTCAAACAAGACGCTAGTGTCAGTGAAAGCGCACCGGTGCTCTGCGTGGATGATAATGGTAACCCTCCAGTGCAAAGTTACACAGAAAGCTGTCTCTCTAAGCTATCAGAACCCCAAACCAGGTCTGTTTATGGTGTGACAAGTGACCCGGTGGTGTCTGAACCCAGGGTTACGCCAGCAGAGAAGAGTCTGTGTGTCTATAAAACACAAGAGCACCAGACACCAGATAAACACACACCCGAGACATCTCACAACGTTGCCTTGATAGGAGTTGAGCTTCAGACTGCAGCACCTGAGATAAATAAGGCTCCATGTGCCCCAGCAAATAGTGATATCATTCCTTGTGTAGAGGATCCAGTCATTAATGGTGAACAAGATATAGGACCAACATATGCACATAATAAGAGTCCTAGTCCTAGAAAGTATGAACAATTAGGTGTCGCTTATTCAGTTCAACAGCAAATCATTCCTCAGGAGACTGACTCTTCTAATGAAGGAGTCTCTTTAGTACCCTGTGCTGCCTCAATTTCTGACACACTTTTTAGTGAACTACAAGAACTACCAGGAATCCTTGAACAACAGGACACTTTGGAAGATATAAACCATATCAGAGTCATTAAGGCAAAATGTATCCCAGAAGCAGAGTTGAATGCTATTTCCCACACTGCTGAATCGTCCTCTCAAAGCACAGCTCAAGATGGAAATAAAACAGATGATATCTGTACTTCTGCTTTATCTGCACAGAGCAATGAGCAAAATGCGAAAACATCTCCAGATCCCCAGATCGCAAACCCCCAGGACGATTCTGTGTTCAACGATACAAAACAAAGCGAACAGCCAAATAATGCAAAAGAGCAAATTACTGGAATAAATCCAGATCTCAAGGAAGAAAGCAAACATTTTGAATCATCTCTTGAGTTGGATGTGCCTATGAAAGAATCGTTCATGAAAGAGCAGTTGAGTGGCTCACAAAGTGTGACAATGGTGCAACCAAACAAATTCTCAGCACCTTCAAGAGCGTTACATTCTGATCAGAAATCTGAGTTGCCCCCTGGTTTTCAGGACCTTCTCAGATCAATGAATACACCTGTATTTCCGAAGTCCACACTGAGAAACAGAGGTAGGTTGTATAAGAATAAGTCATTCGAACAGATTTATTTTCAGGATGTGTGAATAGTAATGTGCTACATGTTTTTCAGGTGAACCTTTTGACAAGGCAAATGTTTCATATACGTGTTCTAATCGAAAAAACGATCACTACAGGGAATGGAATGCGATAAAAGAGACGTTTTCTGAAATCTCAGCTGAAAAGGTAAGTTTCTCAAACATGTTTAGAGGAGATGCCCATGGTAAATAACATGCAATTATATTAGAATTTTATATGTGTGTGTGTGTGTATATATATATATATATATATATATATATATATATATATATATATATATATATATATATATATACATACATATACATATATACATACATACACATACACTTCATAATGTACTTGCATGTAATGTACAATGGACATGGTTTTTTTCTTTTCTTTACATTTGCATTTAAGTAAAAACAAGTACAAGTAAGTATATACAGCCCAAGATCTGTAATCTGTGGTACATACTAAAAGAGCGATACTCATCAGATATGACAGAAGGTGATGTAGAAGATTCTTTTCATACTTTTGGACTATAAACTGTACATGTTGGTAAAGATTGTGTCACATGCTTTTGGAGAGGATGGAAAAACCCATCAGGAACAAACTTCCATCTATTGCCATAGTGGCGAAATCAAAAGGAATTTGCTGGTGTGTGGCAAAGATTTGGTCCAACAGGTGTGAACACTGGGAGCAGCTGAAACACTGAAATATTCGCCGTTATACACCCAGTGGGTGTAATGTCCAACCACTGTTGGAATTCTGACCGGAACGATTGTGTAACCAGGGTTTGAGGAAGAAATGACTGATACTTGATGGTATTGTTTTTGTTTACACAGCTTTACCATGTCAGCGGTTGTTATTGTGTAGGAGTGTAAATAGATGATTGGACTGGACTAAGAGGGTAGAGGGTAGTGTGATGGTAGATCATGATCTCAGGTTATTGCAGTTATTGAGTTTGAAAGTTTATTGAGAGTTTTGCATGTTCTCACCATGGGATTTCTCCTGCTTCCTTGTTACGCATACATGATAAAAGATGGGTTGCTTAAGCAAGATAGCAAGAAGACTTTTGTTCTCTCACTCTTTTGGTGGGATAGATCCTGGCTCCATTATGACCATCATGGATACTAAACGTTAATCAGGTTTTGTCTGAATTATTTATTATTTTATTCGGATTAAAGCTCTCCTCTGTAGTCCAATCTTCAGAGCAGATCAGCGGTTCGTGACGGGCAAAAGTTTTAACGCTTTTAGGGTGCTTTCGGGTGCCGTGAAGCATAGCATCGGCTTAAGCGCCACATGGATGAGCAAAGTGAAGTTTCCAAAGTGGACCCTCGTACTCCTACTCCCATTAGTTTCGAGGTTCTCTATAAGAACTGATTTATAGCTTCATGTTAAATACAATATGGACTTTCATCTCTGAACACCGGTGTGTTGGGGCTAATGGACTGTAGTATGGACAGTATGAGTTCCTCATACCATCTCAGGATGTTTTTCTTAGTTGCTGTCGCCATTGGCTTGCTCATCATGGATAAACAGTTATATGAAACAAACTTAAATGCAGTAAACTTGGGCATGTGTAAAGCTGCTTTGAGACCGTGTCCATTGTAAAAAAGCGCTATGCAAATATAAAGGAATGAATGGAATTCTATAAAACTTATCAAGATAAAATTTTTAGCAGCAGTAGGAGCAGCTGACAGGATCTTCCTTTGACAAACAGTTCTAAAGCAAAATCATCATGCAAAGAAAAAGGCAGTGGGTCCCTTTGGATCTGAGTCTAGATCTCCAAAATTCCACTCCTAACGCATTTCAAACAGAGAACCAGAAAGACTTTACTTGAAGACAGTCCCAAAACGTACGCTTCTACATGCCTTGATTTGTACTGCTACACAAGGGACAAAACGGGTCAGACTTTTCTTATTTAACGTCTATACAAAAACAGGAAGTGGCATACACCATATATATAAATTCATATTAGATCATTTGATGAGCCAGGTTCTTTGTGGAAGCAAAGCAACTATCCCAAACAGTTTATCAATCGATCACGGTGTCAAAGCCAAACCTTGATGAATATTTGTATATTGTCGTAACAGAAGTGATTCATAGATTATACTGTAGATTAACCATCCAGAAACTATCCTGGGACAAAAATATTATACTTACTAAAAGGTTGATTGGAAACAACAGAAAAGTCATGGACTATAAATCAGTAATGTGTCTGAAAGGAGATGCTGTGTGGAGCAAACCAGAGAGTTCATGACATCGAATCCGTCTGTATCTTACGTTTTAGAAAATCTATCTGTATCATCTTCTCTGAAGTAGTCTGTCTACTGTGAAGACAACTTTCTTTTCTTTTTTTTTAGTATCGCACCATGCATTTTTCTTTTTTTATTATTATAATTTTAGACCAAAAGCCTTGCACTTAAGAGAGGGGAAAAGAGCAAGAGAGATATTATGGATATGCATGATTGAAATATATGACTTTCTTAAGCTGCTTTTCAAGTTTTTGCCTCGGCGTTGAACTTTTACTGCGGGTTTTAAAGCCGTTTTACCGTTGAAGGTCATTCAAGCGTTTATTATATTTGTGTTTTTACTATAAATTTGCTGCTGAATTACAGCCTGACTACTTCTCTCCACCTCCAGTACTTACTGTCTCATACTTTATTAGAGCCAGGTGCTATACTGTCTAGAGAGGGTAACATGAATGCTCTTTATCCTTGGTATTACAAAGGGTGGGCTTTTGCCAGTTTTATCAGTGATTGCTCATGTCAAGTCATTTTGAAAGAGCAGGAAAAAAATATATAATTATGTTTTGTCAGGACTGGCAGTATATCATGTCTATAGCATAATACAGTAAACCGAGCATCAGAATAATAATAACAACAAAAAAAAAAAAGCGTCTATATCTCTAAACTGAAAAAGTGCAGCAGCGTGTTATATCTATATTAATTCTCAGACCAGAATTATATAAATTCGGTGTATTACACTTTTATATCTGTTTTTGTTTCTCTATACAGGAGAGCAGATTTCCCATCTTGTTCGGTTCAGCTCAGCCGGGCAGTACAGCGGCATGCTCTGGGGGTAATGGGCTGAGACAGAACTGCACTGTTACTCCCCCTCCCAGGCGGCACAGCTTGGGAAAAGTGTCTCGGCCCGTGTGCGAGGAAAGAACGCCCACGCCTCTTGAGAATGAGGACCATCAGAAGTGTGACATCAGGGCCCAGATCGCCAAGATTGAACAGTTCCTCTCTTCTGAAAGTTTCAGGCCGCAAAAAAGACGTAGGGTGGATGAGTTGGAGTTTTAAAAGGCTTTAAAATCAGTTATTTATATTATATTGGCATTAGAGTTGCTGTAGAGTGCGAGGGGTTTTCGTTTATTTATTTCGCATTTAAGTGAAGTGTTTGAGACTTTTGTTATACGTTTTAAAACGATAATCTTTCAAGCAGATTGTATAATTGTTTAAATTGTGTTTATTTTAATTTTTTTATATGAAGCCTGTTTAACTCAAACGCATTTTAATCCTCGCTCCATGCTCCACATAAAGCATGTTAATTACAGTTTTAAAGCCAATTAACACTAATTACTCCCTGGATGGCCCGTCTTTTCCTCTGAGGACATTTTAATTTGCAGAGCACAAACTGCGGCCAACTATAACTTGTGTTAATTAAAACATTTGAGTAACGGGAATCAATTAATGCACATTAACCCAAATTAGCAAATGCAAATTATTCTCTCATTAAGTTAATGTTCTCAATAAAAAGGTTGTTTAGAATATATGGACACGTGTTAGGCCGATACAGATGACAAAATGTGTTGCTGCTGCTGGACAAGTAGAGAGTTTATGTTGTAGAACAATCAGCAGATGTTAATGAGCTCCTCAGGCAACCTGAATATCTGCGAAACTAAAAAGCGGCATTGTAAAATTTGTATTTTATTTTATTTTTTAGGTTTTATTTGAAGTGTGTGTGTGTGTGTGTTAGTGTGTTTGTTTTTTACTCATATGTTCCACAGAACCGAAGCTGATGCCCGCATTTCATTCTGTTTTATTGTTAGATAAATCAGTTTTTTTTCTTTTTTTAAATTAAAGCAGGTGAAAGAGCTTAACAAAACCATTCTCCATAGAAGAAATAAAATCACACTGCAGAAAGACAATGCGCACCTCCTGAAGATGGCTCAAGGTCCCTCTCAGGTCTGGCTTAATACACTTACTCATTATTAATATGTCAAAATGTTAATGTCCTCATAAAGAAATCTGATGTGTTTGGAGTGTCTGTGCCAGCAGTGCTGACCCTTATCCTTAAAGGGAGTAAGCAATATGGAAAGCGTAATTTTAATACACAATCTGGAATATGAAGTGGCGGTCCTTCGAAACAGTCAATTACACTTGAGCGCGGGAGGGACCCCGGTGTTAATTACTAGTCGCTTTTATATAGAGTGTAAATAAAGAGCTTGCTGACATTCACATTCCATCACTGTGTCCTGACTGCCACAGCAAATTAGCCTGGCCCCTATGGGCTCCACTGGACCCTGAGCATTCATTTAACACTAGAATAACACTCACTGCAAACGAGGAAGCAGAGCCCGGCTACACGGGTCGGGCTCGCGGAGATGCTGATTAGTTTCACGTCGAGAGCTTTGAAAAAATTTTTCTCGGCTGTGAAGAAAAATGTAGAGTATCGGGTATTTATTCAGAGAGAATTTGTTTGTTCACTTTAAGGTGACATTTAAATGACTTACAGAGACATAAACAATATTAACGCCAGATAGTATTTAGGGAATTTTTATACAACATTTGTTCAGAATTGCAGCACAAAATCCTCAAATGAATTTGATCAAATAGACACGAGTGCATATCAGGGTCATGATAGCATGTCTAAACAATTGCTGAAGATACTGAGCAATTGTTAACTACCTTATATACTTTTTCTTCCCCCCCCCCCCCCCCCCCCCCCAAAATAAATAAATCTGTCTGCATGGAGGAGGACACTCTTGTGTTGTGAATCACCTCCGCTTTAGCCTTCTCATCTTACCTCTCACTGAGAGACGAGAAGATAATCCCTGCATGCCCAGCTCTGTCAAAGGTGACCACAGTTTAAAGTTCACTATCCACATCATTTGTATGGCCCTAAATTAGCCCCAACCTGTAGTTCGGACTCTTGCTCGCTCTCTTTCACTTTTAACTGGCTATTCATCATATCATCGCTTTGCACATCCTTCCAGCGAGAAACATGAAACGTGAAAAATACTCAGCGGACAATGCTTTCGATTGAATTATTCTCCTCGAGGACCACCGTGGGAGCGCCATACGTTTCTAATTCTGCAGAGGTTAGGAGCGATCACTTGAGTACATGTTACTCCCCCGGACGTCTATATATCTGTGAGCGGCACATCGCGCTCCATAAAGGATGAACCGTTTCAGCTGTTAGTGAAAAGTAGTGGACCCCAAAGCCACGTCTTTTCCCCGCGCGCCATGCTGCATTATCCACGTCCCCGTTGACGTGTCGGGCCGTAAGTCTCGCACAGCGGGACGCCCCTGTTGGATGATGGAGAGCGCTGTGCACTCTAGGGGATCTTGTAAAACCGCCGTGCCCCTGATTTCCACTCCGAGCCCCGGCCTCCACCTCGCTGCGCTCTCCATTCTTGGCTTGCCCTAAATCACATAGCGGGGATGACATGTTGAGATCCATTAAGCAGCAAATGTATTTAGTTACTAACTTTTACAGGGTCAGAGATGGTCGGGGTCTTGCTGTTTTAAAGTAATACACTGTGGGGTACGGAATCCGTGTTGGCTAATGAAGAGTAGGTGGCCCGGTCGTACTATATATATTTTACCCAAACCTAAACTCGTATATAATCAGAACTATATAACTAATCATAATCCTGATATAGTAAAAGCTTTTCAAATTCTGGGAAGCAGCCAAGTGTTGCTGTTTTTGTGCTCCCTTTGTCAGCAATTTCTCATGAGTGAAACTTGCTGTTGTTTTTATCAACATTATTTTTGATAGTTTTTTGATGGGTGTGTGTGTGTTATAGGGAATGAGAAAGATACTGAGGCCACTACACAAGACCCCAATGACATGCACCATTAATCTCACCCAGCTACCCTTAACCGCTTCTCAGTTATGAAGAGAACATCTCAATTGTTTTATTGAACCTTATTCATCTCTCTCTCTTTTCCATGTTTAAGCATCTAGAGTTTAACACATTTTTGTTTTCGCTCCAAAAAGGAATTGCGTTTAACGTTTCTGTTAGCGGGCATTTAATAGGAACATGTCCTTCACATGTGAATTGGAAATATCTTTGTAATTCTGGATGCTGCAACAAAACGAATGCTTCCCTCATCATCTGACTGATGGGAACGGTGCTAATTTCCATTGCTCGTTGCATTTTCTCATGCCGTCCTACTTTTCTGTAATATAAACTCAGAAAAGATCCACGTCTGAGGAAATCTCCGGTATGCTAGAATATGAAACTCTAGGTCTTAATCCTCTGAAGCTGTTTATACGGGACACTTTTTCTGAAGAGTTCATCATAGACTGTCTACTGCTATTGAGCAGGTGCCTTCCATCAGGATTTCAGTGTGACTCACAAAGCCACATTAAAGCTCATACTTGCTCCACTGGCTCGTGCACTGCTCGACTGATGTAGTCTGTCACTTGTTTTTCTCAACTCTTTTTGCTTGCTCAAATAATAAGAGCTGATCTCCGTTCTTATCAATTTTAATATACGTCCTACAGTGTTGGTTTTTTCTTTTGTTTATTGATTTTTTTTTTCCTCTCAATAGAAATACCAACTTCTGTTGTCATAGTGACCATGCAAATATGCGTGCGTGTGGAATTTTTGGAGTAAATCAACTTTTTTTAACCGGGGATGTGTATTTATCCCGTACTGCCAGATTAACGACCAACAGGGCACCCTTTAATGACCTGTCAGATTGCAAGAAAAATGAGGTCAGAGGTCGTCAGATTGAAATCAGTTCCATTCCTGGCTTTGTGCTGCCAGGGCCTAAAATTTTTCCATCTCTCTTTAGCGATAACAAAATGATCGAGGTTTCCGACTCTGTCCATTTGGGTTGCGATTCAAATTAAGATTTTAAAGACAATTTACAACCTCCTGTTAATGCTGAATAGATACACTTTTTGCACGTCCGTTTTGACCGAGAGGGACTAAAATACTGAGAAATTTCCTCACGATAAAACGTACACCAAAACAGAATTATTCAGATGAGACGAGATGAAAAGTAAATCTGTATTAAGTGGCCACACAATCATCCGTTACAGTTACGTCATTAATTATCACACGAGGAATGTGCAGGCCTTTTCATCTTAATCTAGAGACCAAGCCGGGCCAAGGCACAGCAGGAATTCAGATGATTTAGCAGCCTTTGACTTAATCAGTCTTAGGTGCATTACAATGGCAGTGCACGTTGATGGATCACTTTCTAGTCACTGAGTGGTGTTTATATAGTGCGCTTTCACTGACTGTCTCACCACGCTGCTTGGCTGAAAGAAAACGATAGTGACGCTTCAAGGGCCATAAGGTCTCGTTTAAAGCTGGCCCTGGTGTGTTGGTTATTTTATATGTCTGAACAGATGTATGTATAGATCATTTGAACAGTTAATCACTCGTAGACCCTAAAACAAGCCGAATAATTCAGCGTCTAGAAGTAATTAAAATGTGTTTGGAGGGATGGGATTTTTACTTGGAAAGATTTTTTTTCTCTCCTATTTGTACAAATGATGAAATGATCACAACGTATGTGCTAAGCAACATAACCGAATAGCCATGAAACTCGTCAGAATGCTTCGGTGATTATGATATTGCGATACAGTGTACACTGTAGCCTACCATAGCCTAGCTTTTTTTTTTTTTACAAACAGCAGTACACAGTATTTTTTGTACATGAGCTCAAATCTCCAATAGGAAATGAGTATGAGTGACAGGTTGCTGTTGAGTACTGCAAAAACATGAAGCTAACCACACATCCATAAAAGCCTGTTCCCTGTCAGTAAACGAATGCGGTCCCATTTGCTACAGTTCCTGATTGAGCTTTTTAAAGAAGTTTATAATGATATCCTCCAGTTCTGTCTTCCTTGTGGAAAGCCCCTCGTGAGCTGACCAGTCGGTGAACCCAGACACCGCCAGAGACATCACTTTTCAAGTAACTGTACTCTTGTTAGTTTTGTTGCCAAACGATCTGGCAAGACAGGCCTTTATAAACTTTCCGGCACTAAAATGTCTCTATTAGCACTTTTAACTGCTGAGCTTTAAAGATGGTGTCAAGTGTTAAGAACACGATGACGTGGAGGAACAAAATGTCTCCTCTAGCACACGTCAGTGATGCGGCGTGGCGTACCGCAAAAGCGTTTCCAGCACTCTCACCTGACACTGTGATATCGCTATTTGAGTCATTGTTCTGAAAAAAAAAACAAAAAAACATTAAACCTTACATCGTGCACTGCCGCGACCTCTTGTCCTTGTTGCTGATATTCTCAGTTTAAACACTTGAACCTTTTTATCAAAGCAACCCGTTCTCTGCATTTATTATTTCCAGATTCTGATCCCGCCGCTCTGTTCAGGCCTGACATGTAGCTCAGCTCAGTCGTAGAGTTCAGCTCTCAGGATCTGGCAGGAGATAAGCACTTTGTAGTGATTTACAGGCCTGGTATTTGATTCCTACTAAACCGATGCTGCAGCGTTCGAACACCGAGATACTATCTTTGAAGAAATGTCCTGACCAAACATAATTTCTGCTCTCTCCTGGAGCCTGGCCAGGCGCTCGAAAGTTTTTCCTCCTCATAAACTCAAGTGGAGACTGAAAAATTTCATCTCCCAAGATTGATAGTGTGTGCTTAGGATATAGAAGTCTCAGTTTTTATTATACAAGGACTCTATTTCTCTAAGTGTTCCATTGTGTGCTATTTGTAGAACAAAGTCTATGAAGCTTTCACTGCGCACACCGAGTCCAAAACTATCACAGTGCGTTAAAAACACAAGTATATATAGATTATGTGTAAAAGTAATAGATAACCGCCGCTTCGGTTGTCGTGAGACGGTGCCAGATGAAACCGCACGTCTGAGGGATGACTGCAATACCCAGCGTCCTTGTGCTTTCTAATTAAGCCCAATGCCGAATGTTTTTATTCCCACACGTGTTCAAGGCTTTCGCGCTGTGCGCATACCAAAGGGCATTGATGAAGAGTTCTGCAGCTGGTGGTACCACCCTGATACCCTTCTGCCTGCACTCTCTCCAACACTCTGTTTAAGTAATGCTGGACTGCAGCCCACATCCGCTCAAACGCCTGAATTTCTCTCTTTTTATGCGTTTGAAGGTGAGCCAGTGTTTTAAATACTTCAGCGGATCTCAGGCAATTTTTGGGCTTCGCCTTATCTACCATTCTTCACAAATCTACTACCACCTGCACATTATTTTAAGAGCATCTTGCAGCAGAGCGAGGCCAAGTTCCAGTCAAAGATGGGGAAAAATAAACTGTTCATTAATTGCTGTTTTTTTGTAAAACTTTAGATAACTTTAGAAAGAATTTAGGTAACGCATTTTTTTTATAGTCCATACTTTTTTTTCCTCCCAATTTATTTGTGCTGTTTGGAAGTTTCATAGAGTTTCGTTTGACCTTCTTGAGCAGCAGTTATATCTTTTATTAGATTTGAACAACAAGTTCAGTTTTGTCAAACCAGTAATTAGTAATGGTACGGTGTAATAAGATATAATGTGCACACGTACTTAGTCTTGCTACATTCTTATTAACAGTGACATTCACCTCAACTATATGTTACTTATTCTATACTACAATTCATTGAAAAGCTTCATCCATCGTAACCACTTTTTCCCTCATAACAGTGTATCTGTGGAACAGTGGAACATAAATTGCTTAGTGTTTCCATTTAGAGTATGTGCATGTTTATGGGTTCTGGGATAAAACTGGAGAACATAGAGGAAACCCACATTCACAATTTTTTTTTACTTTTTACAGTCCACCTATGTGCATTGTGAAGACGGTGTATTAGGGACAATATGTGATAAAAAAAAAAAAAATTGCAAAATTTAAATGGGAGGGAATTTTCAAGTTTAAAACTCCAAATTTCTAAATGTTTGAGAAAAAACACAAATTTACAAGGAATAAACTTAAAAGTTTTGTGGAAAACTCAAAAATTTGGGGGGGTTCTATCAAGGAAGAAAACCTCATATATATACTTTGCAAGGTTGGGCAGACATCACGTGTTTTACATTATGCCTGGAGTGGAAGATCTAATCAAACTTTACTTTTCCCTTGGATTTAGCAACAGGGTAATACTTGTTATTTTAGCCCTGAATCACCAGATCATTATACTGGAAATTTTCAAGATTTCAACTTGAGTTTTATTTCTCGTAATCTTTACAATTTTAAACTCAAAAAATTCGACTTACAACTTGAAAATTTAGAGTTTTAAAATTGGAAATTCCCAACCCCTCCACTAAAAAAAATAAAAATAAAATCTCATATTGGCCTAATACCCTAATATACCGTCGTATATGAGTTTTATTTCTCGTAATCTTTACAATTTTAAACTAGAGAAATTCAACTTACAACTTAAAAATTCTGAGTTGTATAATTGGAAATTCCCCGCCCCTCCACTTAAAAAAAATAAAAATCCCATATTGGCCCTAATATACCGTCGTACATTGTTCTGTGCTCTATTTAGTCATTTTTTTATTCCATTTTTTTCTAGATCTGAAATGAACTTAGATACTACAAAACAGGACTTGCATGTTTTTGGAGAACCCAGAGGAAACCCACATTCACACCAATATTTTGTGTTTTTGGTTCTCCTATATGCCCGTTTTTAAGTGATGGGAAAAAACTGGAGAACCCAGAGGAAACCAATGTTCGCACATTCATTCACACCAGATCATTTTTTTTTTTTTTTCCACTTGTATACATGTTTTTGGGTGATAAGAGAAAACTTGAGAACCCAGATGAAACTCGTTCATGAAAAACTCCACATAGGCAGTTATCCAGGCTGTTGTGATCAAATTTTGCAAGTGTCTTTTTTTGCGAATTTGGTGTCTGGTTTGTGCAAAGCTGAAGTCAGCCTGCCACGATGTACATGATGTTTGAAGAGATGAAGTGTCTTTTCAGTTTTCTTAAGCTGTTTTTGGATCGATTATTAAGACGAGAGTGCGTGGTGCTAAATACTGAGGGGCTAAAATGTATTGTTTAGTCAATATCTAAACAATATGTATTGTGTTTTCAATGTCTCAGCGCTAAAAACTACACTTTTATGCTTCCTCGGCTACAGCTGCTGAAAAAGACGTTTCATTAAGGGAAAGGATGCAGGATGTAAACGGTATTTTTGCTTTGAACTGTAAATATAGGAAACAATGGTGGATGGAATATTTTATGAAGTTCACACTAGAAAAAAGTTGTATTCATACAACTGATCAGTTGAGGGTTCAGGGTTTTGCTCAAGGGCCCAACAGGTGGCGGCTTGGTGGTGCTGAAATTAGAACTCCTGACCTTCTAATTAGAGGTCCAACACTTGTAGTACAAAGAATTACGAATGGCCGCTTACATTTAAGTTACTCTTTTGAGTTTACTTGATCTCATGAGCTTAGGATTTGTAGTTCAAAATTTTAACCAATAAGGTTCCACTGCCATTCTTCGTAGTAAATTTTTATTTTCAAGAAAGAAACAAATGTGCACACAGCTCTGTGATAAAATATTATAAATACAGGTTATGTTAGCTAATACGGTAATACCTAGGTACTTGTTGGCTCAAACTCTGCACTCTGAAAATTATTTCAGCACCCGTCGTGGACTCGGAACTCGACACCTACTCTTGCGGTGAGCGCTGCAGTGAAACCGATGAGTCTTGTGTTAGCTGGTGAACAGTGCCATAGAGTGCCCTTCAAAACGTTCTCTTTTGGGCTTTCTGTGCATTCTAGGCTTAAATAATGGGTCCTAAATTGGAAAAAAAAATGCCTTTACGCATTTTCTTGATTTCGTATACAATACAGTTCTGCATTTAAAAAAGTACTCGTTCGGTACTCATCAGTTTCGTGAGTTCTGAAAAGAGTTACAAACGAGTGCAGAGGTATTACTGTGTTTATTACAAAATCACCATTATTAAAGATCAGCAAGTTGTAATGTTCCTCTAAAACGTTTTCTAGATCACCAGTTGCTTGTTTGTGTTACGGTAAAGTAGCCAGAGGAATTTGTCCCACAGTATCTTTACTTCAAGGCCACTCTTTTTACTCTGGCTTTGTCCGCTTATGAGGTGATGAATCTGTCAGACTCATGACTCCCCAATGACTGACACGATGCTCCTCCAGACACCTGCACCATGTTTTCAGCTGCATATGTGTGCAAGTGTATGTATGTATGTATGAGACACAGTGAGGCCAGCCATGAATGTTGAACTCTTAGTATCAGCAGATAAACCAGTGATTGAAGCCTCCTGTGCTCCAGTAGTTGAACAACGACGCTCTTCTTTTTCTCCTGTGGTATCAGAGACCCCTGGTTTATCTGGTTTGTCCATTCTCAGAGCTTTGAAGTCTATTGAAACAGACGGCTAACATAAACCAGTGGGTACTGACTGGGAGTTTTTGATGGCGTATGTATGTGTGCCTAAGACCAGTGTGTGTCTGTGTGTACGAGTGTGTTCTTGTTTGCTGAGAACACGAACAGTGGGACATTGTTTTGAAGCAGACAATGGATATTTTACACTGAGCGATGTTACATTGACTACATTTCGCCGAAGCCGCCGCTGATAAGAGTGACGATGATTCATTTGACCGCACATCTGCAGTTCACTTGGCTTTAGCGACGTGAACCGCGCTCTACTTTGCTGTCCACCGTCGTTATTACAGCTCTATTTCTTGAGTTTTTTTCATCACAGCTTTTAGCCACGTCTCCAGTAAATCTTCGCTCAAAGTGAAAGCGCTTAGCTACATGCAAATTCAAACATTTGCCATCCCCGTTGTCATGGGCGAATGATAACATTTTTCCTTTCCTTTAAAACGCTCTCCGAGGATTTCCAAGAAAGATCCATCACGCCAGCGGAAGTCGTCTTGGGGCTATCAATAAACTTGCTGCACAAATGACGTTGGCTGCGATTCCACCTTGAAGTCTGAGTCTTTTTTTTTTTTACGCAACAGTGGGGTTTATAAAAACAAAATATTTTCAGGGTCAGCTGGACCGCTGTGTTTTCCTTTACGCCTGGGGAGCACTTGGCTAAAAGTCAGCCACGGCTTTATTTTAAGATAATTTGTTGTTTGTTAAGTGGAAAAATGCATTTGAATGGCCAGGGGAGTCATTCTTTTCCTGCGCTGTTGTTTTTGAAAAGCAGCATTAGACATCCACCAGAATGCCTTCGAGCTCATGGGAGAACCCGGCAGAACCTATAGTCCTTTTTTTTTTTCACGTTTGCTGGGGGTGGGGTGCGTATGTATACGTGTCTACGAATATTTCGGTATTTAAGCAGAGCTAAAGACGGAATAAGGTTCTGTGGTGGGTCATAATCACCATTTAATCATTTCACAAGAAAATTTCTCGAAAGTGCATGGATGTCAAACATGTTCTAGATCGTTCTCATTTTGACCAGACAGTAATGCAGTTCTTCTTCCTACCTTCTCAAATATTGCAGTACTAACCAAAGCCATCTTTCATCATGGCTCTTCGATGAAGCCTCACACCAGGTTCTTATACACCACCCTCTTCAGTTTGATAGTGAGGAAAATAAGGCTTTAACACGTTCACTTCTGCTGATCTAACAGATTTTTTTCTTTTCTTTCTCTTCCTCATGCTCTCATTGCCTGGGTTGAAGAGTTGAGTCCCGGGTCAGCAGCTTTCAGCAGAAGCCCAGACTAGAATTCCAGATGGCGAAGTAAGAGCAGATCTCAGCTCATCAATTTAACAAGCTGTGCTGTCGCTGCTTATCCGCGTTCTGCTCCTAGGCCAACGCTTCCGGCTGCAGCGCTGGACAAATTGAGATATATTAAAGCTAACCGGGAACAGTGTGGACGCGGTGTGCAAAATGCTGCCACGCCGCAACAGCGCATGTGTTTCATGACCTTTTCTGATCCTAAACAGAGAAATTAGGAAGAGAAAAGAGCGCTGGTTCTCCAGTCGATCAGTTTGGGAATCATTCAGGCAAGGATGTTGTACTGGGAGCTTAGAAGTGTGCAGATTTTTAGATTCAAAGTAACCACGACGCTGTGTTTGTGTGTAGGCTAAGCGTTGCTATGAGAATGAAATGCCTGGCAAGATTAGAAGCGGTGAAGATAACCTTTAAAGTTATCATACATCAAAAAAGAGAAGAAACACTCAAGGACACCCGTGACTGGTTCTTGTATTTGAACACGAGCAACAGTGAGTCAGGGCCTCGGAAGCCTCATCGCTTCGTGTGATTCACAAGAAATCAGGGATCCCGTTCGGATCCTACTTAAGCACAATAGATACAACACGCTTCTTGCTATTGGAATATACAAGCGCTTCTATTTTCATATAGAATCCTTGAACCGTGCTAATTTTGACATATTAGTGAAAAAGTTGAACTCATCTGTATGACCAAGTTACCACTCTCTCTCTCTCTCTCTCTCTCTCTCTCTCTCTCAGTACAACTTCCTATCACAAACATAATAGTGTGTCTCTATGTATTAGTATAAATAGACACACTCGTGGCACATTGACACCTTTTGGAGCTCCAAGGTTTTGTGTTTGTCCTAAAATTTAGGTTTAGTTTCTCTCTCATGTACATTCATGTCGGTTTCCTCAGGGTTTAACACTTTCCTCCCACTGTCCATACAAATACAGGTAGGTGGATTTGGCCATGCGAAATTGGCATCAAGATTGAACATGGGTGTACATGATGCTCTGTAATGTACTGATGTTCAATCCAGAGTGAATCCAGTAACTTGTGTTGTGTTGGCTGTGGATCCAATGTGGCACTGATCAGGATAAGATGTTTAATAAAGATACGCCAATAAGGAAGTAAGAAAACAGGCTAATAATACATATATAATAATAATTATAATAAGAAGAAGAATATATAAAAGCCATGCTACTATAAGGTGTAGCAGCTTGTGTATGTATGTGTATCTATAAGCCCCAGGAGCAGCCTGTAAGTGAGGACAGGCGAATGATGTCCACTGCTGTTCCTCCCTTCAGTAAATGGTGTCGAAGTGAAGCAGGAGTTCAGCTCTCAGTTGGAGGAGTCACTGAGAGGAAAGCGCTTTTCTCCTCAGTGGACACTCCACGGAGTGCTAGAACTCCGGTTTCGTCAAAGACCTCATGCTTTACACTATTATCCTGTTGTACATGATGTAATAACAGTGTGGTAATTGTACATTAAATGGTGTATTTTTATTATATATTATGTAGTATTATGTATAGCCTTTGCTCTAATTTTGTATTTTTAATAGCTAAATGTGTAGGTTTTTAAAATTATTTTGTAGGAATTAATGCTTTTTGAGTTACACAGCAAACTTACATATACTGTGTTTAAATACCGAGATGGGCACAAATCCTGAGCCTGGCATTATAAGGTTCTGATTGGGTTCGGTATAAATTGGAGGCAGAATCTTATTTTAATCTTTGATAATCAGATGCTGTTTTATCAGTGAATCATCATATTGTACATCATATTAATCACAGAGATTTTAAATGTAAAGGAGGATTGAGTAAGGGTCAGGGGTTGCGATTTAAATAAGAATTGAGTTATCTTACATTTCCATTTTTTTTAAAAAGCCAGTTTGACTGTAATAATTCACTTATTTAGTTCATTTAGAGCTCAGATTTTCATTTCGATTATATGTTGTATAATGTTAGCTGACGTGTAAGTGAACACGTGAGTATCACTAAAACATGATGAACTCTCCTTCCTCAGCCGTAAATTATTACTCTTTTTTTTCTTTGCCCTCTGTATAAACTCAATAAGAAGCTCGTTGAGGAGCTCGTTAAAGAGATTTACAGCTATTTAATTAGGTTTAATACATAGTCTTTATAAATATCCATTCTAAAACATTTGGGTTTTCAGCTTCTGCTCCTGGAAATCACACGTGATCAGAACAACAGCGCCGTTTTGATGGTTATAATATGAGTTGAAAATAAATAAATAAATAAATTCGTTTTATGCAAAAAAAAAAAAAAAATCATTTCGTACTATTTAAACTCATAGAGAAAATAAGCAGGCAATATATCTGTGTGTGGACATCATTTAGTTTGTGACGCGAAATAATCAAACAATTCGGAACTTTAAACAAGCGCGACCTATAATAATGATTTATTTATTTATTTATTAGTTATTTATTTATTTATTATTATTATTATTATTATTATTATTATTATCATCATTATTTAATTATTAACAATATTATTATTGCATACTATTATTATTATCATTATTATTAGCATGTATTTATAATAATAATGATAATAATAATAATAATAATAGTATGTTATAATAATAATATTGGTAATAATCAAATAATGATGATGATAATTATGATGATGATAATAATAATAATAATAATAATAATAATAATAATAATAATAATAAGGATAATGTTTAATGAAGATACGCCAATGAGGAAGTATTAATAATGAATAATGAATTTGTGTGTTCCTGTTTATTAATTTTAGTATTATATTATTCTATTGTTGCTTTCGTTCTATATCATAAATACCGCGAAAGTATTTGCTTACATTTTTAAATGGTTGATTGCTTCGATTCACGGTTCGACTTTAATTAAATATTTCGAAATGATCTTAAAACGGTTAAAAAACATTATTTAAGGTAATTAACTACGCCGGTATGGCATCAAATATTGTCAAATAAGCTATTCGCAACGAAGATAATAATAATAATAATAATAATAATAATAATGGCATATTTTTCTTCTTCTTCTTCGTTTCACATGATAACGCAATATAATAAATATTCTGCCGATAATTAATGAAATAATGTTTGTTAAAATCATTTTCAATGCTGTAAAACTTTAAATTATTTATGCTTTTTAATGTGTTTAATTCTACTGAAGATCCAGTTGCGGTTGCACCAAATGATTGTAGTTTTTCTTCTTGTCGGAAATTTAAAAAAATCGTCTACCAATTTTCTAACATCGAGAGCGTCATAAAAAAAAAAAACCACGTGTTGTTTGTTTTTTTCAACGACCAAAATGTATATATTTTTTTTTATTTCTGTTAAAACTAAAAATCCTGTGATCATACATGCGTTTCAAAAGGTGATAGTAAATTTTAGGTGTAAAATAGATTCGAACTAAAATAATGGGAAGCGGTCGGTGGATCCATTCAGAGAAAATTAAACCAAAGCACAAAATCATTATCCATCTAACCTACTTGACTCTTATAAACACACACTCAGGCTTATTGTGGGTCCATGAATGTGATGTGGAGTGCGCAGGGAAAAGCGTCCTATAGGCTGGAGGAAATGAATGAAGTGCTCCTCTCATCAGTCCCGAGCTCTGGCTCCTCCCTCTGCCTCCTCCGTTTGCCTCTATTTGACTCTTCTGGCCTCCAAAGAAAACAGACACACGAGTAAAGGAGCTACACCTCTCCTCCTCCTCCTCCTCCTTAACCTCCTCCTTCCTTGTCCTAGCTTCCTCTCCCTCTTCACTCCATTCAGAGAATGACCTTGTAGAGACAATCCCATCGAGTCCCCTCGTTCTTCGTGCTGTCAGTTTCTTGGTCTGCAGTTTGACTTGAGAAGAAAAGTGTCACGCTCATGGAGGCGACGTTCACGCTGATGTCCATATCTCTCCGTTTCAGAACTCAGCCATGAAATTTCTCTGGGCTTGATTGCTTTTTTTTTGTGACTCAACGTTCGTCTCGGATTCTGAATTCAGACTTGTTCCTTGTCTTTTCATTTTGGAGCTGTTCTCCGAGGCGTGTGAGTCAGACGCCATGGGCTCAGACGTACGTGACCTCAACACGCTCTTGTCTCCAGTGCCAGCTCTGCCAGCGGGGAACGGGAACTGCCCTCTGCCGGTCAGCAGTGCCCCTCAGTGGGCACCCGTGCTGGATTTCCATACTGGTGCCCCATACAGCTCACTGGGCTCACACTCCTTCATCAAACAAGAACCCGCTTGGGGTTCCACAGACCCCCATGAGGACCCACACTGTGGTCTCAGTGCCTTCACCGTCCACTTCTCAGGACAGTTCACAGGTACCGGGGCGTGTCGGTACGGAGCATTCGGGGCGCCAGCACCTAATCAGAACCCCACCAGCCAGAGCCGGATGTTCAGTAACAGCCCGTACCTGTCCAACTGCATGGACAGCCAGACTGGATCCAGGAACCAGGGTAAATAAATCGCTTTCTGTCACTCAGACATTCTCGCACAAACTGTGCTTTATGTCAGTGCTCTGATTTGAGGTTTATATTCTGATCTTCTGTGGATTTCTAAATAACTGTCTATCATTATATTCTCATTTAATATTAAATACACACTTTCTACAGTTGTAGAAATCTGGATTGAAAAATGCTACATTATAAAAATTCTAATGTATAATTAATTAGGTGCTCAGAAATTAATAAACAAATCAACAAACAAACAAATAAATAAACGTAAAAGACACGTTCAGGAAATCCAGGTTCCACAGGCACTTAATCAGGTCTCTAAGCAAAGAAGAACCTACAAACGTGGAATGTCTTGGACTTCATTTGACTGTAAAAACGTTCAAAAGTGCTGATTACCACAAAATACAAGAAGATAAATAATCCTAAAATAGTCAAATCAACACACACACAGTGTCAGAAACCCACTCATTTCAGAGAGCGGCCTTCACTGGAGCTCTCAATGTGTTCTCCTCATTGGTGTTAATGTTTTAGAGTCGTAAACTCCACCCAGAGCACATTTATCAGTAATGTTTCACAGGATTCATCTGTGGGATGCCCTGATTTGCATTAAAAGGAGAACTTTTATGTAAAGGTCTTCATCAGGGATCAACATGGAAACAGCGAACAAGCGAACGTAATCCGAACGTTTGTTCCTCTTGTAGTACGTGTGTGAGATTCCAACATGTGGAGTAACAACATGTTAAAATGTCGTTAATAAAAATCAGTAATTAGACAATTTAAAAAAAATAGACAGAGCAATAATCATATCTTTTCCCCGTTTTACTGATAAATACTTTTACACATGCATTCTCTAAACATTGTTCAAAACTATCATGTGTGTATAACTTAAATAAATATTCTCTTTAACTTTTATATGTACACAATAGACAATAGTGTGATTTAGGAATGACTTACTGCTTCTGCCTTTAACGCAGTAACGACTTTTAAAATATTATAATGGTATTCATTTCCTTATTCATCGGGTTCATTTAAATATTCGTGATATAATTATCTTCATGAAGTTCACCTCAAATGTCACAATTCAGACAAACTTTTCATTCGATAAATGACGGTGACTCAGTATTATTTATTAAAAGGACTTTTGGCACGATTATTCCACACTGACGAGGCACGACTGAAAGGAAAACAAAGCATGTGGTTGCTGACAAATTGCGTTTTTATGCTGAACATGTCCTGCATTAGCATTTTAAAGCATATCACACTCACACTCACACACAAGCATCAGAGTCACTGACTGGGGAATTTCAATCCAAACCTATTTTTGCTATTTTATCTGCATGTGGATATCGGTTTGGTCGCTATGAAATGCAGTGTTTGCCCCAAAAATGTCACCACATACAGTGTAATAAGTGATCGTTATTACAACATAGTTATTTAGTAACTATGATCATGATCTAAAGTGAAGGGCAAGGAGGCCTGTTCTATGTTACATTTAACTTTACGGCATTTGGCAGACGTTCTCATCCAGTGCGACTTACAACTGAGCAGGAGAGGGTTAAGGGAATTTCTCAAAGCAGTGGCAGCTTGGTGGTGGTGGGATTTGAACTTCTGATCCAACGTCCATTGCCTTTACCACTGAACTACCACCTATCTATATGATATGATGCATGACCCAGAGAACAGTGGAAGTATCATTGAGTACACCTGCCTGAAGATATTTTTTCCCCATTAATTTGCCACCAGTCAGTAGATATGTATTACATGCCTATCTAGAATGCTGTACCCTTACAACAACTTAAACTGTGTTAAAAAAAATACAACAAAAATCTTAAAAAATATATTGCATCTATATTAATTTGAATAAAATCCATATTTAAAAAAACATTTGGATACTTATTGAAATGAAATGAAAATCCTGACCCAAATAATGTTTCATTTTTAATTTGAAGAAAAATATTGATCGAATTTTGGGAGTGCAGTAAGGTTCTTATTTTGCAACATTAAAATTTAGGCATCATTCATATATAGCGCACTTTCAGTTTGTGAAACTAAAGGTGCCTCATAGAGCAAAAAAACAAACAATTTATAATTTATAAATGCACGTACATATTCATATGTATAGATATTAAACTTTTCATATTTTCACTGATATATTTAATAAAACAGGAAAAGTGTACTGGATTAATTACTGCATTAATTATATTGAATAACATCGATATTATAATTAGGAGGACACTTTTAATGAACCCTCCAAAACCAAATAAAATGTGTAAAGTATATATTTTTTTTACTTATGTTACATAAAAAAAAAGAAAAAAAAAGAATTATGTAAAAAAAAAAAAAAAAGTATTTCCACACATTTTTCAGGAATTCTTTAGTAATAAGCCACTATACAGAAATCATTTTACTCCAAGATTTCTTCCAATTCATAATGTCTCATGTGAAATAACCACCATTCGAATTGATTTTATTATAAGATCTCTTTTAAAGATCAAAATAAAATATAAAACCCAGACCACCTTTTTATCTTCAACATGTTTTCTATATATCACATGAAACAGTATGAAATCTATTATCATAAAGACAAAGCAGGTAAAGATAAAGCATAAGGCGTAACATAATTATTGGTGATATTTGCCATTCAGGGATTTTAAAGTCGCAGTTCACGATGTTTGCGTTCTCATTTTCAAACTGCTCCAATGTTAACTTTCGATAACCCCGTTGCACTGTAGTTACACATTTTGTAAAATCTTTCATTGGTAGCTGAGTATAGTGTGAGATGGGGATCGGTTGTTAAAATAATCAAGAATTATCCTTATAATTACCTCAAACTTACTGAAGTAATGTTCATGTTTTTAAGGCTTTTTTCTCTCTTTTCTTCACTCTGACCAGCCTTTATATTTTCAGTGTACACAAAAAAAAAAAACAGACTCGAGTTGCCTGTTTTTATCTGATCGATTATTTTTTCCATCGTTTTCAAATGAAATCAACTAAAAACATTCTTTTTTTATACATAATAGATCGATAGATAGGGGAATGAGATGGAGGATGTATATTTGGAATAATTAAATAATCAAATATATCAATTTAATAATATATTATATATAATCAAATATAGCAACAGCAACATTTCTGTGTACACTGTTGCAACAGGCAGTTACTTATACAGGTAATATAGGAATGCTGCTTAGCTTTGGTATAACCACACACACACACACACACACACACACACACACACACACACACACACAAACACCCTATGGCTCAGAGTGCTCCTCCCAGTCTCCGGGCCCATCAGCGAGCCCGGTGGGGTGGAAGAGGAATGACCCTCTTTAATGAGTTTCTCTGTCGTTCCGAGGTGAAAGTGGTTGTATGTAATTAATGTAAGCCGCATTAGGACGTCGTGATTTACGAGACCAATGATGACCCGGGGTCACCCGAGGCATGAGTCATACCCTAAACCCCGTGTCTGCTCTCGGACTGCATCATCCTGTGGAGCGTTTGTTTGCACTCACGGCTTGGTCTTTTCCCCTCCAACCCTGAGTCAGGAGGACCAAGGGTCAGTAGGGTACGAGAGGGTCATTACCTAACCATTAGCTGCGGAGAGGTTTCTTCAAGCAAATGTCTAAGTGTTGAAATGAAAAATAAAATCTACAATAAAATTACACAAATGATGATCAGCCAAAAAGTTGTTTTTTTTACGATTTTAGTTATGATATTTTCATATAAATGTAGATCATATCAGCTTCAGTATATTTGTCAGAAAATGTCATTGTATGAAATGACTGCTAATCTATGGTATGTAGCAGTATATATTCATTCATTATTTATTATTCATTGAGCAACCAAATGATCTGAAAATGTGTATACACATTATAATTCACTAATTCACTGTCGTGCTGAATTTGAATAGTCGCTTGCAAACTATTGCTTTTAGTAAAAAAAAAAATTCATAGTCAATCACTAATTTTTTCAATGCCTCAACGCGTGTCTCTCAACAGGTTACGGTGCCGTTTCCTTCGACGGAGCCACGAACTACGGACACACGCCGTCTCACCACGCCACTCAGTTCCCCAACCACCCCTTCAAACATGAAGACACCATCCCTCAGCAAAGCAATATGGGTAAAAAAAAAATCATCACTCATTACAACTCAGTCTCACTCCTTATGAGCTCTGTAGAAATCGCTAAGCTCTGGCACGTACTCGCCGAGCGCCTGAGTGTTTTTCCTTTTGCTTCAGAAGTCAAAGAGCAAAATTCTGTCCAAATCAATCCAAGGTCAAGTTGCACTCTTCCCCTGCCAGTAAATCAGCTCGCTTTTTTTCCTAGCACAGCGTTGAGTTAAAGCGTATGTAAATACTTTAAGTAACGTCGTATCAGCCCGTTTCAGGGTTGTAAAGCCTCCCGCAGACCACCGAGCGGATATCTCGCCAGAACAGCGACGCTAGAGCCCCTTTTTTGTCGAGTTTAGAACGGCGAGATCCGTTTGCCGTTTGGGACGTGGCCGAGCAAGGGCACCGATTCCTCATTTGCACTTTGAAAGAGCAGGCAAAAGGTCAACCCGCTTTAAGGCTTCAAAGAGAGCGAGACCGCTGTTTTCATAAGTGCAGAGTGTACTCGGCTGCATCTCCCCAAATCCTCCCCGAGCTCGGATTCCCTCTCTGAGACCGACCTCACCACACACACACACACACACACACACACACATATACACGCCTGTCAATGCGTTTTATTAGAACAGCAACGTTATTATACTTGAAGCATGCAGCCGAGAGCTTTCATTATATCTTTTCCACGAGCCTTAACGCATACAAAGTGTCCACATAGGAATCATTCTCATTAGTTAGAAGGATGAAAGGGAAAAAAAAGAGGCTTGACTTTCTAAATTAAGCATGTGTTCCTGGAGTGAGAGCCTCGAAGGCTTGAGTGAGGGAGAGGCCTAGAAAATCTGACATTGTTTTAAGCTGTTAAGATGAAAATCCCCGAAGCGAATTGGACTATTGGCTGAACCGTATTATTTGTTGGGAAGTTGTTCCACAGGCTCGAGTTCAAGCCCATTCGTTTTGAGCGTGATGAATGTCTGTGCATGGGGGAAGACACACTGAGCGTTACGAATGCGGTTTCCCTATTGCTAACGTCTCGCTGTCTTGTGTTATAAGGTGAGCAGCAGTATCCCGTCCCTCCCCCTGTTTACGGCTGCCACACGCCTTCCGAGAGCTGTACAGGAAGTCAAGCGCTGCTCCTCAGAAACCCATACAACAGGTACGATCCTTACAAAGAACTTCTCCTGCTGTCTTTACTCATGCCTAGTAAATGTTTATTGGTGTCTAGAGTGTTGTTTCTTTTTACAAAGGAACCATTTACAGTATGGGAAAAAATAACATTAAAAGCATACATCATAGCCACTGGATTGGATTAAAACAGGATTTTTTTTTTTTTTTATTGTTTAAAACTTCCTGGACCATGTGGTTTCAACAGGTCACAACCAAAGTACACACAACCTAGTGTCATAAATGTACTCCCACCAAAAAGCTATCCAGAAGCTTGTGAGAAAGCTCGGAGATATACACATACCCCAAGCATACCATTAACTGCAAAGAAAATTTACAGTCTCATTTCAAGGATGCATGATATGTACGATATGCATGATGTTATATCATTTATTAGGTTTTGTTATGCAACCGGTGAAGACAGGAAATTGAAAAATTCACCTCTGGTCGTCTGTAAATAGTACAGGATGTAAAACAAACAGGTTGCAATCAGCGGCTTTGTTTCATCCCCTGAAGGTCAGGCTAACACCGAGCATGCCCAGTGCATAGAGGAAGGACGAAGCGATGTAACGTCAAGCAATTAAGGTTTTATTTTAGAAAGGAATGTATATACAGATTGATATCACGGCTGGAACGAAAATGCTTGTTTCTGATTGGTTGGTCGATGTCAGCTATTTATTATATTATATGTTATTTGATTATTAATTGAAAGTAGCTCAAATATTAAATCAGGTTTGTGCAACCGTGCTGGAATGTAATAATGACAACGAGCATAAATAACCGTTTAAATAAAAGCTAGGCGTTTATTTTGATGCATTCCAATCGCATTTCCTTTCACGCTGCCAAAAGTAAATATGGAAAACAAACGACTTGGATTTATGAAGCAAGTTTGTTATTTGTAGTTCGCTATTTTCATGTCGGATGTGGGTAAAAGCATGGACAACCCCTTTCTTTACTTTGGTGTATGTGAAAGGTGCAAAGTGCATAAGCGTATCGATATTATAAACTCTGATGTATATTTGGAGGAAAAAACACGGCGTTTACCAGGATGAACCGAATTCGAGTTTTGAACTCGTAACTCTTCATGCAGTTGTGTAGTAAATGCCTTGCTGATCTACTGCCTGACAGAATTCAGTCCTCATCCTAGTCCACTCGGTTACATGGGAAAAATGGTTCATGTTTTACTGATTCAGTAGATTCTACAATATGTGCTGTTTAAAACACTTAATACACGGCTATGAAATGGACCTCTATGAGAACGTCAGCTCTCGGTCAAACCCGGTTCTGAAAACAAGCACCTCTAGCACTAAAACGGCAACATGTGCAATTTTGATTGATGGAGCTTTACTACAACAAGGCTGGGTTTCCGTCCTACAGGCAGCAGCTCCAACTCACAAGAGGTCAGGTGCTGAATAGTGGAATGTACCAGGCCAAGATAAACTGTCCTTTCCAACACTGGCTTTCACTTTTCTAACCAGGCCCGAATTCCTTCCCTCTGATAACCGTTCTCCGAGGAGTTCCCTGCACGGCCTGAGACGCCCGCTGCGCTTACTAGCAGCGCGGAGAAAAAAAAAACGGAGCTGCCGGAATTCCTGAAATGCTTCTGCGACGTTGTTTTGCAGCTCCGAGGGAACATAACGATTCCAAACAGCGGAACCAGGTCGATAGGCGAGCTTCCACTCTGCTCTGGCTTCGTGTTCCAGTTCCCGCTCGGCATGTTGTAATAAACAGACTCCTATCTGCTGGAGTTAAAGGGGAACTGGGAATCCTCAAATCAAAATGCTATGTAGCTTCTTTTTTTTTTTTTACTGATCGTATGCCTGGTACCAACAGCTCTCTATTTATACAGCCTGAGCTGCTGTTTTAAGTCGTTTTAAGGTGGTTGGAATAAAAACACATAGAGTTATCAAAACCAGAGCCAAAGATGGGTCATTGTTGCTTTGTAAAGCACGAGGAAATCATGGAAAGTGTAAACTGAACAGGAATGAATTCCCCACCCCTTCATACTGCAGGGATTTCTGCACGATAAGGGACATCAAGAGTCTTGCAGTTAGGTCTTGTGTGCTGCTCTGAAAGCACTGGTTCTTATTACAATGTTATCTATTAAAACCTGATTTGTATCCACTAGTCATGACATATTGCTAGCGTTATAAATGCTAAAGCAGTTCAGGCTGCATTCCAATAATGACGCCAAAGCTGCAGTTCCACTGTACCAGGTACCACCACTCACCACAGAACACTCTTTTCAATGCCGTGATGTCAGGGCAGCTGAAGATAAATCCAGACTATGTGTTTGGTTAAGCACCTGGCAGAGTAACTAATGGTCCTCCAGTCGACTTTTCAATAAAGTATGGCAGCTTCTTGCTCAGGAGAAATGGTCTCATTTGATTAAGTGATTATCCTGCTGGTCTGGATGACCCCCTTCTTTGTGTGTGTGTATCTGAGAGAATTATTAGCCGTTACCCAGGATGCCCCTTTTTCAAACCCGTTTTTCTTTCGCCAAAGTTTAAATGTTTTTTTTTGCCGTACAGTGCAATATAGGGCTTTTCTCCTTCCACAGTAAAATAAAACGAAAAAAAAAAATAGAAAGCAAAATTTATTTGGTCAAACACATTTACTGAAATGCTCACTTATTTGAACCCCAGCAGTGACAATTTATACCAAATGGCATCCCAGTTGGAGTGCATGGCATGGAACCCTGTCAACCCGCTGACATCCAGCATCAAGAGGTATGTAAAAGCGAGCTGGTAACACAGAAGGAGTTCATTCGCATGTGGATTAGTGCTTTTTTTTTTCCCACGAATCCACGTTAGAACACAAAATCGTGGCCAGGTTGTGCCAATGCACTTACAGTTACGCCATGTGGCAGTCACCCCTTATTCAGAGTGACTTATAGTTAGTTAGGTTGTTTAGTGGTGGTGGGATTTAAACTCATGTCCTTTCGATCAGACGTCCATTTCACCAAACCGTATATAAACCGCACTGGTGCTAAACCATGAATTTGAATCAGGTATAGATGCTTGTGGTAATGCAAATTTTATAACAGGCAAAAAAATGCAACAAAATGTGAATATTCTTCATTATGCTATGAAATATTAAAGACAAAAATGGATATATTAAATGGAATATTTGTTTGAGTTATATGAAGGATATCAATAGTACATAAAATCCCTCATTAACTATGCAAAACTTATATGATGTTATAAATTGTTAAAAATAAAAAAAATTGCATTGCAAAAATTGCAAAACATTGTGGGATTATTTTTCTTTATCCAGAGATTACATCCATATAGTAACATTTAAAGTTTTGGAATGTTAATGAAAAAAGTTAGGTCCTATTTTTTCTTACATTACAGCAGTTCCCTCATCAGGCTATTTTTTCTCTTGATGCCAAACCAAAAATAGTTTGGTCTTGTATACTTATAGTTAGTGTTACAGCCCTGAGGGGTGGTAGCTCAGTGATCAAAATGTTGAACTTTTGATTGTTGAAGGTTGTGAGTTCCAATCCCAGCACCACCATTCTCCCGCTGCTGGTCTCCTTTTTGCTCCAATTATACAAATACAAGTCTCTCTGGATAAAAGCATCTGCCAAATGCCATAAATGTAAATACTATTACTGGAGACTTCTTTTAGAAATGTTAAACAGAATCAATAGCATCAATTATACATTTTCAGTGTATCAAAACGAGCACCTTGATATAAAGCCGTAATCTGCAGCCAGGACTACTGTCTGAGCTGCTGTTATAGAAAGGGTCAAACCAGAGGATATGATGGACATCTATATGTCTAATGTTTCGAACAGACCATTAAAAATTGGAATATTATATACTTTTGTAAAATAAAATAAAAATCCTTGCATCTTGCCTGCCCCATTCTTTCAAAATTCTGTGGTTTGTGTGTGCGTACTCTGTTTTGTCTGGACGGAGAGTGATATCCGGCCATATATTTCCCTCGTGACACTGCAGCCTTGAGCCGGCCGAGAGCCGGCCCATGGGGAGGAAGAGGAGCGCACTGGGGGAGTAGTGGAAGTGCATCACTGCACAATGGGACGGCTGATCCTCCTGTGGGATGCCGCCGAGTATCCACAACCCCCATCCTTCCAGGAGTTAAAAAAAAAAAATTAAAAAATATCAGACGCCCCAGTGTGTCCCCAGGGGATGGATACACGAGTGCTGTTGGTGCTGTTCTATCCAAAGATGATCTCAGCCTGTATCCATCCAACCGGCTGATCTGTTCATCCCTGAAAAAGCTTCACCTAGACATAGACATACAAGCAGGGGCTCTGCTCGCGGCCCGGAGCCTGTGAACGAATGAACTGTGAGAAGATTTATCACAGGATGCTGTTTTGCAGTGTCCTTTAGTCTGGCTGGCTTTGCATACGGACAGACAAAGAGAGCTTTATAGTCACTGTTTCACCCTTACTTAGTCAGGATACGGACGTCTTTTAATAACTTTGGCTTGTGCTGAAAAAAAAAAAAGGAAGAAAAATGTGCTCGTTTTCACAAAGTGATTTTTCAGTATCTACTCCTACGTTATCTTAAGATAGTGATAGTAAACGCTTGTTCCGGCTGTAACACAAGGCACAGGTTTATATTACTTTGCTCATATGTTATCATTTCTATAACAACAGCTTACACACAATAATATGTCAGGCTGCACATAAAAGGGATTAAAAACATTTAGAAATGTCAATATGATAAGGCTGATTTTTTGCTGAGGAGATGTTTAACATTTATGGAAGGAGTCTCCAGTCCCCAGAGCTTTGTAACAGTCAAAAGGTAAATCTAAGAATCTTACCAGGATGAAGGTCTTTGTGCTTCAAAGGCAGCATTAGTCGAACGCTGGAGAGGAAAGATGTATTTATAGCTGCTATAATAAACTAACATCTTTTCATAGAATCTGCATAGCAGCTACTGCTACTATAAATGGATTAATATAAATGATATATTTAAATGTAAATTGTGTTAGTGTCGGTAAATTGCTGTAGTTTAAAAGGAATAAACATCGTCTATAGCAGGATGCCCAGATGTGTTTTAAATAAAAATAGAATATAAAAATAATATAATATAATTGAATATAATAATTTAATATAAAAAAAGAATAAAGCAATTTGGTCAAAATGCAACGAAATGAAAGAAATATAATATAATAATAATATAATTAAAAATATAATAATAATTATAATAATAAAAAAAAAAAATGAAAAATATGAAAACATTTTGAGTGTATAAAGCTGCATTCAGACGCATTCACCGCATAAAAATGATTTGTTTTTAAACGCCATACTTACATACGTCCGAGTTTGTTGTAGAGCACACACAACTGTCCACAAGAAATATGACTAATGTGGTGCAGTAAAAACAGCTGGATGAATAAATGTAGTTGAGAAAAAGAGTAATATGTTGAACATGAACATGAATAATGAAAATGGCTACCAGTTAATACACATGCGAAGTACAGACGTTAGTTGTGTGCTTGCTAATCTACATTAAGACAAAGTAAATACTTTAGTATTTGGTCATAGGATGCGGTTTGAGACCTATAAATCCTGCGTTGGGAAACGTCTGGGGTGAAACAGAGAAAACTTGTGCAAATCCAGGGTCAGAGAAAAGGCCAGTGTACTTCGGTTCAGGTATAAATTCAGGAGAGAGCAAGAGGCCCTGTGTTCCCCATCCGTCTGCCTAACTGGCCCTACTTCGGATTGTTGAGGTGAATATATTGCACTTCAGAGCAGAGAGCAATTTGCCCCGATGTCAAGATAAGTTATAGAGATGAGCCTCCGTGTTTTATAGTCAGTCTTGCCCTATATATGTCACCTAAACCTCACACAGTAAAGCACAAGAAGTAAGAACGCATGCAATACACATGAAGGGAGGGGATAAAAACGAGGTGCGCAGAAAAGGCAGGTGACAGTCGTCGTTTTGTTTTATTATGTGGTGACTGGTGACATGTTGGTGTTTCACTTTTCAGCACATTCTTTACATGCAATAAATCCACACAATGTATCAGCTGCTGATAAAGAACTGGAGGTCAGACTGTGTTCATAACCACAGCAAAAAAAAAAAAAAAAGAAAAAAGAATGTACATCTGCTGACCACCGGCATCATTCAGACAGCAAAATATTTCATAATAATCTTTTTTTATTATCATTTAAAGCTACAGTTTATTTACTGAACCTCAGATTATCATTAGTATCATGCAAGTAGGCAAAAATTATTTATAGAGCACGTTCGAAACAACATCTGCTGATCATTGTGCTGTAAAGAAAAAAAATAAATAAATAAATAAATAAATATATATATATATATATATATATATATATATATATATATATATATATATATATATATATATATATATATATATATAAATAAATATGGATTTAGGTAACTTGATGGGGTTTAAAACACTGTATGACTTGAATCAATAAACATGAACAATACTTCTCCAAACCCCTATAATGGTATAAATGGCAGCCATTTTTAAAAAAAATATTTATTTGAATATATTTTAAGAATTTATTTATTCATTATTTATTAACAGGCATCATTACACACTGTGTATAGGATTATGTGTCTCGATACAATATAAAGCATGCATACAAATATTTGGACACATTTTTAGAAGACATCAACAAACGTCCCAGCTAGGTGTATATATATGTGTTCAAATAATGTTTGTGATTTTTGTCCTTAATAAAATGAATTTTTTTGGAATTTCAAATCTCTCACGAGGAACATATTGTGTGTCTCCTCCTCCCACAGTCATACACCGGGTTATGAGAACGACCCGAGCACACCCATGGTGTACAGCTGCAGCACCCAGTACCGAATACACACCCATGGAGTCTTCCGAGGAATTCAGGTCAGTACACAGACAAGATAGAGTCCAAATAATGCACAGTGCAGTCTGGATCATACCATTACAGACACCAGCAACTGATGGCACAGTTGTTTACAAGGCAAAATCAGTATATTGTTAAGGTGTGTGGCATTGTAGAGTATTATTTAACATTACTCTAAAGATGATTGGTGAATTGAAATAGTTAGCATGTTAGCTGGAATGCAATGGCACCCTGCTATAAATTGAGATGGCAAGACTTCATTCACACATACACTTCACTCCATCTACATCCAGAGAAAGCAGGAATACGCTGTTTTTTTCCTGCATTTGCTAATACAAGGCCAAGGGCAGGGCAATGCACACACACACACACACACACACACACACACACACACACACACACAGTGTACACACTCCTGCACTAACATAACCACGCTGCAAAAGCGCACGCTTAAAAAGGCGACGAGTGATAAAGCAGCCCCGAATGAACGAGTAAGTGAAACGAACAGCAAATAAATAACAATAAGGCCCCAAAGAATGGCTCTGACTCAATGAAAGGGTCGTGTGAGAGGAAACAGGAGCCTGCCAGAACATTTAAGACACTTAAAAGGCATTTTTTGGATGAGAGAACAGGGATAAAAAAAAAACCCAAAACCAAACAAAAAAAAAATCTCCATTAGAAACTAAGCTACAGTTTCCATTTGCAACCACATGCTAATAAATCATTAGGTCTTAATTAATGTCTGTCAGCGGTTTTTAAGCAGTGCTTGCAGAGATTCTCCAGAGCTAGCTCCTCATTCAGAAGATTGTTTAAAAAAGCACAAAAAAAAAAATCCCTGAGTGTTTTAGAAAGCGTTAAGCATGAAGTTTATAGCATATATTTTCTGTAACAAAGATTCATCACACCCCGGTCATGCACACGAAGCAATAATTATAATGAATCTTAATGAGTAGTGTATATAAAACAGCCTGTATAAGCATGTACTTGACCGACCTTAGTATACACTCTATAAAAAAAAACTAGCACACTAGCACAATAGTCATGTTGGTCACCTAGTGACATACAGCGGCACATTATCATTCCCAGGGGTTCAATCTATAAGTCTGGCAGTGCAGCCTTAAACACTTTAGTAATTTACTTATCAATAGCATTTACTACACATTCATTACCACGGCAGCGTTTAGAAAAAAAAAACGCCATTATGCTAAGCGCTAGCTAATTAAGAGCAGATGGGCCCTAACGTTTTGCAAATGAGGGCTGGGGGAGAGCGGCCATGGGATAAGGTCGGGCTAACATCCGTGACTAACAGCTCCCATTTGGTGGCTAAATCGGTGGGCAAGGGTGAATCCCTGTGATCATTTCACAGCTAATTTTGCAATAATGAGCTCTTGGTGAGTGAACAATTTTTTGTTAAGAAACACAACAGCGATGCGATCGCGTCTTTTATGGCACTATCGCTAGCCTGAGACCTTAAGCGCAGCAGGAATTGACCACTTTAACCACAGCAAGAGTGTCTTACGATTAAACCTCGAAACTGTTCTTGTCTGTGTCAATCTTTCGCTGTAGGACGTCAGAAGGGTCCCCGGCATCGCTCCAGCCATCGTACGCTCCGAGACCAACGAGAAGCGGCCGTTCATGTGCGCCTACCCGGGATGCAACAAGCGCTACTTCAAACTCTCTCACCTACAGATGCACAGTCGCAAACATACAGGTACAGAAATGTTTCTTCAAATCAGAGGTTCTAAAAGACTTTTTTTATTAAAAAGCTTACAAGTTTAATATATCGAAATCCTTTAAATATATCAAAACACATTTATTGCAGCCAGTGTTTTTTGCATTTCTGAAATTCCCCTAGTTTTTTATTAAACTTGTCATTAGATTGCAGTTGACGTCAATGCTAATAGTGGGTGGTAAATTGCACAACAAAAACGAAAATCCCCGACCCCTGCGGATCGTCAGACTTCATTCTGAGAAGCATGACTCTAGATAAGACTCATTAGCGCGGAAACTACGTATTGTGTATCTCCAGTACGCGTATTTCCTGTACTGCACAATTTGGTGTTTTCCCCACTCATAAACTCCAGATTAGATTTTTTCAAGCTTTGCATCTATTCCCACTCCCAGCCTGAGTCAGATAATAAAGACCAATGTAATGCTGATAAACAACAGTTTAAGAAACAGAGGCCCAATTCTGACCATCGATCACAGATTCAGGAAGAATGGTAGCAACAAGACCAACACTACACACTTGACACACATGATGCACTCGGATAGCTTTAAATAGTTACAATACAGTATTAATTTTTCAGTCAATAACATATCTATATGAGCTGACGTGATTTTATACTGCATTGTAGTTAAATTCTCGATTCTGATTGGTCAGAAGGTGATTCATTTTCTATAATAAGATTCTAACATCAACACTTTTAAAATAAATAAATTAATTAATGAGACCATTGATTATGGTTTCACAACATTATATTTAACAGCACCGTGGTCAAAACTTTGTGGACACCTGACCAAGTTCTTTGAACATCCCATTAAAGATTCAGCGCCTCCATCAAATATCAGGAATAAAATACAATACAATATAATAAAAATAATCATCAAAATTTTGGGTTGTAAGAGTATCTCTGCTTTGTTACAGCACCTCGCTGATGCCTTCTAATCACAGCTCCCCCCTAAGTGTTTAGTTCTTTACCTCAAATGAAACGAAGTCACTGTCATCGTGATCGTTCCAGTTGTTGCAATGAAGCAATGAATGATGATACTTGGTGATAAATAAGTCGTATAATTCCTGTTTGGCTCTCTTCTAGGTTTTTGAAAGTAAATAAAAAAATGTGTTGCAGGTGAAAAGCCGTACCAGTGTGATTTCACAGACTGCGGGCGGAGATTTTCCCGGTCAGACCAGCTGAAGAGACATCAGAGGAGACACACAGGTTCGCTTTATCCATCATCATTTCTTCTGTCCTGTCTTTCCTTTTTCTTTCGGCTTTTCAATTTTTTATTTATTTTTTTACACTAGATGTAAGACGCTAACCAGGCCAGTTTTTGTGCTTTAAGGGACAGATTAAGAATCATAGATAAGCAGCTTTTTAAATTTTTTTTTACTATGACTCATTCCTTATGGCACTTGTGTATATTATATGTAAGCCATTAAAGCTAATACAAATGACCCTTTGCTAGCAGAAGTACATCGATGCTGAATAATACGATGTAACACGGTGATATAATGCAGTCGGTTGTCTGCACGAATGTTTAGAAATGTGTCATAACGTGTGAGAAAGTCTGTGAGAAAGTGTCAGAGCTGAAGATGGCGACGTTTTCCTGATTCACTGCCTGCCGCAGATGTATCGCTACTAGCCGGACGTGCTCTCACATCATCTATCCAGTGTTGGAGAGACGTAACATTGCTCTCTTAGTCCTCGTCCTCTTAGAAGGGATTCCCTCCTGGCCTCTACTGTAGCCTGTACTCTTTCTCTCTTTGTGTGGTTGTGTGTGTGTGTGTGTCTGTGTATATATGTGTGTGTGTGTGTGTGTGCATGTAGGCGTTAAACCTTTCCAGTGTGAGACATGTCAGAGAAAGTTCTCACGGTCAGACCACCTTAAGACCCACACCCGGACTCATACAGGTAAAACAAGTGCGTAAAACTTTTATTTTTTCACATCTTTACTCTCTTTTTCGACTGTTATCTAAGAGGTCATATCCGGTTTGTTATTATATTAGCAAATCTATTTTTATTTTTTTTTAGAAATCATGACCTCCTTAAAGTCACCCTTAACATGATAAAATCGGATATGAAAATCCCCCCTAAAAAAAGGTGTTTCAGCCTAATATTAAACTCAAAAAAACGCATGTATTATGACATCATAAAGTTCAAGAGCCAACCAACTTCTAGTATGCAAATGCAAAACACTGATCTCCCCATGGAAGTGGTGGATATGTATGGTTAAAACTGTTTTTTTTCTTTGGATTCAATGAAATTTGCAAAGCAAATACCAAAGCATTTCATTCAGGAGGTGCTAGCTCAGTGTTAAGACTTCTGATTGAAAGCTTTTGAGTTAATATCCCGCCAAAGCTGCCACTGCTGGGCCCTTACACTAGGCCCTTAACCCTCATGTGTATAAATAAAAGTCACTCTGGATAATGGCTTCCGCCAAATGCCGTATATGTACATTTATGATACTAAAAAGAAATTGCCAATTTTGTGCAAAAGAATAATGTTTTGGGGTGACTTTAAGATTTTCTTTAGCAAACCATCTTCCTTGATCTCTGATCTAAGCTCTTTCTCCGATCTAAAGTGCTCTTCTCTCTTCCTGCAGGTGAAAAGCCTTTCAATTGCAGGTGGCCAAACTGCCAGAAGAAGTTTGCCCGATCTGATGAGTTAGTTCGGCACCACAACATGCACCAGAGGAACCTGACCAAACTTCAGCTGGCCATCTGAAGACCCTGCTGTCACAAAGCTGCTTCTGCTGTCAGATATATCCCACTTCTGCAGGTCTCGGCTCTGCACGTTTAACTCTAAAAAACACTCACGAAGACCCTGGTATTTAGTTGATAAGTAAAAAAAAAAGATGAATTAAGCTCTGGTGGTGTTTGCAGCCTGCAATATCTCTATGGCTGAAGACTGAATTGTGTGCTGGTCTAGGATTTACTTCACCTGCCCATAAGTGTTATATAAAAAAAAAAAATTGTAACCTGTGTTGTATGATGAGACATAATACGACAATTCAGCTCTGAAGAACAACAAGAAAATGGCAGGTGAGTATAATACCAGATAATGACTCAGGCCATGGAATAGCTAGCTGGCCTTTTAAGGTTGAAATGCACAGAACGCAAAATCAACTGAAATATATATAAAAAAATCCCAGATGAGTCAATAAAAGGTTTAAAAAAAAGAAAAAGAAATATGCCTGAGTCAGCATTTTACTGCAAACAGAACTTCTATTGGATTTCACCATGATGACAAATGTGGAAAAAACAGGGGTGGACAAATCATAAATCTGTCAGCTTAGTCTGTTCAATTCGTGTTTTTATTGCAAAAAAAAAAAAAACCCTGACTAGTAATAACATCATGTAATAACAAACTCTTCGGTTGGTTGAAATACACAAAATCTAATTTTCTTTAGCAAAAGTCATTGCTGAGTTTTTTTTTTCTTTCTTTGCATTTTGGTTTGTCCATTCCCTTGTCATCATTACAACTTGCCAACTATCTGAAAATTGTAACTTTTGAAGTTCTACGTAGCTTAACTTACGGCTAAAACCAGGTGTATGATAATCAGATTTATTTGGGCAGCGGACGTTAGTCTTAGACACGACAGCGCGACACCACGGGCAATTCAGTACCAGCACTGAAAGCCTTTTTACCCCTGATCATGCCCTTGCTAGTGCCGTCGAGATGTATACCAATAAGTGCACGTTATATCTACTATACTAGCTCCTAGAATTTTTTAGTTTAATTTATTACTTTCTCTTGTAAATTAAGATCTCTCTCTTTCCCTTTCTCTCTCTCTCTCTGTCTCTTTCTTTTAATAAACCGAGCATTCATTTTCTCCCATGTATCCACAATCCCACTTCATTATATCACAATTCCGATATTTGTATTCATGGACCAATCATTAAAGTATAACCCCTGTAGCTTTTAGACGTCTGCAGTGTAAATAGTGCTTCTCTCTGTAACCATTAGGAGTTAAATTATCAGTAGGTCACACTGGCTATGTGACTCTGGTTTGTGGTCAAGTTGTAAATATTACTGTCGCTCCACAGCTGGAACAAAAAATAGAAGTCTTTTTTTTTTGTGGAAAATGTGACTCACGTTCGCAAAAAAAGAAAGGAAATGTGAAAACTACTCGGATGGAATTTTTGTTCTTGAACTGTTTTATCTGTATCATATGAATATATGCAGTATGTTAGTGATAACCCCTTTTTTATAATTAAATTGTTGATGCCGGTAAAAAAAAAACGTGTGTGTGTGTGTGTGTGTGTGTGTGTGTGTGTTTGATACCTGATTACCTCAGCCAAATTTTATATTCCAGCATCTGACCATGTTCTTGTCGTGTTTTTTCAAGTCTAAAAAAAAAAAAAAAAAAAAAAAAAAATCCAGGAAAAATCCCAAACATTAAAGTATAAAATGGATCTGGGTTTCTTTTCGGACCTCAAGGAATAAAATCAGATTCAGATTCAGATTTAGAAATCGCTTTACTACCAAGTAGGTTTATACTCACAATGATTTTGGTGACAGGAGATTCCAGTGCAGGAGAAAGTACAGGCATAATAAAACAAGATGTAAGTAAAACAGACTATGAAATAATGCACTATATGTAGAGAAGTAGAAATATTGTGAAAATGATATACAGATATGCTTGGTAATAAATGCTCTTAGTAATGCCTTAATGGAGAAAGCACATAACCTAACCTAATATAAAACCTAAATGCTGTGTATATTATATTCTTCAACAAAAATCCTTGGCACACCTGTTTTTTCTTTCCCAAAATGTTCCCACTAATTTGAAAACACCCGATTATGTAGGATATCTTTGGATGCGGTTGCATTAAATTTTCCGAGCTCCATGATAACATGGTTTCCATGGTTTGGAGAGGAAGATTTTGCCCTCTTTAGAGCTTTGACCTACTGAACAATTTTCGGATGAATGTGAACGCACTGCACTCCAGCCCTCCTTTACCTCACCCACATCTGTATCTGACTTTATTAACACCCTTGTGAACACAAATCTCCACAAGCACACACCATAATCTAGTGAAACATCTTCCCAGAAGTGTGTAGGTTACAACAATGTCTAACAAGGTCTAACAATGTGGCAGCGTGAGAGGCTAAATAAAAAAAAAGCAAGATTAGCATAAACATTAGCGCTTGTATTCATGTGTAACAATTAGACATCCTTCAATTCTTGTCTGATGAAGATATATATATATGTATGGAAATTATTTAAAAACACTTAGAAATGCAGAACTAATACATGATATAGACAGGCATCTGCATACAACAAATGCTCCGTATCCGATTATCGTATCTAATTAGGCTATTAGTTAGCGAGAATTGGCAAATAATTGCAAATGTTTGCAGATAATTGTCTTCTCTCTGCATTGAAGTATCTACAGAAAGCTCCTTAGAATCTCGATTAAAAACTGCCACTTTGTTCTCCATCTTGGATTATTTTTTCTGTTGCCCTCTAGGATGTGATCTGATCTTAAATATTATTTTGGAAAAACTTTTTTTATACGAATTACTTTTTTGAAGAAGAAAATATTTTTTGGATTATCGCAGCGACATAATGTAGAGTAATTCTGAATACATTCGAAGCAGTTTCATCCTTGTGGATATTTTTTATTTGAATTTTACATATTTTTATATTTAGACATGAAACAGGATAAAGCACTAGAAATTCAACTCCGACTTTTACACCTGATTTTAATCGATTCCCTTTTTATTCCTACATACCTTTTCTAAATTTTCTTTTAAACACTAAGACCCAGTGTAACTTACTCTATCTGTGTGGAATCAAATATCAATTTTAAGGAGCACAGGATTAAAATAACTGAGGTAATAAAGCAAAAAAAATATATATATATAATGTCAATCCATCATTCACCACTTTCCTTATCTCTGCTCCAATACTTTTTTGGATTTCTCGGCTGGAAGACGACTTCATTTTCCAGCGTTGTTTTTGTACTTACAGAATATTTTACTGTGACTTTTACGCACCCCAAAGAAGTCGCGGTACTTCAGAGTTACATCAGCAGTAACAAAAGGCTCTCATCACGAGCACATAGTTCGCGTTAAAGCTGCAGCTGTAGGAATGTACGGCTCTCTGATTATATTTCATCCTGAGCTAGTGCTAGCGGTGGATGTCGAGATCTGCTCTTCCTTCAGCAATTTGCTTGGCCCCCGGTGCTGTGTAAATTAGCAAACCTCTCCACCCTATTACTCAGAAGGAAAAGCCCCGCTATATCTCAGAGTGACAGTGCTTAATCTCTGTCCCAGATTTGGCCTGCTTGGCCTTTGAAGGCGAGGCGGCTGCTTTGTGTAACTCTGCCGCAGTCCACTCGTACCGGACACTCTTGCCACTTCGATTGAAGAAGATATTGCTCTTGTATTAATCTACAAAATGTGGATCTTTAAAGGGAGGGAGAGGGGGGGGGGGGGTTTGGGGGGGAATAAGAAGAAATGCTAAAACTGAGAGACGGTTTCCTATGACCAAAACCAGAGAGTCTGGACTTTGTGAAAGACGGCGGAAATATATTTCGAAAAGCGGAAAACTTTCTTTTGGTCCGATTTATGAACTTCAAATTCAATGCTTAGAAAATCATGTATTAGAAAAAGAAAACACACCAGTCCAGCTTGTGGTGTGAATCATTTGCCATTAGAAGGAAAAGTCCGGAAGGCCATATAACATCATAATCCAATTATGTACAGTAAGTAAAATGCATCTAAATGTTTTCATTACATGCTGTATTTATGATCCAGTTGCAAATATATGACCTTTTTCCTAATATAGGTACAAAGGCTCAAACCCCTATGTAGCAGCCAATATTGATCCCTCCACCATCCTTAACTTTAGAGTTAAACTCAACACAAAATCACATACATTCTAAACTCTGTATAATAAAATATGAAGTATAAACCAATTTCAATCACAAAAAAATTAATTTTAATCTTTGCCATTTGTTATGTTTTTTTCCTCCTGTAATGTACATTGATCAAGAAACCTGGAGGGGAACAGACGCAAAAAGGGAATCCATCATCATCCGATTGACACCAAATGTCCATACATTATAGTTCCTTTACTGTTGAGGGTATCAGCTGCTCACTGATTGACGTTTGAATGGTAACTGGTTTAATGGTAACTGGTTTAATGGTATCTCTGCTCTGTCTAACTCCTCAGCTGATTATTTTCCCAAAAGAGCATGACCAAGAGTTTTCTTAGATCATTTCAAATACTCATGGAAGTGTGTGTGAGTTTATATAAAAATAGGAATTTATGTACTGCATATCGGTGACTTTCAATTTTATGAAAAGAAAAAAAGTTGTTGATAAGAAAAAAATTAAAAATCCTTCTGATGCAAATTGTGTTTCTTTTTGGTGCCATGGAGTTTTTTCCTTTACCATCAGCATGCTTGATGATGATGATGATGATGATGATGATGATGATTTCCCCAAATCTGATATCTATTATATACTATGTACAATATCTATAAATCTAAAGCACACATGGTCTTCACATGTATACAGAACATCCTGTATTTCTATAATGACCTTATAAAATGCCTTTGAGTCTTTAGTGAAGCTCAGCATGGAGCTAATGGACAGAGAAGAATTCACACAGAGGCGAGAGTGTAAACTCTGCAGGATGATTCCGCACTGCTATCACCTCGACCTGCTTGACCAGACGGAGCAGCTGGCTGTATTCCTGCCCCACCGTTCTGTACTGCACGGTGGGGTAGAAAGGCTCTTCATCAACTGGATTAGATAAGAGAGATAAGCCTTGAGATAAGCCGCTGATAAGTTACTGGTAGGGGTTGAAGGAACGAGTGGGCAGATGACGGATGCACATCTCTGACCTGATGCTGTGATGATTTATCAGAGGAATAGATAAAGTAGAAGTGACTCGGAGGCTACCGCTCGCACAACTGATACACATTATAAAGCGATTATCATACATGTCTATCTAGTACAAAATAATAATAAATAAAAAAAGAGGGAAAGGAAAAGTTTGAGGCATGAATGATTCACAGAATTTATACCAAGTGTTTAACACCTAAAAATATTATATAAAAAATATAAAAAATATATAATTAATAATACAAAATATGGCAAAAATGAAACACGTCCTCTTATAGGAAACAACAATGGACTAGCGTGAAAAATCTCTTTAAAGTTGACTATTTTCCTAGAAAACCACAATATTATCCTTAATATTGTTAAAACTACAATATTTTATTTATTGAACTATTTATCCATTTAATTTAATGGAACATCCACAAATCAAGTAAGTTCCTATTATCACTTACATTGTAACAGTTAGTTCATAACCAGTCGGCTTTATCTCATGAGATCAGTTAGAAAACAAACGCAGCTCACAATGGTGCCATGTAGAAAAACCCCAGATTTACAAGCTCATCTTTCATAAACACGTTCCTTTGTTCGAAATGAAGTTACAGAACATTGCTGAAACTGGAGACTCCTTCCTTACCCAAAATGTTACTATTAGATGTGTTTCCTTGTGACCTAACAACACATCTGCTCACATCTGGGAAGAATTAGTTTTGACTTGAATATAGCAAGTTATAGAATTGTATCTCACCTAAAAACTATGCTACATATAGCTCCCATTTACTGTTATAAAAACCTCCTAGGGAAGACGTTTCGCTACTTTATGAATTTTGCTGGCGGAGATTTGTGCTCATACAGACACAAGGGTGCTAGTAACGTACATGTGACAAGTATAAAGCACTTTCTTTCTTTCTTTCTTTCTTTCTTTCTTTCTTTCTTTCTTTCTTTCTTTCTTTCTTTCTTTCTCTCTTTCTCTCTCTCTCTCTCTCTCTCTCTCTCTCTCTCTCTCTCTCTCTCTCTCTCTCTCTTTCACTTTGTCTCTTTCTTTTCCTTTTTACTGATGTTACCTTCCAGGTAAGGAGGCCTGAGGTGCAGTCAGCATTCCAATTTCCCCCAAAGGTGTTCAATAGGGTTGAGATCTTTTTCTCCAACCCATGATCGTTCTCTCCGACAATGTAGGCACGTTGTTAGGCTGGAACAGGTTTGGGTTTCCTAGTTCAAATGAAGGGAAAATTTCATGCTGCTACATTCAAAGGCATTCTATAAAACTGTGTGCCTCCAACTTTGTGGTGAAAGAATCACATATGGCTGGAAAGGTCTGGTGACCCAATACCTTATAGATGACAAACTCATAGTGGACTCCTACTCTAAGTTTTAGATAAAACATTTTTGGTAGATAGCAGAAAAAGAATCTTCAAATTTTAAAACCACATTAGTAATATTACTCATGCATACTACATACACTATATTGCCAAAAGTATTGGGTCACCTGAACTTTCCTGCTATATGTGGTGCTTTTCCAAACTGTTACCACAAATCTGGAGGCACTTAATTGTACAGGACGTCTTTAAATGCGCTATAATAACATTTTTCATTCACTTGAACTTGGAAGCCCAAACCTGTTCCAGCATGGCAATGCCCCTGTACACACAATGAGCTCCTTGAAGATCTGGTTTACATGCTTTGGAGAGGAAGATCTTGCTGCTATAGATCTCTGATCTCATCCCTACTGAACAACTTTGGGATGAATGTGAACACTGACTGCACCCCAGGTCTCCTCACCTACATCAGTACCTGATTTTCGTAACACCCTTGTGGCTGATGAACACAAATATCACTCTCCAAAATCTAGTGGAACATCTTCCCAGAAGAGTGGAGGGAATTATAAGAGTAAATTGGGACTAAATGTGGAATGCAACGTTGAAAAACCACATACCGTACTTATGATCACACACTTTTGGCAATATAGTGAATATATTATATTAAAAACAGTGTTTAAAAAAAAAAAACCTCAACCATTTGGTGTAGGAGATGCATTTAATTCGCCGCATTATTCCCGTAACACCGTTCCTTTACAACCTTTGGATTTCTTACAATAAAAACAAAAAGAACTTCCATACACACGCAATTATCTTTCTTTTCTAATTTTTTTCTTTTTTTTTTCCTCCTCAGTACTAAAATATCTTCAGCTCTCAAGGTAAAAAGCCAGGACTAAACCTCTCCACACTTTTACAGCCACTAAAAGTGACTAACACAATTATGGTAAACTCAACCTGACGAACATAATGAGGATGTTTTCCAGTCCTCAGCTCAGTGGAAGGCGGGAAGGCTGTTAGATGGGGAAAAAAAATGAGAGAAAATCGCTCTAAGCCTCGAACACGTGCACCTCTACCACCATGCCGTGATTTATCTGTGGGTGTAAAAGAGGGTGACCGTGTAAAACTAAGTGACCGGCTTTGATTTAAACTGCTTTTAAGATTCTTGCTTTTTTTTCCTGAACATGGGAGAACACGGGGATCACTTGACGGGGTCGCTGGTGTTTCTCAACGGCGGATTGGCGTGTTTAGGTTAGTCAGTAGGAGGACTCCAGAAATTAGCTGTTTGATCTGTGGCAATTCCTAAGCGTGTACTGATGCATTTATGATGTGAGTGCTGTAAAGCTTGTGAAACATTAGGGACAAAAAATGCGATGGTTTCTCTACTGTGTCTGCATAATTCAACAATTCAGACTGCTTAAAAAAAAACATTCAAACAGCTGTGGAGTTTTTTTTTCATTAAAAATTATTATATAATTTCTGACAAGTTTCCATGATACTATCCCAGTGATTTTAGTGTGTTACAGTTAAATGGGGAGTGGTAGCTCAGTGGTTAAGGCGCTGGGTTACTGATCGGAAGGTCAGGGATTCAAGCCACGGACTCGCCAAGCTGCTACTCTTGGGCCCTTGAGCAAGGCCCTTAACCCTCTGTGCTCCAGGGGCACTATATCATGGCCCACCCTGTGCTCTGACCCCTAGCTTCTGAGCAAGCTGGGATATGTGATAAAGTTTATTATTAAATTCTCAATTCTGATTGGTCAGATGATGATTATTTATCTGGGATAAGACTGTACAGTAAATGGGATGAAATAATTGTAAAAATATTGGAATAAAGTTTTCCTACAAGGAGACATTTTATCTATAGTTTGGACACTTTACGACCAAAAGTATTGGGACACTCGACTTTTCGAGCCGTATGTGATTCTTCCCCAAACTCTTATCGTGAAGTTTGGAGACACACATTTGTATTGGTATGACATTTTCCATGAACTAGGAGACCCAAACCTGTGCCAGCATAATAATGCCTCCATAAAGATTTGGCTTACATGGGTCAGAGTGGAAGATCTCCTGCTATAGAGCTCTGACCCCCAGGCCTCCTCACCTCACCTATATCAGTACCTGATATTACAAACACCTTTGTGTCTGAATGAGCACAAATGTAGACAAGCACACTCCAAAATATAATGGAGCATCTTCCCAGAGGAGCAGAAGTTATTAAAAAAGCAAATGGAGACTATAAACAAAATCTTATGATCAGGTGTCCACAAACTTTTGTCCATATAATGTATGTATAATATTTTTGAAAGGATTTTTCATTTGCAATGTATTTTTTTGTTAGATGAAGGTCCTTGGCAATATTTTAGGTTTGTGCCACTGTACTGCCTTTTGCATATGCCGCTGCACCATGTTACGTTTGTTTTTGCATCCAACTACACAGTTTCACTGTTGTCGCCTTTGTTGTCCATGTTTATTCTCAGGTTGAGGTTTTTGTTAACGTACTTAGTTACATATTTTATTGTTTGCGTGTTTTTTTGTGTTTTTTTACATTTTCATTTAATTATATGACAAAATATGAGAGACAAGAAAGAGAGGATGGTGAGAATATAACAGTTTACAGCTGCTGTAAGATAAGCGATAATAGGTGCAAACATGCTTTGCAGGTTTTTCACAATAAATGAAAGGATTAAAACCTACACTCGAGATGGAAATAATAAAATTACCTCTTCTGTAGCGATATCTACTGTGATTATTGATTATGGTCGATCGTGAACCCGTATTGCCGTATTCAACCACGGTTGTCTGTAACGAAGACGATTTTCAGTTCATCATAGGCCGTCAGAGGTAGATCGTCTTTGCGTTCACAAAGCCCTCTCGAATACTTTTGAAATGGGCCGAACCCAAAGAAAACAGAGGATCCTCAGTCCTCCCGGTAGCAGCCAGAGTTCATTACGTGCTGCCTTCATTTGTCAAGGCTAATTTGGGAACAAGAACAATACTTGGTTTAACAGGGTAAACAAATCGCCTTATCGCCACGCTGAAATTTTGATGTATTTAGGAAAAGAAACGATTTCCACGAACGGTCCCCAAGGTGATAGGATCTTGCGCAAACAGCCTAGAACGATCCGCAACCAAAAACGGTGCAAAAGGTTACGTTATTAATAGCTGGAGCCCACACAGGGGTCACTGATAGGATGTTTGTGTATAAATGACTTCGTTTAGACCCGTTTTTCTGCTCACACAGTGTGTAAAGGTGAAGAGTAATGAATCAAACTGAATGGAATGAGATTCGTTTGAAAGATTATTATTCAAAAGTATTTTACATCCAGACCCTGACATGCGGCTTGTAAATCTTTCAGAGGAAGTAAAGCCAAAAGCCAAAAAAAAAAAACTGGTGGAGCAATTATGATCATTATTTTTGAGTTTTTGAAAAGGCTGCTTTTTATACCACAGCATTGTTGAATTCTTGAATGTGATTGGTCAAAAATATGTTTATTAATGTTCTATATGATGTTCTGGCTGTACATTCACGTTCACAGGAACTTGTACATATATGTACAGAATTATTATCAAATAGGTTTACTGTAAGGGGACATATATTGAACATTTAGTTTTCAGTGTCAGCACTTTGTAAAAGTCAAAGAGAAATTCCATACTAAAAGCACAATTCTCTGTCATTCCTTGGTAAAATAAGCATTATTAGATTTTTTTGGTTTTTTTTGGGAACTAGCTTAATTTATTGTAATTGTTTTTGTTTTCTATTGTATTGTATCTATTGTAGCTATAATTGTGCAAAATTGATAATAATAAATAAATAAATAAATAAATAAATAAATAAATAAATAAATGCCATACTGGTTCATTAGGATTTAGATTAAAAGTACAGTCAGTCGAAATCCCTTTGGAAGTGTAAATTGCATTTTTTTTTATTGAAGGAAATCCAATTAACTTCTGGAAATAGTAGGTCTATAGATGTTTAAAAATTTTAATTGTTAGCATTGACAAAAAAAAAAAAAAAGCTGTGGTATAAGAAGAATAAAACACTTTGGGATGCGCCTTCTATACATTAATGCTTGAAATTCAATGGCAATTATTCATTGCATAAATGATGGATGGTCTATTTGAATGACTATTGTGGTGAAATTCAAATGTTTGCACTGCTGTATGCAAAATAAGGAAAATAAACTAAAATTGTAGTTGTGCATTTAATGCATTAGGTTTTTTCTTCCCCATGACAAACAGAAAAATAGTCAAATAGTGAACTCTGTTTTTACTAAAATGTATTTTAATGGAATTAAAATAGAAAGCAGTATTTTCATTTCTGAGTGTGATGCAAATATTTTTATTTGTCTAAAATGTTTGTCTTAATTGTCTCATCCTGCTTTATTTTTTTTTTTTTTCAATGATCTCTTACAAATTTCCTGCAGCTCTGTTAGCTGTGTATACCCAAATAAAATACGTAATAAAAAATAATATTAGTGATTATTAACAAGAAGATGGCGCCCTCTAGTGTCCACTTCTAACAGTACACACTGGTCAGTGTCTCCTAAACTTCAAAAGAGTGGAGGTTATAATAACAGCAAATGAGGACTAAATCTTAAAGGTCTGTTTAATGTATAAAACAATGATCATCACAGGACATGTTCAATCAACCAAAAAATGCATTGATATGTGTTTTGGAATTAGACATCAATATTAGTTTTATTATTAGTTTGTTGTGGCGCAAATTGGCAACTGACTCATAGGTGCTTCAGGAAAAAAAAAGGCTTTTCATGCTGAAAACATTGAAAATGTCTTTTAAATTAAATGTAATTAAATGAATCTTTTAATCTGCATATTCATCCAATTGTTGATTCTATAATGGGAATAAGTAATTGGTGGCTTTGGACATCTGCGATCTGGGATTGGTTGTTGCAAACAGTAGTATCACTGTCTTTGGAAACAGTGGTGGAGTCATTGTTCTGTAGGTTCAATGAAATTATTGTTGCATGTAATAGTAATAAGTGATTAGAAAATGAGAATAATGGTGATCTGTGACTGGTTGTTTAAAAACAACGGTGATGTGTGATTGGGTGTTGGGAATAATGGTGATCAGGGATTGGGTATTAAGAACAATGGCCATCATTGATTGGTTGCTGGGAATAATGGTGATCAGCGACCTGTTGTTGGGAACAATGCTGATGAGTGACTGTTTTTTTTTGGGAACAATGGTTCTCAGTGACACATCAAAACATCTCACAAGCACAGACTTTTTAGTGATGAGTCAAGTGAACCTGCTTTCCTGACTCACTGTATAACCAGTTTGAGAGTGTAAATTGCAGGATGACAGCATCTGCTTTAAAAGTCAGTCATTTTTCTTTCAGTCAAATTGGTAAAGAAATAATCAAATCTCGTTTGATATGAAAATCCTCAAGTTAACATCACGCCAACATGTCCCTTTTAATAAATTGCTGTGTTTTTTTTTTTTTTCAGAGAAGCCCCTTGTAAACACAGTTTTAACTATCTCTGTGGAATATGACCTCACTCGGCTTGGTCTCATGGCGCAGATTGATGATGTAAGCTGCCAGACCTTGGCACAGTCCGGATGAATCACAGTGGTGTTGGGACACCTGGTGCTGCACAAACAGCCCATTGTGTTGTTGCCAGAATAACAGCTCGACTGCATGCCTCTGTTTACTTTAACACACAATAAGACACGGATTAACCCAAAAACTAAATTACACTTGCAGTGAGGAATTTTTAGTGAGCAGGAGAGTCAGTCTGTATCAGAAGAAAACAGGCCATGCTATGAGAAAAATGTGCTAACATTCTGCCTTATTGTGTGCTAGGCTATGCTAATGAGGGAATGCTAATCATTATATATAGATTACAGACAGAAAAAACAGTCTATGAGTCTTTTTAATGTATTCCTTAGTAGCATGTTAGATTTATTCTGGGTTTTAAACCTTTTTTTAATGGGCATGTTTTTTATTTTCATGCTAACATTTCCATTTTTCTACATTTTCCACAATACTTAAAATCAACGAGATTCAGCTCTGGATTTATCTCCACCTAAAGAGAGTGCTGCAGCTACACTTCCTTGTCTGAACACTCTTTCCAAACAAAACCAGGATCCAAAGCTTATGTTTCACGCTAAGACTTTTAACCTTTAGCACCAGCATGCTAGTCATCTCACAGATCAATAACTATAACTCAGGCGTAACTATTACACAGCTTGTTTTTGTGGAGTCAAGCAGGCCAGAGGTCACATGTCTGGAAATCGTATGTCTGGCCTGATAGCTGCATGAATGAAAGACCTTATGTTGAAAGATGTGATCAGTGGGAGAAGGAGGGGAACATTCTCAAATTCATGGAAGATGACATGAGGCAGCTAATGCATGGAATGCATCGGTGGAGAAGTTTAATGACATCACCGTTATTATTGAAAAACTGATTTTGATTTGAAGATGCTGTGTTTTTACAGCACACATGGGGTATTTCATATGTGTTTGTCATTTGCAGTGATTATAAACATTATAAACAAATTTCCAGTAATAAACTCATTCATTTGTTTATAGGGATGACGAGGTATACTAGGTTTTGTGGATTTTCCACAGCATTAAATATAAAGAAATAAAAAAGTATAATGATTCTTTCATTAATAATAAAAAGAAAACATTTTATCTAAGTAATGATATAAAATAAAAAATAAAAGAAGAAACTTTGGGGTGGAAACAGAAGCTCACACAACAATCATTGATTTTTTATTCAATACAATTACATTTTATTTGTAATTAATAGAGTTTATATTTCTTTCTATAGAGTTTAGTACCTATAAGTGCATCCCTAATGAGTGAGCCAGTGGCGACAATGGCAGGGGAAAAAACGCTTTAAGATGGTATGAGAAAGAAACCTTGAGAGGAACTAGACTCCAAAGGGAACCATCCTCATCTGGGTGACACCGAATGACCCTTTATTATAGTTTTCTCATTGTTGAGATCATCAGTGAGTCCTGAGCCATTGTATCAGACTGTTGATGTTAATTACAGTCCAAATCCATTCTCATAGTTCTTGAGCTGCTCTATATGGATCTTTAGGCTGTTTAGGTGGAACCATTCTCAACTGCACAGAGTGGGAACTCCACCTGGAATCAGTGTATGGGGTTGATCGGGGATGTCCATGTCCATTCATAGAGTGAGCTTTTCACATGTACACACTCCCACAGCTTAATTCTGCATTATACTGAAGTTGTCTTTAACCACATGAGGGCAATATTAGCCTGCAAGTGTAAGGAGGCGAATCTGTATTTTTGTGCTGCTTTCTTTTTTTTTCACTACAGAAGCAGCAAAATGAACCAGAATGAAACATGCATGATGTCTATAGAGTTGTTTGTCTGTTTGTTCAATTATTGGGTTCATTGTTTAGCCTTCTAAAATAAACTGCAATTTATTAACAAATTCGAAAAACACAGGCTTCATGTTCTCATTCTCACATGCATTCAGTGTCACGTGAGCTTAGACATGATACATTTTTTTTTTCACTTTGCAAACATTCAAACAACTGCTGTATAAAGACATCTGTACACGTGTATTTTGTTTATACTTGTGTTGTGGTTTTTCTGTGGAAAAATCCCCAAGTTTTTTTCGTCAACTAAAACGTCATTTAAATATTTCCCTGTTCACACTCATAATCTTAATATTCACAGCAGTGCTTTTTTTTTTTAAACATAAATTGAACCCGGAGGACTTTCCAGATTAAAGAACATGCCAGATGACCTTCGTCTCGGTGAACGGCGTGAACATATCCGGCGTGGCAAAACCCAAGCCGTTAGCAAGTTAAATGAACGCATATGCTAATGACATGTTTGATTTGCTCATGTCCTGCTCTCGGTATGGAAATGCTCATGTCGGATAAGAGCCTTGGTGACAAACAGGCCGTGTGCAGCTGTGTGGAAGCTTCAGCACTAGCCGTGTTCAGTTCATTCTGCCCCGAGGCTTTTGGCTCTGTCCCGATTACAGGAGCGAACAGTTTCTAACTAACAGCTGCCTGAACACAGGATTACACACTGACTTCTGCTGTTTCAAAACAAAGAACGAGGTTTTGTAGCAGTTCATATACAACATTTATATCATAATTATTAATGATTAATTATAGCTTAATAAGGAACTGTCTCAAATTATAGCTCTGTTCATCCATTATATATCTTTCTGTCAATCATCTACCTATTTAAAATCCATCCATCCATCCATCCATCCCATCCATCCATCCATTCAGCTAACAAAACCTGAACCCATTTTCATCCATCCATCCATCCATCCATCCATCCATCCATCCATCCATCCATCTATCAGAACCTAAATCTATTTTCATCTGTCCATCCATCCATCCATCCATCCATCCATCCATCCATCCATCCATCCAGCTAACAAAACCTGAACCCATTTTCATCCATCCATCCATCCATCCATCCATCCATCCATCCATCCATCCATCCATCCATCTATCCATCCATCCATCCATCCAAAAAAATGGGTTTAGGTTCTGTTAGCTAGATGGATGGATGGATGGATGGATGGATGGATGCATCCATCCATCCATCCATCCAGCTAACAGAACCTAAACCCATTTTTAACCATCCATCAATTTATCCATCCATTTATACATCCAATTATCCATCCATCCATCCATCCATCCATCCATCCATCCATCCATCCATCCATATATCCATCACTCCATTCACAAGGCCATACAGCTATCCATTTATTCATCCAGTGCAGTATGCTCCAGAAAGACACTTTACACACACACACACACACACACACACACACACACACACACACACACACACACACACACATATAGAGTACATAAAAATAAGAACATAAGACATGTTTTTCCAGATGAAGATGTAAAGGACAAAGATATAGCCTTGATTTTGTGTGTGTGTGTTTGTGTGTGTGTCCTGGAGGAGATGAAATGGCACCCTGCATGCTCGAGTGGGCCGCTGTAACAGTTCACAGGGGCTTGAATATGATGAGGTCCACAGCATGCCACAGAGAGGATAACTGCAACCGCTGTAGTTTAGTGTGAAGTAAACAGATTGTCATGCTACACACACGCACACACACACACACGCACACACACACACACACACACACACACACACACACACACACACACACACACACACACACACAAACACACACACACACAGACACACACACATAAGCTTTTACAACAGTCTTTTTAGTCACTGCACTTATGGACAGAAATAATGACTTATAGTATCTGAGGAACATTGTAACAGTAACACAGGCAGGATAACGGAAGGTAGCATGATTTTTTTTATGATAATGGAGTAGATATGATAATGATTTTTTATGATAATGTGTAGACATCTTTGGTTTTGCTAGACTGGGTAAAAAAGTATGTTTATGTAACAAGTTAGTTTTTCTCTGGTACTTATCAAATCTGCAGCTCATAACATCAAACGTGCAAATTCATTTGTCCTAAAGACGTTCATATAGTACAAAATAACACAAAGCTTTAACACTGGAGACTCATTCCAAACATAATTTAAGTATGTTCGCTGCTTATTGGTTGAAGACCTCTTTAATAGATTTCTAATGGAACTAAAAGGTCTTTGATGGTGGCTTGCTTACAAACATTTGGGACTTGGTAGTTCAGTGGGTACTGATCGGAAGGTTGTGATTTTAAGCCCCGGTATCGCCAAGCTGTATCGTAGCTGACCCTGCACTCTGACTCCATCTTCTCAACATCACATATGCAAAAAAAGTACATGTGACAAGTATGAAGCGCCTTTCTTTTCCTTTTTTTTAATGAACCCACTGGACTTTTGTTTCAACCTCATTTATAATGATACTGTACTTAAGGTTGCAAACAAACAAGAAAGCATCTGCCTTATGAGCAAAACACTGGGACAAACCTAACGCTCTCTGTAGCTCAACGTAATGAGGTGTCACTTAGGCTGTAATTTGGTATATTATCCACTCACAGCGTACAGCATTTCCTCCGAGCAATTTCTGTTCTCTGTCACACCTGATTTACCTCCCGAGTCAGTGATCACGGCGAATAGTGTGTGATAGAGATTAAGCAGTGGTGTTGTGGCTGTTCAGTGTGGCAGTTTGACTTGTTTCACCATCATGATCATCATGTAGAATGCTTACTGCGGTACTATTTGTAATGTCCATCAAACTACTGATGATATACTCAGACAAGAGAGACTCTCGAGTGCTGTCTGCAGGCCTTGTCTTACATTTCCATTCGTTTCACTGTACTTAATCATAACGGTGCTTTAAAAAGAAATGACTGAGCAATAAATTGGGATGTGAAAAAATTAAAACCAATATATTAAGACCAATTCTTGGATCATCATGTGATGTATTTGGTATCTGGTGTTTAATTGCCCCTCACAATTATTGAAAACAACCAAACAAATGTTGTATGTACTGTATGTTAATTTGTTTCTACAAGGAGACATTCTATGGGGAAATGTAGCCGTCACGGTCGTATCCGTAAAATGAGATAAATCCGTAAAATTAATCATTTTTTGGAATCGTATTCACATATAAGAACAGGCACTACATCCGTTATGTATGATTTGACTTATACGAAAGTTTACAAAACCACATTTTTGTGCACAGTTTATTATTTTTTTTCACTTCTTTGACCATACCCCATAACATTCCCTCAAACATTAACCTTAGAAACCCTCTGAATGAACTGAATTCAATAATTATTTGTAAACACGAACAACCAAATCAGCTTCAGAGAAATGTACACCATAACAATAATCGTAATAATGGTTTAAATATTAAATGCAAAAGAGACTTTTCAGGCTCCACAAAGTGTTTCTGCTTTTTCTTTCCATTGATTTTGTGTCTATTGTCAGTAACCACAGCCTTGTTTAACACCTGATAAGGAGATACTGTGCATCTGTCACTCATCAAACACTAAAACAGCTTCAAGAGAAAACAGAACAATGCAGCAAAACACTGACAAACCGGCAAATGAACATCTTTCAAAAATTTGCAGCAGAAATTTAGACAAAGAAAAATATTTGTCTAAATAGCAACATTTGAGGAAAAAAAAACCCAAAAAACTTCATCTCATTCACTTTATAAGAAAATATGCCCTAAATCAAGAAAAATGCCAAGTTTAAACTTTTTTAAATAAATTTCTATGAATTGTTTACTTTGATCTTGTGATTTTTTTTAAATCAGTTTTTGCATCGACGGTAATATATAAAGAATATCCATTGAACATTCATGAGAAAAATCACAACAATCCAATCTGTTTAAAGTAAAGGTTTATCTGTTCTTTATAAAAACCCTGTAACAGTAGCAAATTACCAAAATAATACCAACGATAAAGTGACGGAAAGAGAAATGTAAGAATTGGTGTTTAAATCAAACACTCATCTCACACTCCTGGGTCCATGAGCAAGGCCCTTAACCCCATAGCTGCTTTGGATAAGATAAATGTAAATCTCTCTGTATAAGGGTGTCTGCTAAATGCCATATTATAAATGTCTGGTCTTCCATTTTAATTCTGAATGTTTGACTAAAAAACTAAACAAGTATACGTTAAAATTGTATAGCCGTTTTTTAAAACAAGATAAGAGACTTTTCAAAGTATTGGAAAGTCGCAACAGTTACTTAATGTCTAGGAGAAGTGATTTATTATAGGGACAAAGAGTAAACAAGTAATCTGGCACAGTTAAGATTAGGGTTAATATATAATATGATTCTGATTATTGTGTTAATATCTGAACACACACTACTCAAACTATTTACATTTACTATATGGCATTTGACAGACACCCTTATACAGTGCGACTTACAATGATCTCATTCCTACAACTGAGAAGCTGAGGCTTAAGGACCTTTCTCAAGAGCCCAGAAGTCGCATCTTGGGATGGGATTTAAACTCATGACCTTCTGATCAGAATTTCATTTTAGCCACTAAGCAACCACAACCCCAGCCTTCCTTGCATGGCTGCCCTTTGTGAATCTAACACATAATGCATTGCTATAGCAATTGCTCTTTTTGTTGTATAATTGCTTCCTAATATAAATTAATCTTTGTCATATATTTGTCGTACTAAGGGCACCCAGGGTCTTCAGTTTACTCCTGAGCTCAGGGTAATACACGCATAGCTCTGCATGTACAAAGCTACATGTGACTACGTGAGCTTCATTTAGATTATCCATAAATGGACAGATCAAGTATCTATTAACCCATCATTTTTGGTGGGTGAAAAAAAAAGGTCCTTCTCAGAACTTCACACCATTAAACATCACACCTTTTACATCAGTAATGATAATCGATTGGTGCAGATATTGCAATGCAAATATAATACTTGTTATACTGTAAAAACGTAAAAGGATCTATCCATCCTCATTCATATCCTGGAATTCACTTCTATGAACCAAGTATTTAAAAATAGTCGTGTGTTAATGCTTGTGCTCGTTTTCACCTATTGTGACGGATCTGACATCTAAGTCCGATATTTCTGAAAACATTGTACGGCCTGGAATATCGAGGTCGCTAGCAGTGGCCGATGTCCAAGCAGATGCTCGGGTCTCTTCAGTCCTGAGGGCAGTGTGTAATTAACACATCCGACAGCGTGAGAAAGACATGGAGCTTTTCATTTCGAGACAACCCCTGGGCATGCTTAGCATCTCGCACGTGTGTGAGCAATCAGAGATGATGGGTCTATTGGAAGGGAGCAATGAAGACATAGAAATGAGGTTGGGAAAGGGGGAGTATGGTTGTGGAATGAGGAAATGATCAAAGCGAGGGAAGAATAAGAGAGGCAATGTGAAGGGGAAAAGGTAAAAAGGGAAAGAAGATGATGGAAGATGGAATAAGGAGGGAGGGAGGGAACAAAAAGAAGAGAGGGAGGGAGGGTGGTGGAGAAGAAGGGGAGGTTTGTGGTGGGTCTCTGATGAGGTAGTTTGGAATATTAATTAAATGTATTAAACAAACATGGCAGAGGAGTGTTGGGGGGGGGATTGCTCCATCTGCTGTCTGTTCAGACAGGGGGGGGGATCTCTGAGGAGGAGCTGGGTCTTAGTTTAACTTCAGTAGGACACACACACACACACACACACACACACACACACACACCTACACACACACACACACACACACACACACACATGAAGACAGATGGGCTTAGCTGTCTCTAGGGACAGAGCCACAGCTTCGCTCTGCCTCAAGGCCCTGTTCCCTCTCTGAGCTGAAAGATGCAGACAAGAAGAAAAACCGAGGAACCGAGGGGGAGCAGAGAGATTCTAATGGTTGAGAGTCAGGACAACGCACTGTATGTGTGTGCGTGTGTGCGTGTGTGTGTGTGTGTGTGTGTGTGTGTGTGTGTGTGTGTGTGTGTGCATGTGTGTGTGTGTACTTATTTATGAGTCAATGCCGATGATGTGGATATTTAATCTCATTGACTTTTCCTCTCCAGAGACCTCAATCCGGATGCTAGCAGGGAATCAGGAATTCAATATCTTCATTCTTGTCAAGCTTCTTCAGCAAGTGCATGGACATGGAGAGGAGCTACAAATAAATGACTAATATTCCTAAATATTGTATGATATTATTGCATGTTTACTTGTTAAACTGTTGGTGTTTGAAGGTACAAATGCACATTACATGAAGAACACATTCTTGAAAAAATCGTATATGAATTAAAAAAAGACTATAAATAAACAAATTGAATACTGTGGCAAGACAAACAAATTAAAGACCAAATAAGTGCTTTCAAAGTGCCTTATAAGTGTAATTTTGTCCCTAATGAGCGAGTCAGTGGCAAATGTGGCAGGGAAAAACTCCCTGAAATGGCATGAGGAAGAAACCTTGAAAGGAACCAGACTCAAAAAGGAACCCATCTCTCATCTGAGTGGTACCAAATACCCTTTCAAAAAGCAAAAGCAATCATCCACATCAATACCAGTGAAAAAAAAAACTTTTCTACACTTTTGTTTTAAACTCAAAGTAACTCTAAATCCCACAAACTTCCTTCTGCTTTACATGAGCGTGTAACCTGCGCCGAGGCAGTGACGACGCTCATTACATGCTCGCTCGTTAAAATGACACCCAATGTCAATCCATTGTTTTGGCGCTGAAAAAAACCCACCCCAGATGTCAGTAAGGAAGACGTACGGCAACTCCTCGACAGGAAACCTGTGATCTATGTTTAATTTCACTGAAAGGTAATTATGCTTCGTGTCAGATATAATTTCCTCAGGCCTAATTTCAACCTGCTGATGGATCTAATAGGTTTTTTTTTCTTCTCCGTTCTCTTACGACTCTTCATTTCTTTGACTGAATTAGTGTTGTCAAGAGATACGGCTGAGGTTTTCTTTTCTTCTGAAGGTTAAGCTGGATGTGTTCTTAGGCATACATTGGCATGTTTTTAAGAGGTGTTAATTGAAGAATTTCTCGTAGATCACTGCTTTGCAAAGAGCTTCCGATTAAAGCAATTCTTTGGTATAGCGTTTTTAACAGTAGCTGTGGTCACAAAGCAACTTGACAGAAATCTAGATGTTCATTTACATTTATTTTGAGTGAGCCACAGAGAAGAAGGGAAGAACTTCCTGTCATGACAAACCCTTGGAAGGAAAAAGGTAAATTGTGAATTGTATATTTGCTCAAACTAAACATTTTTTCATGACACACTTATCAAACTTGCAAGGCTTTACTCTATTTCTACAGCTTTATACTGTAATAGGTTATAATCTTGTGATCTGGTGTCACCTTGTTCCTCTTCAGGGTTTAGTCATGAGTCATCACTTTTTGATACAATGCATAATTGCAGCAGCAGCAAGCGTGAGTCCTTGGGAATGATTACGGGAAGTGTAAATCTTTTGGATTCTAGAAACCACATTCCAGCCCTATGTGGTTCTTCAACAAACATTTACTACAAAGTTGAAAGCACACAATTGTATAGGATGTCTTCGGATGCGGGAGCACAAAATCACTTGCGACCCAAACCGGTTCCAGCATGACAAGATATGCTGTGCATGGGTTCAAAGTGGAGATCTTGAATGGCCTGCTATAAAACACTTTTGAACACTTTTGGGATGAATTGGAACAGTGATTGCCCCCAGGCCTCCTCACGTCACCAACATCAGTACCTGACATTACTAATACCATTATGGCTGCATGGACACAAGCCACAAGCACACTCTAAAAATCTAGCGGAACATCTTCCCAGAAGAGTGAAGGTAACAGCACATTGGGACTAAATATGGAATGGGATGTTCAAAAACAACACATATGAATCTAATGGACAGGCAAACTTTTGTTCATATAATAGTGTGTGTGAGTACAGATTCTGGACTTGTTTAGCAGAAAGGCTTATAATTTTTTCCAAAACATATTATGCTCTAGATTCAATCACTTGCAAAAAATTGCACATACTGGATCAAACCGCTGACCTTTAAAGTGTTAGTTTTCAGCCTTTCGCTGTGCAATTTGTTGTCTTGTAATTGTAGAACAAACCTGAGGTCAGAAAGTCCTCAATGTTTTTCAAGAAAAAACGAAACAAAGAAAGAATTTAGCCATATTATCGGCTCGTGTCGCTTTGTGTGGAATCAGGTCACTCACACACTCCCATCCACAGCCACTTATGTTAGCCCATTATCGCAATCCATGTTCCAGCCCTAACGACGAGCCAGAAAAAATGTGAACGACACGCCAGAGAGGGAAAATAAAACGCAGATGAGATGGAGATGGACAGCACACGAAATAGGACAGGAAAACAGTCTCGCTTGCTGAAATCAACACTTGTTTAGCTATCTCGTTAGCATAGCTCCAGTTCCTGTTTAGCTCATTGAGTGGGAACTGTGAGATTAAATTGGACCAATGAGAAGGCATTAGTGGTCTAGATTTATTAAAGCATTGACCCCGACAACAAAAGAAAAAAGATCCGAGCGACAGGAAAAAAATCCGTGTCCCATTTCATCCCGTCTCATTATAGCTTGAAGTTGTGAAGCCGAGATTCAGAATTATTGCGATCCAGAAGGAAGTATAAGAATAATCATTTCTGTTCATGTGTGACTGTATCTCACTTTGAACAAAAGGGCAGATCGTCTGCATGACTGGCCGTTCATCGAATTCATTCAACAGCACCGTTTAGACCTATAGCCTATGTGTGCTACTGTATATAAGCAATGTATTTTGCATCATTTTAATTCCATACTCTACATATTATATGTTGTTTGGCACTGAATATTGTCTTGCTTTAAGGGGGCTAATCTGATAAACAGAAGAATGTTAGCATGCTTGCTAGGCACATGATTGAAACGAATACAGAGTACAACACTGAGAATCCCTTTATAGCTCTGTGCCACTTAATGACACTTGGGGACATGCTGTTATAGGCAGTCAATGAAATGGTGGTGTGGTGTAGTGGCATAAAGCAGGGTTACAGTTACTACCCAAAAGTGGTTTACTTTTCCGAAGAAAATTATTTCAATTATAGCAATTCTCCAATGAAGTTTTTAATGAACATGTGACACTATTTTGGCCATTTATAATTACATTTAACGTGAAAGGAAATCCATTATGAAGTCATAAAGTTCGTTCTGTCATTCCCAACCATAATTATATTCAAGAAGTCATTTTCCCCATTAGGTAAAGCTTACTGCAACACACCAGGGGGAACAATGCTCTGACACTGAAACTGAAGGTTTCCTTTCTTTTTCTAGTCACTATGTTTTTATTGTAAGAAGCTGAATTATTAATGTGCTGGAGGACGCCTATATTTTTCTGCAAAATGACAGAATTTGTGGAACTCATCAATTTGTGAAGCGGAACCGACTTTCCGGGGGAGATGCCATCGATGTGTGTGATGTTTATTAAAATGATCAGCTGTGCATATGTCGACAATAGGGAGATAGGCATGTATTATGGATGAGCTTGTTGCCATTCAGAGCAGAGACTGTGACAGAGTGTCTGTGATGAAGGAGAAAAAAAAATGCATATTCTATTTTGGCAGCCGACTGTCACTTGAAATCAAAGCTAACAAGTAGATTATCAGATTAACACATGAAAATGTCTCCCTTTACTTAGTCACATGAATGAATTTACAAACAACTTGATTTTGCACTTCTGTATTAGCATAATGCAATATGCCTCCATGTCCTTTCTGTTTCTCAGGCAGGTAAAATTGGTTTGAATGCTGCTCAGCCGGAGCAGTGCTCCTATTTATTTCGTAATTTACAACAATTCAGGACGAACACACATTTCCTTCTCATTAGAGCCTGATAACAAATGCTGTGCCTGTGCTGAATAATTCATGTCCCCTGTTCAGCTGTTTGTTTGTTTTTTCCCCCCTTTTTTTCTTTTCGCGATGAGCTAGCGAGAAATGAAGGAAAGCTAAAAGGGGGAAGTGGCCGGGTTTATCAGTTCCCCATGGCGGCGAACACCGCGGAGAACGAGATGAGCTAATGAGGGCCATTTCTCATTCCAAATAGGAACAAACGAGCCTTATTAGGACTCATTTTCAAGGGTGTGCCATGCGGGGTGATGAGACTGTGGCGTGTTGGTCTCGCAGTCTCAGATCCGAGGGTTCAGAGGTGGCGCTGTCTGTTGTGACAGTGGGGCTCTCGTAGGGAGACTTGATATTAGCTCGATTGAGGCAAACGATTTAATTAAGGCCAGAGGTCAATGAAATCTGCCAACCTTCTGCATTACCTCAATTACTGACACATGCTCCATAGGCCATCCTGGCCGAGCATGCTTATTAAAGCACACTTTGTCAGAGATTAGCTAAAGTAGCTGTCAATCAATTAGGCACGAGAGCCTCTTTCGGGCTGCCGGGGGAGTCCAAGTGAAGAAAAGGCGCATGTTGACAGCTCCCATTGACATGAGCATGAATGATCCTCCGCTAATGGGGTCTCATGGAGATCCGGCAAGGCCGAGTGTCAAGATGAGCACTATGTGGGCCAGACGCTAGAGAGGAAGATGCTGCAATTAGGCATCCGTTCTGGCTTGTGTGAAAATGCCAGTAACTGAAGAAATTTGGGTCGCCAAATCCATTCTCACTTTCTATTAGAATTTGAGTTGAAAATTTTAAGAAGACAAAAAAGGATAGGCAAAAAATGATCATGAAGATGATGATGTTTAGGAAAATTATTAATAAGATACTAAAGAAGGAATTATTTTTTTTTCAAACATACCATATTTCTTTTATTATAGCTATTATACTCACCTAGAGGGATCAATATTATATAAAATATTAAGTATTTTTTTGGTGGTTTAAGCACTGGAGAAACAAATAAAGCTAATGTAACCGTCGAGCTGCTATTGCTGAGCCCTTGAGCAAATGCTTTGACCCTTAACTGCTCATTTATATGAATAATAAATGTAAGTCAGTTTGGATAAATGTGTCTAATAAACACCATTAATGTAATTTAAGTGAATGAAACGTCCACCTACTAATTTGGTACCATACAAACTAAATCCAGATATCAAGTCCCCAGTTTTGAATCTAGGACGCTGTGGAATTTCATACGCTCTTCCTGTGTCCAGGTCGGTTTCCTTTGGGTTATCCGATTTCCTTCCAGGTGGATTTTATCCGATAGATTTCTTGTAGATGTGAATTAGTGTAGAGTGCCTTGGGAAGGACTGCTGAAGAATAGGCTTTCATCATGATCCTGATCAGGATAAAGTGCTTACTGGAAGTGAATGAGTAAAATATTACAGAAGTTGAAATGAAGTTGTTTTAAATCATAATTTTTTACACAGATTTTAATGAAAATGTGAAGAAACCACAGAGTATTAAATTTCTGGACAGCTACAGAAAACCTAGGGTGGAAGAATTAGATATATATATATATATAATGACAAGACAATGTATACGTTACTCAAACAAACTGCATTTGTCTTTGCAACGCACAAGAACAACATTCACATATTTGGCAATTAACCACAAATCCAAAGGGAGCCCTTTGCCATTCTAGTTCTGTTTCCTCTTTCTCCATTTTCCCCTTTCTTCTGTTCTGTATGAAACAAACATCAACCCCCACCTCCACCCCACCCCTCCTCCCATTCCTCCTTGTACCCCACCTGGCACCGAACAGCCCCCAACACTAGGATTGTTCCAGCGCGGGAAATCTCAGGTGACAGTCACCTGGAAAGCTCTCAGTCCCCCGGCAGCTGGAGGGGCTCTGATTGCTTCCTGTCCCCTCACACACACACACACACACACACACACATATGCACACACACATGCACACACACGCACACACACATGCACACACGCACAAACACACGCACACACATCCCCAGCAGCCTCCGTAGCCCCAGCACATCAATCGCCTGTCAATCCCACTCAACCTTAACCAGGACTCAGTCAAGCGCACACAGAGGGAGAGGGAGATGGAGAGAGAGAGAGAGAGAGAGAGAGAGAGAGAGAGAGAGAGAGAGAGAGAGAGAGAGAGGGGAAGATGAGCACTAGGGAAAGTGTAGACAGAGGGAAGGATGGAGCGCAGGGAGCCGCACTGGCACGAAGGAGAGATGAAGGGAAGGGGGTTGGTGGAGCGGAGAGGCCTGTGGTCGCTTGCCAATGGTTCGAATTAATTGCTACATAAGGAAAAATGGGAAGATAATTATTTGTGCTTTCCTGTCAGTGCTGAAGGGGAGATGACCTCATTAACTTGCGGCTTGTACACAATTCAATTACCGAGATATGGAAAATACATTTTTGATTACTTTGGTGACTGGGGCTCCATTCATCTCCATTTCTCTTCTCCGAGTGTGTGTATATGTGTGCAAGCAGGTTACTTACTCCTACCTTAGTTAATCAAAAGAAAACTGCACTTGATAAAAAAATCTCTTTACCGAAGTGTTTAGTGTTTTCTGGGTCTGATCTGTTTGCTACATTGTTGACGTCAGTCTTATCGCTAGAGCACTTACAATACGGTTTAATGGAGGAAAGTTTTTAATGATCTTAATATACCAAGTTGAGATAATGGTAAGATTTGATTGTAGACCCCTGAAAAGAATAATCAATGTAATTAATGGAAATTTGGTGCCACCCAGTTGAGGACAGGTTCCTTTTTTGTGGTTTGACGTTTTCTTCCTCATGCCATCTCAGGGAGTTTTTCCTTGCCACAGTCACCACTGGGCCGCTCATTAGGGATATAGGGAGTAATAGTCTTCCTTGGTGGTCTAGTGGTTAGGATGTGGCGCTCTCACCGCTGCGGCCCGGGTTCGATCCCCGAGCAGGGAACCAACCCCAGCCATTAGGGTTGCACAAGCCTTAGTGCCGGTCCCAAGCCCGGAAACATGGGGAGGGTTGCGTTAGGAAGGGCATCCAGCATAAAAACATGTGCCAAATCAAACATGCGGATGGTCCGCTGTGGCGACCCCTAATGGGAGAAGCCGAAAGAAAGTTTTATTAGGGATAGAAACTTATAGGCGCTAAATGTATACATTCTTTCATACAACTTTATAAAACATTATACAAATAAAAATGACCACATACTGTATTAATAAGAAATCAAGTTTAGAGTTGGTAAAGAGAGCAAAGGTTGCTTTAATAAACTTTGGAAAATGAGGTACATGGGGAGAATTATCACTAAAGTGCACTAAAGTAAAAGGAGGCACTGATCTGATACCACACCGAAGATCAGTATAGTGTCAGGGAGGTATCTGAAACCATTGTTTGCTTAACATTCCTGTACATATAAGTAGGAAAATGGAATCAGAATTTTGTCTTTTATTAAAATAAATGATCAGTGTGTTTATCACCTACAACCTGACAAGCCTCGATGTTTGCATATTTGCAACCAAAAATGGTTAGCATTGCCCAAACACGAAGAATATTACCCAGTACCATCATTATAATTGATTTGTAAGCCACATTTTAACTCTGTGATGACATCGGCAGTGTAGCAGAACGCAGGCGAGAGAAGCGAACTCAACTCTCATCATGATCATTGAGAAAACAGCTGGATGTCTTTCGGTCGAACATAATGAAAAACCGCCCACCCTCATTTCTTTTTCTATCACAGCAGCTGGAGACTCAACATTTTTGCTTGATCGCATATATCGAATGTATTGAATTCACGCTTCTTTAGGAAATAATAGGAGCATTCGGTAGGGCTTTTTATTCATATTTATGAAATGTATGATGAGAAAGAAATCATTTACTAAAAAATTAATTATTGCAAAATAGTGATTAAATGTTATATAGAAGGGAAAGTTTATAGGACTGTGGTGAGACCTGAGATGTTGTATGGTTTAGAGACAGTGGCATTGAGTAAAAGACAGGAGGTGGAGCTGGAGGTAGCAGAGCTGAAGATGTTGAGGTTTTCGTTGGGAGTAACGACGATGGACAGGATTAGAAATAAATTTATTAGAGGGACAGCGCATGTAGGACGTTTTGGAGACAAGGTGAGGGAGGTGTGATTGAGATGGTTTGGACATGTGCAGAGGAGGGACATGGGGTATATCAGTAGGAGAATGCTGAGGATGGAGACACCAGGAAGGAGAAAAAGAGGAAGACCAAAGAAGAGGTTTATGGATGTTGTGAGGGAAGACATGCAGGTAGTTGGGGTGAAAGAGGCAGATGTAGAGGACAGGGGGGTATGGAGACGGATGATCCGCTGTGGCGCCCCCTAATGGGAGAAGCTGAAAGAAGAAAAAGAATAGTGATTAGATGTTATATATTTAAAATTACAATCTGGATTTCTTAATTAGAAGAATTGTGCC
>JBCEWE010000464.1:1577500-1665000 GCA_039877035.1 Silurus lanzhouensis
ACCCAGAGGATGTGTTTACCTTTGAGTTTAGTTCTGTCGTACATAATGAACATCTGAATCATGTAGGTTAGTAAATATTTGTCAGTGTTATGTTTAAAGTGCTACTAATGACAACAATTATTGTGAAGAGGGCATTGTTATGTTGCTACTGCACAAACTTTGCATTACACATTTAACAGGTTGAAGTGGAAACCTGGTGAATGTTTGTTTTCACCTTCGAGCTGCTCTACTGGGAATGCTAAAAATGCTAATTACACTTCAATTGCCTGTGCATATGTACAAAGCCTGAACCAGAGCTTAGAAAGATTGTCATTGTTCTGAATATCGAAGTGCATATTATACATTTAAACTAAACTTAAACCAGATCCTTTTCCATAAACACCACACCTATAATTATATTCAAAAAAAGAAAAAAACATTCATATTGTACATTAATATAATAGCAGAGTGTTGATGATGAAAAAATTCACATGGCTAATGTCTGTGAAATAAAACAAAAAGTCTCATTGCTGGCCATCGGTCACTTGAAGAGAAAAAAAATGTGTGAAAAAATCAAAAAGATGAAATTTAATGTGTTATAATGTACTATATCAAGATTTATGCTTTAATAACCACTACATTTCTATTAGCGTTATTAATGTCGAACATGCACCAAAGTCACAACATGCTACATGACTAATTTATTGGATAGAGCATTAGGGTAGCTGAGATGAAGGGACATGGTGTTAACGTACATGTGGATGTTGTAATGATAGTATAAGTCTGATAAGCAGAGTTCATAAGTCTTGCATGATGGGAGGCATGTTTTTGTATTTTGGTAGATATCAAATGTCCCCACTAGGATAGAAATACAGAATGTTCATTAAAAAAGAAAAGAGCTCAAATATTTTCTTTTTAATGCTGAGTTTAGTTTAAGGTTAGGTTTCGATTTATGTACTGATTAAATGTAAACCCTGTAACGTCAAAAGAAAGTTTTCAATGTGTAGTGCAGCTTATGACAGCAAACACGCAAGTGTTGTGTGTTTAAAAGTGCTATGCTGCTCCATTAAAATGAAATTTAGATGTTTCTACTGTTTTACAGTGGTGTCAAATTTCAATTGTGTCAAATTTCATCTATAATTTAGCATTTTAATAAATGAATTAGTATACCGTCACAGACTAAATGCTTTCTATTTGCTATGATCACCACAAACATTGTACACTTTATACCTTAATACTTAACCAGATGAGATTTTTAAAGGCATTATTAAAAAATATGGTCTAATTAAAAAAATATATATATTATTTTTAATCTGACACTTCTCTGTTTTTCCTATTGTACAATTGACAGATTATGGCATAACTGGCACGGTGTACTCTGAACACTTTTTCTAAAATCAATACACACACATGTATGAATAGAGCACATGCTATTCATACACACGTGTATGTTGCACAATGTGTGTGTATTGAAGATATTAAACATGACACAGAGGGTCTGAAAGAAATGTACACTGACACAGGTAGAGATTTGTTTTCAAGATGATGAGGTAATGTATCCTCCAGATATGACGGACAGGGGGTCATCTCCATGGAAACATCATCCACAGCTGGTAAAGTTGGCCGCATGGCTCTCAACCAATTCAGTCCGATTTAATGAGTGTAGCACAAAGGAACCTCCTGACAGATGTGGGTTATTAAGTGCAAGGTGTGCTGATTCATAGTTACATGCTACGTATGATTATAAGGAGTGTCATTATAGGAAAATTATATAGAATAGTTGTGGTGCTTTTCTCTCTATTTTTGTCTCACAAGCTATTTTTTTCTTTGACTGGAAATTAAAAACACCAAGACTTTACCATGGTGGAAAACTTGACAGCTTTACCTCTGACTCTTAAAGTTTGACACTGGAGACTCCTTCTATTAATGACAGGGTCTGAATGAAGGTTAATTTGAAGGATTAGTCACATAGATCGCATTTCCCTTGTATGTCCCTGTGTATAAAGTTAGTATTATAAAAACAATCGCATATTAAAGCAAACACATTGAAATACACCATGCAGCAGAGATTACTCTCAGGTCTACTGTTATTAAAAATGAACCAACAAATTCTGACCAATCAGAATGGTGCATGTAGTATAACGGATCGTAGCATTTACACTCTGAATCAGTTGGTGATGCGAATTAGCAATTAAGGAAGTCATTCCCGCTAACCCCGGTTCGGAATAAAGGGAAGTCATTTCTCCACAAATTCGCATGACATCTGAGAAACGGGATGACTGCATGTGCACAGGACAGCATTTTCCCCCTCGTATTAGCATATTCAAATTTGATCCCAATGTCTTTTTAATGTGGCCACGATGTAATTACAAACTCGGCGTTAACACCGTGTGTAAACGTGTTCTGTCCTCTGATGCTTCGTAAGCCATTTTTTCCTTCTTTTTCCCCCCGTTTCTCATTTACTCAATTGACCTTGACCATGCTTCTGTGATTCAGCCCATATTACCACCCCCAATTTTGTTTTCTATCTCTACCTCTCAGCTTGAAGGCCTCATCAGCAAAATAATCCCCATATCCTGATTATACCAGAAATGGCCATAGCACATCTAAATATCAATATTCAAATTAAAATAAAATTTATTGCATTATCTTGCTCTTCAGACCGACACTGTGATTTTTATTGGAGCCACGTAATTTACACGGACCTTTACAGCAGGCATGTCCACAGACGGGGAAATTTACATCTGAATAATTAGATACTCATCTCAAACTGAGAGGCGCTGTGAAGGAGATAAGTGTATGCTGAACCCGAAGAAGACCCTGGTGCTTTTTCACACACATGCGCTCCCAGTTAACTAAAAAACACACATGCTTTCAGGCTACTCTAAAGAACAAAACAATAGATCGAACAATGTTTACCATCTTTGAACAAGTAGGAGAAGGAGTCCAAGGCTTTACAGATAAACGCTAAAGTGCCAAAGTCCACTTTTCTACTTAGCAAATCTCATAGCTCAATCTTACTCATAGCGTGTCTCACTGCCTGATGTCAGTATAATTTTCAAATGTCCAATGGATTCTGTGTCATTTGTGATGTAAAAAAAGATCCTCCTATACACTAGCAGCTCAAATAAGTGATACAAATATTCAGTATTTCAGTAAAAATATAAAATATTTCGATATCAAAGGTTTATAAACCTAAGCAATTTATTAAATTGCTTTCAAAATCATGTTATTTTTAAGATGATATACTCAACTTGATTATATTTTGTCCCCTGCATTGTATATTTGAAAAACTATTTCTCTATTTTGATTACATTTTGATCTTTTTGCGTTTCCTAAAAGCATCATATATTTCAGATTTTTTTAACTGATGATATGCAAGAGTGTTCAGTACAAAGTTCATGCTACCACTTAACAACTTTATGGAAAACTCATCCTTGACTTGTGCATAAGATTCAAAAAGTCACATAACATCCCACTGCTTGGTATCTTTATAACACACAAAGATAGCTAACAAGATTTCCTGTTGGTTTCCTCTCAAATTGTCATCATATTGTCTCAGGAAGTTTTTTTTATCACGAATCATACTGTCTGGCTCACTCATTACGAATAAAAGTTATATGGATAAATGTAGAGGTACATATTTAATGAAATAAATTTTCATTTATTTATCTGTAAAACTGCTTTGTGACAATGTGAAATGTGCTATATAAATAAAATGCAATGCAAACAACAGAAAAAAGAAGACAGTAAAGACACAAAAAAAGACTGGATTATATATAGAGTGAGAAAAAAGTTAATAAATTTGCCTGTAAAATAACAGATGACCGGGATGACTGTGTAATCGTGTGGCTGTCACAAAATGGTCCAATTTCATCTGAATCTGGTAAAAAAAAAAAGATTTACACGCAACTGGCTAAAGCCAGTTAAAGGTGCCATATAATAATAAAAAAACAAAAACAAAGTCAACTCTACTGCAAAGCATTGAAGACGGAAGTGGAGGAGGTGATTGTTATGTATCATCACTCTAATGAGTTGAAAAACTCGTAAAAACTGTCCTATCAGTCACCCCAGGACTTTGAACTGAACTCCTTTCAAGACACTTTTTATTTATACTGTTCTGTATCACTATGTAATTATTTTTAATTATTCTATCCACTGTCACCCAGCACAGGATTGGATCCATTGTAATTCTTTACTCCTTACTTCCTCAGTTATCTCTATCTAAAATCTACATCTCTAACCCGTCCTGAGATTAAATCCATTGTTAAAAGCACAAATAAAATATATTTTTTGAACTATTTGAGTCTCCTGACATGAACATGTGTATTGCTTCTTTAGTGTTTGATGGTGTTTGACTTTCTGCTGTTTCCACTTTACAATTGGCTGCTTAAAACTTTGTTGGTCATTCTGAAGAAAAACAAACTCAACTATGACTACTCAATTCCAAATACAACAGCGAAGACAAAGTAGGACTAATCTGGATATTTGTCCTTCACAGTGCTTAAACAAACTTAAACAAAGCAGTTTGTTGGAGGAGTTTTGCCAGTACAGTGGGTGCATCTATACAAACAAGGGGACTTGGTCTTAAAAAAGAATGTCATCCACCTCCATGTGAATCCATTTGTTTCTTCTCCGCACCGTGTCCCTCTTTGCTCTCTTTCTCCCCTCTGGAGAGTGCCAGCCGCGGGAGCCGAAGATCAGGCCTCGCCAGGCTGCAACAAACGCTGACAACTACCCGGCAATTATCTGAAGGTAATTTCACTCAATGGACCTTAATTACAGAGAGAGAAATTGTACTCCTCCATTGTGATGCCAGGCACATGGGGTGCATTCCAAATCAGCCATCTTAAATAGCGGCCTGACGCTCATGGCTTCGCGAGCTGTCATCATTTCTCCTCCCTCCTCAGCTCCCGCCCAGGGTCATTACCAGGTAATTCTTAATCACTGACCTGCAGTAAGCTATTAATTGTAATCCTGCGAATTAAAGATAATCCTAATTAGGCTGTGGGGAGGAAATAAGTCAGGACTGGGAAATGTGAGTGCTGGGTAAGAGCAGGGAGAAATGGGGACGCACTGACACGCCACCTTCCATTTATCTGCTGCAGCTTCACCCCTCAGGAAAAGCCCTACTAATCACTGATGTGGCAAACACATTGAGAGATAGATAAAAGAGGCTTGAAGCATTTCCCTTTCATGTACAACCACATTAAAGCTGTATGTGATTTTGGTCTATTCAAATCTACCTGCTTGAGCAAGGATTGTTTGCACATACCTTAACTTACAAACGTACACATTTGTACATACCTGATTTACATCAACTTTGGAAATGCAATGAAAGAAGGTGGTTTGGTCTGATCAATCACCTTTTTTTTTCATTGTGTAGGCAACCAGGTACATGTTCATTTTCTGGCGAAGAGATCGCACCAGAATGCACTGTGAAAAAAAGGCCAGTGGAGGCAGTGTGATGCACTGAGCAATGTTTTGCTGGGAATCACTGGTTACTGGCTTTTATGTGGATGTTACTTTGACACGTCGCAGCTGCCTAATCACTGTATGGACTGAGTACTCCGTGGCAGTGGTGTTCTTTAATGGCAGTAGCCTCTTTCAGCAGGATAATGCTTTCTGTCAGACTGTTTGAGAAACATAAAGACTTGAAGGTGTTCACATGACCTTCAAATTCCACAAATCTCAATCTGAGCATCTGTGTAATGCGCTGGAAAAATAAATCTAATCAATGGAGCCTCTACCTCACAATTTACTTGAGAGATCTTCTGCTAATGTCTTGATGCCAGATACCACAGCACATCTTTAGAGGTCTTAGAGTCCATGTTGATTTTCGGTAGACCTGTTTTGGTGGCACAAGGAGAATTTACACAATAAATGAAGCAGATGATTTTAATGCTATGGCTGACTGATGTGTTTCAATGACATCTATAGGGTTTTCCACATAGGTTTAAAATTCAAGCGTGATGTCATAATTATAACTTGGGAACTGGCCATTTTTTTGGGGTGTGTTAGTAACAGCCAGCCATGGTGGTTGCTGATATGACTAATGTTTACAGCAGTTGGTAAGATGTAAATGGTAAGATGCTAAATCTTCAGGAAGCTCAAATAATCTTTTTGCTGATGATACAAAAATGTCCAGTACTGTTATTAAAAAAAATCATTCTAAGAGCCTTTCACTTCTAATATTTAGCCTTAACAACAGACAAGTTTACCTTCTAGTGGTTGGGATGCGGCACTCTCACCGCTGCGGCCCCGGTTCCCGGTCAGGGAACCGACCCCAGCCATTAGGGTTGCACAAGCCAGTGCACTCTTAGTGCCGGTCCCAAGCCCGGATAGATGGGGAGGGATGCGTTAGGAAGGGCATCCAGCGTAAAAAACATGTGCCAAATCGAACATGCGGATCATGCATATGGATGATCGGCTGTGGCGACCCCTAATGGGAGAAACCAAAAGAAAGTTTTACTCTAAATGTTCACATTAATCAATATAACATTATATACCTTCATGCCTGGCTCCTCATACAGTGAGTTGCAAAACTTCTGTGTATGCTAATAGATGGAAAAATCATTAATTAATACCTAATAATTTGTGTTGTATCTGTTTATCCTTAGAGCTCTGTTCAGATTCAATCCTGAAGTGGCCATGATGTAGATCTGAAAGATTTTTTTAAATAAACTTTTAACCATTCCGAAATCATTAATTGCTCTGATTTGTGATGTGAGCAAAATAAAATATAATCGCTGCTCCTTTTTAGTTTACAGATGAACACATAAATAACCATTCTATATTAAGGCCTTGATAGTGGCAGTCTCTCCTTCCATTATGTCTTATCCCAAACGCCATCTTGCTTTTATGAATGAAATGCAATGGTGTTTTGAATGGTCAATTTGCCCCCTTGCGCTGCGAAACCACATCGAAGTAACCGAAGCTCGCTATAATTAAATGACTGCCTAATCTCCATAGCTTTAATTTGATTCAGGACCTACACATTTAGTATTCCTATCTAATCCAGTTCACTTGCGCCTTCTGTCAAGCAGACAAACGATATGATATAAAACGCCGCTAATCGCCCCTGGAGGAGGGACGCCAGCTCGAACAGCAAAGAAAAAGATGAGCTCTGAACTGAAGGAGAAACCATATTGCTAACCAAGGCCGTAATTAAGAGCTCAACATCAGACAATAGTGACAGTGACATGATATTAGCAGTCAGAATAAATGTGTTCTTTTCAATATGAATATTTCACAGGATGAGACTAGGGTTAGACTGAAGCGATGTGCAAATGTGTGTATATAATGTGAGGACGTGACCAGAGAAATATACATAGTGTATATTTCTAGAAAATATAGAATATATATAATATATGTGTATAGAATATACACAGTAAATTAATTAAATGAAGACTTGTGATTAGAAACATAAAAGCTTCCTATTTGCAGTAGTGTGGAGTCTAAGTGTATCTAAGAGAACTGAACGAAATCATGTGACTACTGAAGGATGTTCTTTAGACCTATACTCAGGAGCAATGTAGATGTAATGATATTAAGTTAGACTAGGACAGACGTTTGACTAGCCAAGGTGAATGTTCAGAGGGAACAGGGTACTGAGTATTCTAGTTACCTCAGGGAACAAACTGTTGGAGTCTGCTGGTGGTGGCCCAGACACTGCAAGGTGGCAGAAGGTCCTCAGGAAGTCTCCCAAAAGCATCCCAAAGATTCATTATGACCACAGGTGTTCAGTGTGGTTGTACTGGAGGTGGAGTGGCCAATCTTGGCAGAATGTGGTCTTCCAGTAATAGAATCCAAGATCGAGTTACATTAAGGAGTTAGTCAGATCCAGCAGCCTCAGCATTATCAGTTGTGGAATGATTGTGTTGAATACAGAACTGAAGTCTATGAACAGCATCCTACCATACTTCACCCAGTGGGTGGTACCAGATATAGTGTCCTTTAATAGATATATTTAATAATATATTAATACAAAATTATTTTAAATGTTGTTATTTAATGAATGTATCTCGGCTGAACAACCACCATATAGAACACAATCAGAGAAAAGATGATGATGATCAGGTGATCAGGAATGTTTCTGTTCTCAGTCATGTTTACATCACTGACACCCTCTGTCTCATCCACGTTCACCACAAACTTCTTGTTGCCTTCCACCTTGCTCGTTGTTAGCTTTGTTGGCTAGCTGGCATCTGTGGTATATGATAGCAAGGAGATTATACACCAGTGGAAAATTGAAAAAAGCAGCGCAATGACAATACCTAGGTGGAATACCTGGGCTGAAAATGGTGCGCAATAAGAAAATATCGATCATGTCACCAAATATATTAAAACTAAAGTAACGAGCCTGGTTTGGAAAGTAAAAAGTATAAAGTACAGATATTTGTGTAAAAAACTGCAATGAGTGGAAGTAAAAAGTTGAGATTAAGAAAAATTAATTGTGAAGTATTTGTACTTCATTACTTCCCACCTCTGGCTGCTATGACGTATTACAAAACTACATGGACGTAGGCATTTCCTGAGAGTCACAAAGAATATAGATTAACATGGCAGAGGTAGAGCTGCATCTTCCTGAAAACAGAACAGGAAATGATCATCCGGTTTTGTTGGAACATTTTTTATTTGTTTTTTTTGCACTACAAGTCCTGTTTGTGAAAGGGCCATGCATTAGACATCAGAAGGCACATAAGAAAATTTAAGATTTGCTGTCTGTCTGAACCAAAGACATAAAAATGGACTATGTGCACCTTGAACTGCGTTGCATAAGATTTTTTCCGTTGTATTGTATTGCATTGAATCGCATTGTGTTGGATCGCACTGCATCATAATAGGGGGGGATCGTATTGCATCACATTAGTAGCTGCTTCATATGTATCTTTAACGTATCGTATCTTTGGCTTTGCATCGAGATGCGAATGGCATCAGCCTCAGTTATGTAAATGCACATCCCATGAAAGAAGGTGTACTGAAATTGTTCTAGTGTGGTGAACAGGCTACTCTTTAGTTAAATGTAATGTTCTGAAATGTCCATGAAACAAATTGGTCTTGTTGTGTTACAATGAAACCATAAAGAACCTAAAGTCCTTTCTTGTAGTGAATAGAGAAATGAGGCATCAACATCAGTCCTGCAGAACTAAAGTGTATTTTGAAACTTTTCTTTTAATTGTGCTCAGAGCAGCTCAATTACCTCTACTCAGACCACCCAACCCTCAAACACCACCACCGTTTCCCTCCATCAGTACAGGCCTTAGCGGTCCCAGACTTCTCTTCTGAGAAATGTTAATATACTCCTCATCAACTCCACTTCCCTTTTTATCGCTACAGTAAAAACAGAGGCAACCGCAGCCCATCGCTCCCTTCCCCCCGTGACATTTTCAAGCTTTCCTTAGTCGGAGCCACTTGTGGGAAACAAATAGCCTCTGTGAGCATGGCGTCAAGATTGAGTCCACCCCCCCCCCCCCGACACCATCATCCCCTCCACCCCACCACGCAGAGTCATTACGTCTGCCGCCGCCCATTTCCAAATTGAAAAATCGGAAACAATAAATGATAGCAAAAGCTGTTAATAACTGTTAAGAAATCACATTTGGAAAATTGCATTTAGGCAATAACCTTTTCTCGCTGTAATTAAATGACAGAAAGGTCTCCGCTTTTAATTAAGTCAGCGATTTACAGTTATGAAGCCATACTTCACTATGCAGATTAGCGCATGATAGGTCAGCGAACGGCCCGGCTGCGTTTTTAACGGCGCTGATCTGGTAATTACTCCGCTGTTTCAGTGGTGACCACGATGAACCTATGTCTCCACAGATACACGCATATACATACACACACACAGACTCAGCCTTCCTACTTGCTACACCATGATGGACGATCGGGATTAGTCGCTGTTCCGCCGGTACCATGTCAAGCGTCCTTAAATTGAAATGGATTCAAAATGAGGGGCATCAATGGAGGGGATAATGTTTTAGGAAGTCTGTGTGTGTGTGTGTGTGTGTGTGTGTGTGTGTGTGTGTGTGTGTGTGTGTGTGTGTGTGTGTGTGTGTGTGGGAGAGAGAAAGAAAAAGAAGGAGAGAATGAATGACTCTTAGACAGCAGGGGAATACATCATTGTCCTACTGGGACCTTTATTTCTGTCTCTTAGCAGTCATTGCTACAGGATTTATGGGAAAGAGTAAAATGTTAATGTTAGTGTATTTATAAACATATGATGGCATTTTATATCCAATTCATTCGTGTTACTTGGTTTATACCGCTCGTGAAAAGGAGGTTAAATACAGTTTCGGCTAGTGCCAGTGGCATCATTATATATATTGCCTTCGCTTTTTATTTAGCTAACGCTGCCAATTAATAAATCTCATTGATTATCCATGTGTAGAGCCTTGCTTTGGGAATGACTGCTGCAAAAATGTTTCCCAAGGCTCCTGATGTGGGAACGTTTAAAGGTGGAAGTATAATTGTTTGGTTGGAAGGGTGTTAATTCACTATTTTCATTGGCCTCTGGGAACGTGACATTCATTAGACAACATAAAACTGTTGCCAGTGCAAATCAGGGCTAATAAAAGATGGCAGAGGTTGGGGCCCTTGGATTGAGGAATTAGACGTATTTTAGGGTGGTCTGTCCTAATTATGGCACTTATTTATTTTAAAGAAATCTGAGTAATTAATGTGAGCATTCTGAAGGATGCGTTTTTGACTTCATATGGTCATATATAAACTATTTGAACAACACATTGGGACACCTGAATTTTAGAACAATATGTTGTTTTTTCCCAAACTCTTACCACAAAGTTGCACATGATTATATAAGCATGACTTTGGATGCAGTAGCATAAAACTTTCCTTCACTTGAACTAAGAGACCAGCATGACAATGCCCATGCACACAAAACCAGCTCCTTATGGTTTATATATGGTTTAGAGTGGAAGATCTTGTGTAGCCTGCTCTAAAGCTCTGACTTCAAACCTACTGAAGACTTATGAGATAAATTGGAAAGCTCCACCTCAGGACTCCTCAGCTCACCTCCACCTCAGGACTCCTCACCTCATCTACATCAGTACCTGTTTGTATTAACACCATTGAAGTGGAATGAGCACAAATCTTCACAACCACACTCCAAAATCTCTATTGGAGCATCTTCCCAGAAGAGTGGAAAGTATTATAACAGCAAATGGGGACTGAATGTGGAATGTTCAAAAAGGTCACCACAAACTTTTGTCCATGTAATGTTTGATTAGCAAAGAGATTATAGAAGTAAAAGTCAGTTAGAATGTTTAAAGCTTATGAATTTTTTTATAACGATCTAGTCTGCAATTTTTTTTCACGTGTTCACAAATTCAGGTGTAGTGTATGTTATACAATTTGACAAAAAATTAATTGAATTCTCACAAACCTGGAACACACACAAACACACCTATGCCTATATGCATGCGCTAATATTCTTTTAAAAACTTTGAATGAAGTGATGGTAGTGTAGTTTGTTTTTTCATACTTTCCCAATGCAGTCCCACCAATCCCTGTTTTCTGTATTTAAACTCTGGGAAAAACATGATGATCAGTTACACAAGAATCAGTTTATGTTAAAAAAAAAAAGTAAAAAGCACAAAAGTGTGTGAAGCAAAGTTGTCCTGTAAGAAAAAAAAACCATATTTATAGGCTTAAAGGAAGAGTTTCCTGACCAGATGAAGGTGTTACTTATCTCTTGGTCTCTCTCGGTGAAGAAGCTATGAAGCGCAAAAAGAAACCTCTGAAAGTGGGTTCTTTTGTTTGTTTTTCTGTGCATCCCTGACCAGCTGCTAATGGAGATACATTTGAAAGCCTTACCGTCTGTTCAAACAGAGAAGCATGTTGACTGAGCGAGTATGCATGTGTGTGTCTGCTGTGAGTGTGTTTGATTACAGCTCATAATGAATCTGGCTCGGCTGTAAAGAAACTCAGGAGCGGGTCCCTCGAGTTCCCGCGAGGAGGCAAAATTATTATGGCACTCAGTGTGCATCAAGCACACCGCCCCAGATCGCTGCTGATATCAAAGGGTAATCCATCTTAGCAGCACAGCCGGCTGCAGACAGAGGCAGAGCTGGAGTGTGTACGCTGACAGAGGAACCTGGGCAGAGTGTGTCGGGCTTGCAGGGAGACAGAGAGCTGCAGCTGGCACACACGGTGCCTGCAGCATATGTACCATCCCAAAGCAGACACGGCTGCCTTCAGCCCCTCCGCTCGCACCATCATTGATCAATGGAGCGTTACTGCAGCCATGAGAGTTGTATACATGTAGGAGAAAGTGAGGGAGATTAAAATATAGAGTCTTTCAACTACAAATCCACATGTTTAAGATATTTACATCAGTTTACTGTCATCTTTTTTTACATCTCACCATCAGAAAAGTTCCCTTGAGCATCTGATTCCTTGCAATGTTTCTCCATGACATCTCAGCTTTTAATTGCCATGATCTGGATTCTAGATGTTTCTACTAAAATATCGAGTTCAGAAATATAGCAGGGCTTCAAATTCTTAATCAAATGATGTTTCTTGAATGAAATGCTTCCCTAATGGAAGCCAGGAGAGGTCTTTCTAAGTGACATTGCTACAAACAATGACAATGCATTGAGCACTATATTCAACAAGGTTATATGGAAAGAATAAAACATAAAATATATATATAATTTGCCAATGTGAACATTCCAAATAGACAAGATTAAGATCAGATCTCTTAGTGAAGATTCTTTTATCATATCTTGGTTATACAGTGCTGCTGAATTCTTGATTGGTCAGAAAGTCGTAGTTGCAGTGAAAACCACAGGTGTATCTTCTCTCTCTGATTTCAGTTACACGTGATCTTAAAGTGCCAGTGACCAGTGCTCTTGTGCATTTCTTCTCTTCAGACCTGCCTAATTTATCTCGACATCCTACCTCTGGATGGAGTTTATTTCAATTGGAGACCACTCTGTGCAGCTAAGGATGGTTTTTACTATCAATTTTAAAACGAAAAACTACAGTCAACAATGAAGTAATTATTTAACATTTTTTTAAGGAATTTCCAATTTTATTTTGCATTACACATTATTGCTTCTTCATCCATACTTCAGAATTCAAATGGAATTAAACATTATCTTTGCACCCAACACATAGCTACATACCTTCCTAAGCACCAAAGTGTTTTTTCTCCCACCTTTCCATACCTACTAGTTGCGACTGTGCTTCTTGTATATAGTTCTGGTTATATCTGTGGCTATGATGAAGGTTCTGGTTGTGGTTCTGGCATCTCTCCCACTCTGAGGAACATCTGGCTTGGCCGAGTTGAGCAGTGTGCCGGATATGCAGCATGGCAGGAGCAGCTGGAACAAGTGCTGTTGGAGGTGAGTGCGTATGATAGGAACAGAAGCCCCATATGCTGATCGAGCTTGAACCAGAAGGCCTTCAGCAGCCTGGCCACGTTCAGCATGACTGCAGCAAGCACAATCCAACACAACTCTTTCTCTCTCTCACACACACTTCATATTAACACTCCCTGTACTCAAAGATGTAATTAAATGATGTGGTAGTGGCTGCAACACGAATAGTCATTGCAAGTCTACACATTTAGTTCTTCTGATGTGCCACTAATATTTCAGTAATCTTGATAACTAACACCAGCATTCCTTTTTTTTTTTACCTTGTACACTTAAATCATGTCCTGTAACTATTTATGTACCAACATAAAGCATTTATACCACATTCATGAGCATAAAACATTTATAAAGCAATCCAGCTAAGGCCCAGCAGTGGCAGCTTAGTGATGGTGGGATTTGAGCTCGTGACCTTGTGAACAGAAGGCCAACATCTTCACCACTGAGCTACCCCTGCAGCAAAAAGATGATCAGCATTGGTTGAAAGTGGGAACATCAGCAGTCGGCTTCTGAAAGGCATGAATGGGGATTGAAGCCATGATCTTCGGTTCATGAGACCAATGCCTTCTCACTAGGCCATCAAGCATGTTGCAAAACCTAATTTATCAGCTCTATTTAGTGGAAATGGACACAGAGAAGTTGTCATTTATAGATATCTAAGGAACAATTCCATAGATATAATTATGAATTATTTAAACTAAATGATCTATAAAAAACTGTTTTTTTGTATCAATTCCAATTGATACAATTTGCAACAATTCCTTTCTGAAATACTTATTATACAATTTAAATGTAGAGAATGAAGTATTTTCTGGTCATGAACTAGATCTTGAGAACCGTAAGTCCTGTTTGTACATTAACTTCATACAGCAATGCTTCATATATTATTTATGCAATGTTTTTTGAAGATTTAGTGCAAATACTTTTGTTATCAAGGATCATATGGCATATGGTCAACGCTTTTGGACATATGATTTGAAGGTTATAAGATTAGAAAACTCACCATTTTGTGTCCTGTTCTGCATTTATGCACCCATCACTGAACAGAACACCTCAACAAAGATAAAACTATAATGAATGGCCATTTGGTGCCACCCAGATAAGATCGGGTCCCTTTTTGGGGTCTGGTTCCTGTCAAGGTTTCTTTCACATATCTTAGAGAGTTTTTCCTTCCTACAGTTAAACTAATAAGGAACAAACTTTATATCCATTAAACTTATACATTTAAAGTTCATAAACCTTTTATTCCAGCTGTTTTGGTACAATGTCTATTTTTTTTAAACTGAATTAAATTGGAATTGTTATTCTGACTCCCAGCAACAAAATGATGTATGGACATTAACATATTCTTTAATCAAACATCTCAATATTTTATATCTGGTGTTGTTTCATTTGTCCACAAAGCTTCAGTCGTCTTCCAAAGTTCCAGTCCAAGCAAATCTTGATTCTCCTGGACAGAACTACTTTATCGTGCTGATGTAATGCTTCAGTAATTACTCAGACCATGAGGCTTGCGTCTGATGAATCGCGGCGCGGTGTTATTAATCGGTACCGGAGGTGGAAAGTGAAACTTGTGTAAGGTCACACCTCAGAGCATGGTGCACACAGCATCTTTCATTTCCTTAGGGCACAATCAGAGCGAGTTATGATCAGCGAGGTGAAGAATAGCTGTGTGCTGAATTACAGATGAAAAAGACCCAATGGATGATGTAAACCTCCATAAGTAACAAAATGAATAAGATGATGTCATAGAGACAGTATGCACTTATGTAATAATTATCAATTTAAACTTGCTGCGTGTTTTCATTCTGTGCCTTGTCTGTACAGTACAAGCATATGTGTGTGTGTGTGTGTGTGTGTGTGTGTGTGATCTTTCTAAAAGCCACTGTGACAGTGTTGACCACCACAGCTGCACCAGTCTCATTCACAGTGCCAGAACACCTCTAGCCTGTGCCAACCTGCACCTATCCATATGTCCAACCCACTCCACACACACACAGCCACACACACGTAACAAATAAATTTTGATCATTTAAAAAAGTCTACTTCCTGTAAACTACAACACAAACGATACATCTTTGTATAACCTTTATATTCACCATACACAAACAAGCCAAGATGTCTTGTCCTTCCTTCCCTACAGACGTTGACATTTGTAAAAAAGATTCTCTAAAACTTGAGCAGCTCCGGTGTTCTTGTGTACGTATCGTATGCGAGTTAAAGACACCCTTTTTTTGGGCAGAGAGCGGCAGATTTGCCTGGATAGCTGCTGCAGGCCTGTAGGGAATGGCGGTGCTGAGGCATATGCTGCCTAGCGGGTGAATCTGCTTTTGTTCCAAGTCCTTCTCTCACTCCCTGCATACATGCCTGGCACTGAGCTCAATAACATTAGCATGACCTTAGCCCGTTAACCTGGAGCAAACTTTTCCCACTCATACATCAAAAAAAACAGATTCTGCCCAAGTGTGCGAAGAAAGACACTCCTGAGAAGGACCGAGACAGATCACCCGAAAAATTTTATCAGACGTAGGAAATTGTCTGCACTGTAATGACCCTGAGGAACAGCGTAAGATTTACATCATATTTACCTATTAGTGGTGAAACAGTTTGATTTTAGGTTTTGGGTTTTTTTTTTTTTCACAGTTTTTACATATCAGAGTATCATCATATTAAGAGTATATAATGTTAAATGTTCCACATAAACTGATGATTTTGTTGAAGTTTGAATAGTGACATTTTCTAGAAGACTTAATATATATTTAGCATTTATGGAAGGAGTCTCCATTGTCTACACATTGTACCAGTGAAAAGTAATGTCTAATTCCAGCTGTTTTTGGGGGCCATGGCGCAAGTAAAATCAGAAAAGCTGGTTTTTTTTTAAATTTTCAAACATGAAAGCTTTATTGCTTTTAAATAAAATTGGTATTTGTAAGAAAATTGCTGTTTTATACAAATAGTAAAAAAGGATGTACAATTATAGGAAAACATTGGAGTTGTTTTAGTACTCTCCTTTATGTATGATGCTGTGTCACACCACCTTTTCATTGATTATTTCCCAATAAACACATTGTCCCCATAATGTTGGATTCCTTTTTTCTAGAATAATGGTTTCATAATATCCTCTCAAATCTCGCTGCAGTCTTATATGAAATTTTATCTCGGGAAGAGTCACTAGAAAAGATGTGTATGCAAACCCTTAACTTTGTACCGGTATATAAATGATATAAAACTATAATGAGTGGACATCAGGTGCCACCGAGATGAGAATTGGTTTTCTTTTCAATCTAGTTTCTCTCTTTCCATCTTTCCATCAGGAGATTTTCCTTGCCACAGTCATCACTGGCTCACACATTAGGATTAGGATTAAACTCTGTAAAGCTGCTTTGGGACAATGTCCATTTTTAAAAGTGCTATATAAATGAAATGAAATTGAATTACATATAAATAATATATAAAATATAAATTAATTTATGCAAATACTTTGCCAAGTTGTTGCCCATCTCAAAAATGTCAGATGTAAGAACAGAAAGAAAAATCACTGTTAAAAACACTGTCAAATACTATAGAATAGTCATCACTTTTTCAATGAACCATCATTGTGAAAAAGCTGGTCAGCGGCAAGAAACCCGGTCCTGTGATTATTATTATATATTGTGCTAATATTTTCATTATGTCGCTCACACTATCACACTATTCCCTGTTACAGATGAATAAAATAATAATAATAAAAAATAACTAACTAAAAAAAAAAAAAAAAACTCGGATTTCCAAGACAAAAGATCAGTGATCAGTGTTCTCATTACTACTAGCTCACGATTGTAACTTTGGCGTGTTTTGAGACCCACTTCAGCTTCTCCAGTTTCCAAAATGCAGTCAGGAGAAAGCTGCCAGGACCATGCTGGGGGTTAAAATCCAAATTTATCACAGTCTCTGGAAATTTTGGAACAGGATTTTGGTGGTAGCTGAATGGGCGACACAAACAAAATTAAATTAGGCATAAAAAGGCGGTCTGGGCATCAGGCATTTAAATGGTAATAAAACTAAAAGGCCAAATGTTTATTAAGAATCTGAGCAAGAAACAAATCACATGACTGGATTTATTGTCTGATGGATGGATATAGATATACATTTGATACCTTTGTAAGTCGAGCTTTTGTTCCCTGTGTGCTAGTTTTATTTCAATGACCATATATAGTATAAACATGTATATTGTCTGTGGGAACAAATATAGACATTGCCACATAACAGCTTTTCGGAAATCTGGATGTAGACTGAAATCCCTGATGAGCAAACCAGGAACAAAAGTGGCAAGTGAGATGACATGAGGAAGAAAACATGGAAGAATAAAACCTTGGAGCATGCTGTTATTGGAAAAAAATCAATTTCCTGGAGTCAACAGTAATTCTGCTTCATATCTGGCCAAATTCACATCACACCAGTGTTTTTTTCTTTTCCTAGAACAACATACTACCACATTTACATTTTAAAGGAAAGGTAAAAAGCTGAAAGCAGGGAATGATTGTGTCCTTAGGTTTTAAGGGTATTTTATATTAGCTTATATAAATATGCAATAAGCAACTTTGGATATTTGATTGACGTTGCATTTGTTCACCAACCAGAACTTCAGCAGATTATTTGACTCTGTATGTAAACAAATCCATGGAGACTTTGCGGAAGTGGCAGCTCAGTGGTTGAGCTGACTTCTGATCTGAAGGTTGTGAGATCAAATCTCTACCACCAAGCAGCCTTGCTGGGCCCTTAAACAAGGCCCCTTAACAATTCAGCTCTAAGTCACTCTGGAAGATGAGCTTTGCCAATGTGTGATTGTAGAAAGAGACTTGATCTGTGAAGTCAGCTGAGATTCTGTGTGGAAGGCATGGGGAGGTCAGTACCAAAACTTTGTTCATTGTAGAAAAAAGAGTGAGATGGGAATTTAACAGGAAGTTTAAATATGCTATATTGGAAATCCCAGCACTTCCAGTAAGCCACAGTCAAAGCACTCAAGCAAGCCCCTTAACTCCGAACAGCTCGTCTATTCTGAGCTCGAACATTTTGCATTCAGACAAAAATTGCAATCTGATGCATAATTGAACCACACTCCAAAATGAGCAACACCGCTTTTGCAACGAATATTCATTTTAGAAAAGAAAGCAAAAAAAGAAAGGTTATTAATTCCTGTGATTGCTTACTAAGTCCAGCTAAAGAGCAAATTCCTAATTTTACTCCCACTCCGTTTATTAGTGGCTGAATTAAAGATTAACCTTTCAAAACTGTCTGGCATTTACTCCGTCCCCTCAAATGCAAAATTAATTCGCATTTTTTAATCATTAGTTTAATTTCCAGCGTGATACTTTTGTTCCTTTGGCTGTTGAACTGTTACGGGGTGTTACAACCCTTCAAATTGTTTGCCTCCTGCTGGTGCGGCGTTTTATTATTATTTTTTTTAATCATAATTTATTTTTCGGAATAATTCATTAAGTATCATTAGCCAAGCGTGGAGGATCTCATTTAGCATGGAGGATCTCTTTCTTATGTGGGCTTGACACACAATCAAAGTTTTTATCGGTGCAGAAAATGTGTGATTTACACTCATCCTTATAGCAGTTAGTGGCTATCTGAGTATGGTACATTGGCTTGTGCTGCTCTAAAAATGAGGATTCAATTAAATCATGGCTTTAAAAAAGCAAAGCAGAACAATACGGAGCTGAAACAAGAAATGATTATAAATTCAATTAAAGGATTAACCCAAACGTGGCATGACTGACATCACAGAATTATATCCATAAACAACATAAACATAAACCACTGAACCATGGCAGAGATTTTTACTTATACTATACAAGTATATTCCTTTCACTCTATAGGAAATAAACTGTTATAGTGCACCTTTTCCTCTTTTTGCAGCAGAACTGTTTGCAGTTTCATACCTTTTGCTACATTTACAATATGATTAAGCATTCAGAGCTACTTTTAAACATTTCTGTCTGGGAATGTGATATTATACGAATGCCATTTCACTGCATCAGTGAATCATGAAATAAATCCAGACCTCTGTTGTACCACAATGTTATCCAAGATGACTACTCAGCAAATGTTTGTATGCATGTGTGTGACTAAACGGTAAAAGAGAAATTGCTTCCAGACACATGATTTAAAAAATATATATTAATATTATAAGTGAAGTGTCGTAAGTGATGCATCTACTGAATGTTCTGATCAAGGTAATTATTTGAGGCCCTGGTTACAGTCAGCATTTTTTTCAAACATGAGTGAAGTAATGAGGCCTACAGATTGCATGAAGTGTATTTTGAGAACAGGCGAGAGAGCGACGTAGAGCCACACAACACAAGTCCATTAAAGCAGCTCTAACCTCCTCCGACCCTCATTAAACACACAAGCATGCCTTGTTAAAGGACAAGCCAGGTTTGTGCTTAATGACCTTGAAGTAAATGTAATTGACTGGGCATTACCATCCAAAAGGCCCCACAGCATATACAATGTTTACCATAGTCGTTTTTATTTTTATACGCAACATCTTATAAGTACTTTTAAATGCATGCTTTTTGTTATACCTCAGTGGCTATAAGACTTTGCGTAGTTTAAATAATATTAAAGAAATCATGACCAATAAAGCTGAATAACAGCTATCAAACTGTATAAAGTATCACAGAAATATTATGCAGAAAAAAACTTTTTGTACAAGAGAATTGAAGGTGGGCACTATTTAGAATTGAAAAAGATATTTTACTTAGTGGGTCTCCCACTAGGATCCAGGGACCTCCTAGTTTTGTGTGGCATAGTCAGAGAATCTGTGATCGATTCATTTATATATATTTATGAATATTGAGATGACCATAAAAAAAGCAATCTATTAATATCAAGGTACATTGCAAAGAAATGCTGGAACAAAAGTGGAGAATTGTGACCTGAAGACAAAATAACAAAATCTCTTTAATTAAAAAAAACAAGTAAATTTTGCAGTAAGCATAAATAATAATAATAGTAATAATAATAATAATAATAATAATAATAATAATAATAATAATAATAATAATAATAATAATATGAATTTTCTATTCTTCTTTCTGTTGTTTTTTTTCATTTGGTTTTCTATTTAAATTGGAAAACAGCTAGTAGATTTTACTGAGCATCCTGGAGAATCTGCTGCAGTATGTTGCATTCTCTACAAACATACAAATATTTTTCCTTCCCTTCTTGTACCAAAAATTATTAGGATAGAAATCTATAACCAAATGTGTACTATTTGTGTAGGCAGGTTCTTGTGAAATTTGTTTTTGCAGTGTAGAAGTGCTTTAGCTCCATGGTCCCAGGTTGAATCCTGAGTTAGGGTTGCCATCTGTGCATAGTTTCTGTGCATGTTCTCCCCATGTTCTACACATTCTCAGGTTTTTGCCTACCTTCCAAAAACATACTGGTAGGTGGCTTGGCTAGAAAATCTGAATAATGCAAAAAGTTTGAGAAATCCCATTTGGTTGTACTGATCAAATTGGAGCTGTCCGTTCAGCACCACCCACAACACACAAAAATTATTGTCCAAGTATGCCTTAAGTAGTCAAGGAATATGTGTCCAGTTTGGAGCAATCCAGCTGTGCAATTTTATTATACAGACACTGCAAAACAGTACTGGCCTAAATAAGATGTAGACTATAAGAGACACGATTACACTTGAACCAGATGACCAAGCATAGAAAACATACACACTGGCCTGTGACAGAAAGTGACATTATAGTCAAGTAAATGTTATCCAATTATGTAAAGAAAACAACATTGCACATAGGGATGATATTGCACAAAGTAGGGTAAATAAAACATATTGTAGTACATGTAGGTAAAAGATTCGAAATAAATGTAAAAAAAAAAAAGAGTATGTTGAGAATATAACAAGAAAGGATACAACTTTTTTTCTGAGGGAGATAACTACCCTGTGATAGCATGTATATATATATATATATATATATATATATATATATATATATATATATATATATATATAAACATATGTAATATTACATTTCTTCTCTTCTGCGGTCTAGACTATTTCTGCTTCTGACTTTGATTGTATGTTTTATTTTCTGTTGCATTATTCCGCTAGAGGGCGATGGATGACCGTGGGTTTTATTTTTGTGGCCTGAGAAAAGTCTTCACGGGGCATTTATCACAGCAATTCTTCTCATTTCATATATCACTGACACCTTTCTTTGATGGGACCTTCATTTTTGGTGTAAAACGTGATCTCCAGACCTGAGTAAGATGTTAAAATTTGTAAATAAATAGCTTGGACTGGGCTACACCCCAGTAATCATGTATATATAAAATCCAAAATGTAGATGAACATAAACTGAACTTGACCCTGTTAAAGGGTTTATTATTAATTGCTAAACCAGTCGTACAACAAGTATTTTAATGTTTAATATTTATTATAATTTTTGTTTTTGTAAATTACAAACTGTAATGATCTTTTTCAGTACCCTATAACTTTTAGTATGTTGTGTGTGTGTGTGTGTGTGTGTGTGTGTGTGTGTGTGTGTGTGTGTGTGTGTGTGTGTGTTTAATTATATGCAATGCTATATAACCAGGCCACCTCATAAAAAGGAAAACACACCAATCTTGTGCACGCGCTGTGGGGTCATATGCAGGGTAACCGGATGTAGATGTAGTGTTGTGTTTTTACAGACTGTACACACACACACACACACACACACACAGAGACACACACACACAGGTCAAGTGCACCAGACAAAGTGATTTTTTTTCACTATACTGTACCGGCACGTTTCCACTAAAATCACCGAGCATCATTTAACACATGCAGCGTTAAACTGCTCTCACGTTTATCAACCCTGTGTGTGTGTGTGTGTGTGTGTGTGTGTGTGTGTGTGTGTGTGTGTGTGTGTGTGTGTAAAGGTCGGGTATGTTAGGAGACACACTGCTCCAAGGTGTTAATTTTTTTTTTTTAACACGGCTGGTTTTTGGAGCGTGTTTTCAATATTTCACAAAAACGACTGGAGAGGAAAAACGGAATAAAGGGATGAGGGAACTTCCTGTAGTCTGTTATGTGTTTAGTTTGTAAGTGATTTAAGAGGTGGATGGATGGATGGATGGATGGATGGATGGATTTGGGTGAATGGATGGATGTACTTAATACCAATAAAAAATTAAGCTCCTATGGCCTTGTATAAAATAAAATAGATGGATGGATGGATGGATGGATGGATGGATGGATTTATGGATGTACTCGTGGATGAATGAATGGATAGATAGAAATTCTGGTTGACTTTTAACAAATACATTCGTTGTTAAATATTCGAAGAAAAATGAAGATTTGATTTTCAATCTTTTCATAGAAACAATCAATAATAAATCAATAAATCAATAAATAATAATTAATCAATAATAATCAACTGCTTTTTTTCCAAGCGGCATTTTAGCATTACAGCATCGAATTACTTTCTTCTCAAATGCTTAACAGATTTCAGTGTATCCTCGTGTCTAATTTTAATTCGACTCAAAACACGAAACAATTCCGACTTTTTAATTTCTCTGAATTTCTATTTTATTTCCATTAAAATATGACGTCATGATCATTGGAGTAAGTCATATCAGTGAACTGTACCCGGTTTATACTCAGCTGGTTGCAAATAAAGACTGTAAGTGTTTTCATGACTGTGCCGAAACCACAGACACGAATTCAGGTGCTACTGTGCTTCCTCTAGCTTTGTCTTCCTCTCCATATGCGCACATCTGCCACATCTGTAGCTTTATTTGTAATTATTGCCCATCATGTGGTCTCCGGTTATGAATGAAGAGTCTTTTAATTAAAGCCATATTTAAGGTTGTGTCTCGGCCAAGAGCTTTGAGGCAGATGGTTTTGTGCTAGCAGTGTGTGAGCTAAAACACACAGATATCTCTGGAGCTTTCGAGCTGACAGACCCGAATGCGTCGGTTTTAGAATAAAATAAAATACACAAGACAAAAAATAAATAAATAAATTGTATGTCGCATACATAAAGCAGATTTCTAATAAAGGCATTTAAAAATATTATCTATTCATCTAATAAACATAATATTAATAATAATTATTATAATAATTTTAACAAACATAATAATAATAATAATAATAATAATAATAATAATAATAATAATTTTAAAACAAAAAATATTTTTACATAGTTTATTTAAACAAATTTAGACTGTAAATCAAATTCAATGTGGAATATTCAATCAACAGATCGAACCTTCAAAATATTCATATCAAAATAACTTTATTGACCTGAATTTCACAATTATTGAAATGATAAATCCGCATAAAGCAAATTCGATTGTGGTGTTATTCGCATTAACGTTTCTTGACGTTGTGCATTTATATATCGCATTAACATCGGATTCAGATTGTGAGTTGAAGAAACAGTTTCTCGGGGAATTTCTCGTGCACGAAATGCGCTTGATTTGATTTTTAGAGCACGAGCTAACTAAAAAAAAAATCTATTTTCAAAAATGTACTTGATTTTCAAATAAAAAATATTTTATTATTTTAATCCGACAGCTCTCCTTTGCATTGTGATTTCTTCGGGATTTCTGCATTTCTGATGTCTAATCTATTTCTCAGTTTTTTTCTCTAATATGCATGTTGTAGCCATAATACGTATAATCCTTTTTCCTGCCAATAGTTAAACCATAGAACAATAAAAAGGACATGCAAGTGCTTTTTTTTTTTGTTTTCATACGTGCACATGCATGCGTGCACATGCATCCCGAAGCATGCATGCAAACCCTCAAACACACACACACACACACACACACTCACACACACACACACACACACACACACACACACACACACACACACACACACACTGTATATGTAGTATCCTGTCTAAGCAGAAGAATTCCTTAAAGAAATCTAATTGAGCTGAGAACCAAACGCGAGTTGTTCCAGGTGTTCACTTGATGTCCAAAGATGGCCATCAATCATGCAATCCAGCCACAATCTCCTTACACAACTCCATCCACAATTTTAAATGGACTGACCCACTCGAATATGAATGCATTCATTATTAATCGGACATGCAGTCCAGCATGAGCATTGCTTTTTCCCTTTCAGTGGATGCTTTATATTCCATTTCTTGCAAGATTATTAGCTTTGCAGCCTCACAGCCACTGGGAAGCTGAGGGTAAGAGAGTGGGGGGGCATTAGTCATGTTTGTTTAACTCCAATCTTGCATGCCTTCTTTGTTCGATGTGTCCTATAGTGTAAAGCTGATTTCTGACAGAGGGAAATAGCTATAATTTTGGTGCATATTGGTCCTTATAGGCCTCCCTGTGGACAGGCAGCTTTCCCCAGTGAACGGGTTTTGGACCGAGGCACCTGGAGCAGCGCAGCTAGATTAGCATTGATATGGGTTTAGTGGAAATGCAATCTTTTTAAATCTTGGTGAGCTGCGGGTAGATAATTACACTTTCAACAAAATTGCCAAGGGGTCAGCATCCCCAGTGGACCTCCGAATGCACTGATTCTCTAACAATGGAGTGTAACATGGAGCAAAGCAGTGTCTGAAATTATAATGTTAATGGAAAGAGTCACCAGGGAGGAAAGCCAAAAAGAGAAAAGGGAGAAAAAAAAAAACAACAATTCACTACCGAGCTGTGTTAGACACACTAGTCTGATTCTTTGCCTAATTTAGGACAATGGGATCATATGTTGGAGCAGAGATTTGGATCAAGAAGGCTTGGATGGTGTGTACAGGTGGTCTGGAGGGAGCAGCGTGAACCATCTCTTCGTCAACAGATGGGGTTTAAAGCTGCTGATCTGGTGTTAGTTAGCAAACAATAAGATAATTATGTCAACATTTGCTACTAATGCTACTTTAGACAACGATTTCTCTGCAGTTCAACGTTAAAAAAACATCCCTCACCTAACCATGGTAAAGGAACTCTTGTGCTACAACCTGGTTCAGCCAGACATCATATTTGCACAAGAGATGGAGGATATGATTAAATTACAGGCAATTATGACACCGTGCACATTATTACTCTGTACTTGACTGCCTGGGAACTTGGGTGGCATCCAAGTACAGGGACAGATGCCTGGCTCCTGCATGCTTGCCTTCTACCAACATCCATATTTCACTCGGTTTGTTGTAGACCACAGACATTACAGCTGTCTTTTTTATGTTATATAAATGTGTACAACAAATTAAGTTATTAATATTTGTTTAAAGGCTTTGGTTTTTGATGAATTGTTTCTCTATTGAATCCAGTTTCTTTCGGTTTATTCATAAAGAACATTGCTTTATCAATATTCATCAATATAATCAATAATAAACGAGACCAGCAGAGCCTAAAAGGAATCACCTTAAATGGTGAGCAATAACAAGCTGTGATTAAAAGATGAAAAGCAGGAAGCGTGTGTTTTTCAGCTGTGGAAGCAGCTACAAGGCCATTTATGGCAAAGGAATGCTCGACTGAATTGTTGGCTATCGTTATTCCCTGATTAGCTTATAAAATATTTTAGAAAAGACGACATGGCTGTTGTCTTCTGTGTATTTTTCTCTTTCCAAGTCATATGAAATAATTTTTTGCGCAAGTTTGAAACTCATTTTAAAATGGAAACAAAATAATTTGTATCCCTGTTTTTTAGTTTGTCTTTGTTTGGTTATTGAAAATTATATTGACTCTCAAATCTTAACCTCCATAAGAAGTACAATCCTTCCTGACTTTACAAAAATACACAGGGGGGAACTCGGGTGCAAATCAGATATGAGACATTTAGAACATTTACTTATGTATACACAGCTGAAGAGGTGCATACAGCGAACATCACACACACACACACACACACACACACACACACACACACACACACACACACACACACACACACACACACACACACACACACACAACATAAGCAGTGTTAGTAGTAGACTGATAAGAATCAGAGCTAGCAGAAGTTTGTATGTATATATATATATAAACATGATTTTACCAAGTTTAACATTTAAACTGTGTAGTTAAATGTAAAAGGAATAAAAACACACTGGTGCTGCACTAAATAAAAAAAAAAGCAAAGAAAAACTTTCCCTACGTCACGATTTCATCAATAAAATGCACCATGTCAAACGTTATTAGCCTCAACAAACGACCAGTCAAGCGTATTGACTCTTTGCTCCACATTCTTTGAGACATTCTGTACAATATATTCACTAAAAAGTAGCCAAGACTCAATTCACTATTCACCACAAGTACTGCTATGTTCATGTTTAACAAACTAAAATTTATTTTTCCACATTTAAAAATACTCAGAAAGTGAAAAAGACTGATCAGTCAGTGATATAGTGCAGCACTACAACATTTATTAAGGCAAAAAAAGACGATCACATCAGTAACAGAGTAGCTTTTTACTGAACCTATCACTTATCACATGTTCATCTAAAAGAAGCAGACTAAAACTAAGACCTTTTTAAAATACACTTTATTTATTTACTATCTATCTATCTATCTATCTATCTATCTATCTATCTATCTATCTATCTATCTATCTATCTATCTATCTATCTATCTATCTATCTATCTATCTATCATCTATCTATCCATCAACACACAAATAAATATACATATATATATATATACTTTGAATGTATGTTATATTTACTAGCAGTGTTATTAAAGAGGGTTATTTATATTTATATATGTATATTTATATAAATAAATAAATAAATAAAACAAATTAATTTCCTGCTTAATAACTGAAGACTCATGTCAAAGGGTCAGATAAAAAATATTTAGTAGTTACGTTTACATAAATTTCTTTCTTTCTTTCTTTCTTTCTTTCTTTCTTTCTTTCTTTCTTTCTTTCTTTCTTTCTTACTTTCTTTTTTTCCTTCTCTCTTTGTTTGTTTGTTTCTTTTATATTTTCTTTTTTTCTTTCTTTCTTTCTTTCTTTCTTTCTTTCTTTCTTTCTTTCTTTCTTTCTTTCTTTCTTTCTTTCTTTCTTTCTTTCTTTCTTTCTTTCTTTAAGTGCAAATGTTATGACTCGATTTTGAAGTCTATTCAATGTGATGTATCAAGAAGACATTTTTCTTATCCAAGTCAAATGAATTCAAAGCTACTATTTTAAATCGAATGCGATAATTTACTCCTGAAACACCACATACCTCTAAAACATCTATATAGTACAATCATCACATATCAAAAGGAAATCTTTAATGTTTAAAAAAATATAATATTAATTTATTTATTTAAAAACAGATGATAATCAAGGTAATTTAGGCAAAAATGAACACTTTATTCTACCACAAACATTGCTTATGTTTTATAATAAACGCAATTGTAATAAGTTTATTAATAAAGTTTGTAACTCGTGTATCATAAATACACTGGTGCAAAGTTTAATTATCCAAATATTTAGATTTTTGCCATTATGTAGTTTTGAATTCTGTGTTATTACTGTAAGTTGATTGTAAGGCCATTACATGTGTGTATATAATGAAGTATATTTTGGATCCAGGCACGAGCGTCTGTTTGCTGTAGCGCGTTTTTGCGCCGAGGCTCTTCTATTTAGTCTAACTGTCATTTGTCAGCATGTCTGATGTGCTCGTTAGCTCGCATTTTCCCCGCTGTCAGCTCCCAGCTTGCCCATGTACACGGCAACTCTCCTCTGACAAATTTAGCGTCGTTATTATTATTCTTATTATTATCCGTGCGATTTGTTTGCCTTATTGTTGCCAGCACGACGCGTCAAAACCAATCGCGTCGCAGTCAAGTTGGCAGGTGTCAATCTGCGCCTTTTTCCCCCCACTATGGCCTTCTTAATCTTATCATAAGGGTCAGAGAATAAGAGCAAAAATAAATCCTTTGGACGGTCCACATCTTGCTTTGCTTTTTCTTTCTTTCTTCTTTCTTTTTTTTTTTTTTTACTTTTTTTTTTACTTTCCCAAATGGCCACTTGTGGACCAGCCTAATATACATACAGCTTTTCCCTTATACAGCTTTTCTCTTCATACAGCTTCCCAAAGATTCCGATTTAAAAACAAAAACGAGACATTTTAAGAGACATATCATAACAACCTCTCAAACAGTCCCTTAAAAAATCCTAATGTCCAAATGTTCCAGCAGCCAGCGATAATAAACCTGCTTGACAAAAGAATTATAAAGACGAATATCATAAACAAGCACAAATTATGTGCTAAAACACGAGTAACTAAAAATAAATGTCTGAATGTTTTGTTCAGAAGTATGAACGATGTCGAGTTAAAAAAAAAATCACAAAATGTGATCATAAATGAGTATATTTCTAAATTAAAACTAATGTATCGAATAATAACGAGTGTTTCAAATGTGGGCAAACAAACAAACAAACAAACAAACAAACAAAGAAACAAACAAAGAAACAAACAAACAAAAGACGTTTACTTAGCAGTAATGCAATAATATGCTAAATAGAATGGCAAATGTTGTCTATAGTGAATAAATATAATAATAATAATAATAATAATAATAATAATAATAATAATAAGAGGAAGAGGAAGAAGAAGAAGAAAAAGAGAAAGAAAAGAAGAAGAAGAAAAAGAAGAGGAAGAAGAACTACCGCATGGTGACCTTACTTTTTATATTATTAGTGTTATTATTATTAAATAATAATATATTTATTACTAGTATTACTATTATTATTATTATTATTATTATTAATATTATTAATATTATTATTTGTATTATTATAGAGTAGTAGTATTAGATATATGTAGGTGATGTCTTTCCTTTTACTAAACAATATTTCGAGGTCTCTATCAGACAAAGCTCGGTGCTCGGTGCTCGGTGCTTGATCTCTCTCTAAATTGGCTCTGTGTGTCATAGGGGGCTCCATTCCCCTCCTTCTGTCTCACTTATTTACACACACCCACGCGCACTTGGAAACAGAGGGCCGGCGTAGGGCTGAAAGCTGGCTGGACAGATTTGCGTTCACGCCTGATCACGCACTGAAGAGTGGGGTTATAGTCGAGAAAGGGAAAGGCAGCACCTGTCCCGTCTTTCGCGTCCTGTCTCGGTTTACTGAGTAGCCCGATAAGCGCTCCGGGGCCGTGCGGTTTCCAGCGGAGACTCTCAAGAGCCCCTGCAGCGCTGCGCGGTTTCACTGCGGACGCGCTCCAATCTGCGGAATAGTGCGCTAACCGGGGCTCTGAGCTCCTCTTCCAGAGCTTTTACACAAGTGTGACTTATTTGCTTTAGTGGAACCTGTTTGGAGAAACAACATAAGCAGTTCCAATGAACCCGGTTTAAAACAACAGAGGAGCAAAAAAGTAGACCAAAGTTTATTAACGCACTCTTTTACAGTTCAGTTCAGTTCATTTGCTTCTGGGGTTGGACTGCGTTTGGGAGAAGAAGAAGAAGAAGAAGAAGAAGAAGAAGAAGAAGAAGAAGAAGAAGAATAAACGCTCTCAGGTTTTAGGTTTGTTTGCTAATAAAATAACAGAAAATCGTACAATTCGACAATTACGACTTAAGTTTTTTTTTTTTTGTCCAACTTTTATTATTGTATTAAAGTGCTCTAGTGTACCAGGAGGAGACAGATCACGAATCGGAACACAGCCTGTGTGTGTGTGTGTGTGTGTGTGTGTGTGTGTGTGTGTGTGTGTGTGTGTGTGTGTGTGTGTGTGTGTGTGTGTGTGTGTGTGTGTCTAAAGGCGGCAGCTCTCAGCAATCAGTCCGAGTCCAGGTCTCCTATCTCTCCTTTAAAAGCATCTCATATCTCTCTGTACACTTCCTGAGAGACGCGCGCGCACACGGTTGCGTATTTGCCGTGCGCAGTGTCCGTGAAAAATTGACATTAGCTGTTTGACGCACAATGATAGCAGCTCATTCAGCCTCATTCAGCAACTGGATTTATATATATATATATATATATATATATATATATATATATATATATATATATATATATATATATATATATATATATGTAAATACATATACGTATACACACACCACACACACACACACACACACACACACACACACACACACACACACACAAATATATATATTATATATATATTTAAAATTACTTATTATAACATTAAATAAATACACGGCAATACATTTTCAATTAGAAAAATCTCGGTTGCCATACTTTTTGGGAAGAGAAGGAAGGAGAAAGACCACGAAGAGAAACCCCAAACCCAGGATCATTTACATCACCAAAAAGCTGCAGAACAATTGAGGGTCTATAAAGAATTAACAAGCATGCATTCTGTGGTTAGGCTATTAGCTTTAAAAATAAATAAATAAATAAATACACAAACACCATATGTATATGCCCACCGTAGCAGAGAAGTCACTGACATGGTCAGGAATAACACAAATATAAGTCTAATGTATACAGTTAACAACAACATTGCAAAACAAAAAAAATCAAAGCTAATGTTTGTACTCGTGTTTTACAATAGAAAAAAACAGTAGAGCAAAAACACAGATTTGTTGGGTCCAGACTGCAGTCAGGAGGCTTGGATTTTTACACATTCTTAGAAAAATAAAGGCACCAGTTTGTCTTTCGTGTGTGTGTGTGTGTGTGTGTGTGTGTGTGTGTGTGTGTGTGTGTGTGTGTGTGTGTGTGTGTGTGTGTATTTTAAAACAAACTGGACATCTTTCAATATAGTGATTAATAGTTATTTACATTTACAATACATGTCCTTTTTGCGGATAAGACACCACACACACACACACACACACACACACACACACACACACACACACACACACACACACACACACATATCAAAAAATCAATTGAACTTGAAAATGTTATGCAATTTATGTAATACATTTAAAAATACAACTATCAAGAAATAAAAGCAATACAAAACATGCATCCCTGATGGTGGCATCTTACCAACAATATGAAGTATGTAAATATTTTAGTTGGAGGATTTTGATGGCCATCATCTTGCACTCAGTGTGAAACAAATAAACACATAAGATATTAGATGATCTAATCTTAACTCTTGGCTGATGATTACTAATAATTTGAGGTTCATATCTCTTTCTGATGCTTGTTTGCTCATTAAATCACACAAGTCAGATTTTGAAAAGAAGTTAAAAAAGCCTTTGGGGTCATGTGGGCGCACAAACATTTTTCCCGGAGACTGTGCGCTTCCAACTTCCCGGTTTGGGGGGCGTTCCAAATGGCGCCCATTGTGACGTATTAAGTCATCCAACCAATCCAGTTGAAGACGAGGAGAATATTAAGGCGAAAGTTGAGTGTAAGAACGGAGGCCGTCTGTTTTTCTTTTTAATATTATTTTACATTCTATCGGTGTTTAATGTGCTGCAGGAAAGGAATCCACAAACATCTCACAAAGATTTGCGTTTAAAATAAATCCCCCAAAATTTAGAAAGAAGCAAGTGGAAGTTTTCTATCCTTATAGGTATATTTTTTTAAATATATTTTTTTTACTTTTAGCATCTCAACCAGACTTAAAAAAAACAACAACAACAACTAAAGAAGTCTACGTTCTGCAGCTCTCTGGACTGGATATTATCGACATTTTTGGAAATAGTTTGGTGAAATCGATTGAGAGGGTGGTGCTTTTCTTTTCTTTTCTTCGCGCATCCTGTTCCGTACGCGAATGGCTTTGGGGTCGATAGGCATCTAATCACGACTCAGCTATATATATGATCAGACAGCGGGACTCGATCGGAGAAAACTTGAGGTGAGTTGATGAAGCGCACATTTTTTTTTCTAACAAAGTCTTGCGTAAAGACGCAAAAACAAATGGCTAAATAAATGCACTAAAAACTCACCAGTGTTTTTATGCCTAACGCTTAAAAACAAAACGTGGTCATGTTATATGTTCAGAGGGAACTCGAGAACACCAGTGTTTTTTGCTTGAATATAACAGCATTTGATCTGAGTGACTTTTTTGCGGTTTATTAAGGTGGAGAAAAAAAAAGGGAATGAAAAAATCTTGAGGTGTGAAATAACAACCGCTTCGATAATCTCCAAAACCGGATTTACATGTTCACACCTTATTCACCTGTCACTGATTATATCTACAAAACAGAAAAAAATTGAGATTAATAGAGACGCTTTTACAACAATCAGATGATGATGATGATAATAATAATAATAGTAATTAATAATAATAATAATAATAATAATAATAATAATATAATACTCTAATAATAAAAAAAAAAAAATAATAATAATAATAATAACCACAGTACAGACAGTGTCATAATACTAATATAAATATAAAAAATAAAAATCTCGGCCTACATTTCGGTTTCTCCAATCCAGTTTTTCTTACTAAGCAGTTTTTTCGACATAAACTTTTTGCCCCTAAATGCAGATTACAGGTCCATAATCTGTGTCACAACTGCACCATGTCAGAGTTATTAGGATACATCTAACATCTCTAGTAGCCACTGGGAAAGGTATTTTATGTGTCCATAGTCCACACTACAGGGAAAGATGAGGAGTGATTAAAATCTATTACTCCACTAGCCTCCATCTCTCCACTTTTAGGGCCTAATGAAATGGAATAATGTGTGACTTGCTCCTTTTCTTGGATAAATGGACAGAGATCATGGCGCCTATAGGGTTACAGGCAAGGTGCCACTGAGCAAAACCGCCCACCAGAAACGAAAAAAAAAAGAATAATGTTTGGCAGTTCCTTCCTTCCAACACAGTCACTGCATGTGTTAATAGCAAAGTACTGGCCAACTCTACAATTACAGAACAGTGAGACGATAAAGCTCTTTTTTTCCTCTTTCTATTGGCTCTCTCTCTCTCCCTTTATTCTCTTGCCACCCCCCCCCCCCCCCCTTATCTCTCTTTCACGTTATACATTAGTGGCACTCTATGGTTTGTTATATTTCTCTCTCTCTCTCTCTCTCTCTCTCTCTCTCTCTCTCTCTCTCTCGCTCTCTCTCTTGCTCGCTTTCCAAACATGACGTCAGATGTATTCACTCGTTTCCCCTCCCCTTATTATTTTTTTTCTTTTCTAAAAAAAACTTTAGAGAGAGAGAGAGAGAGAGAGAGAGAGGGGCGCCCTGAGACAATTTTGCTTAAGGGAAAATAGCGACAAGATTAGGGTCTTTTTCTTCTCAGTGCCGAACAGGGCTCAGTGCTAATCCGAATTGGGCTAATTGACAGACCTCAGAAAAGCCATGTGAACACAGATTTTTTCAAAAAAAGTTGGAACTTAATAACTCGCCTGTAAACATGGGCAAATTTGACTTTTTCAAATTAAAAAATATATTTGACTGGTACAAACTAAAAAAAACAAAACATTGTGAAACAACAGGTAACTATAAATCATCTCAATCAATGAAGCAGAAAACAATACAATTATAACACTAGATGAATTACTAATTATAGAAAGAAATAATAAAAAAAAAAACAATTAGCCCATGTCCTGTTAAGACTACGTGTAAAATGAAACACTATTAAGCAGAATTACAGACATGCGCAATGAGGGATCGCGTTTCCCAAAAGGAAAAGAGCTAATCTCCTTTTAATTTGCTCTTAAACATCATGCTTGGGCCTAATTTACGGGCTTGTCTTATTCTTTAGAGATAAAAATCGATTGAAAATGGATGTAAGCATTCCTCGGGAACAAATGCCAAAAAAAAATGAAATGTGTCACGTGTTTAAATTGTGTTTGCATCCAAAGGCGCAGTAGAAATGACTAGATAAGTAAACAAGCAAACAAACAAACAAATAAACAAATACATGTATCCCCTCACACTGAAACACAGGGGGAAGTGGTATAAGCTTGATCATATAGAAGAGATGGGGGGGGGGTGTTTTTTTTTGTGGCACCACCCGTCAGAGATGCCAGTGCAGCTCATTATCCAGTTTCCTTTCAATGCGATTTGCAAACTGTTTGGCAGCGTCGTTTGTCTCCTCATTTTGCGTCTTAGTGGGGGGAACGCGATGCTTGTCAGGACCCTCATTCACTCTCGCCATAGTTTATTGATGAGTCTCTGCCGTTTTTTTTTCTATGCACATGTCAAAAGTCGAGTCGATTGTACCCTACATGTGCAACCACAACTTTATTTTATACCCAAACACCGTTCATTTCTACAACCACCCTGAAGTCCTGCCTTACCCCCTCCCTGACCCCCTCCATCCCTCCCATGACTCCATTTCACATTCCCCCCCGACCCCCGGACTATTTTCCCCACTCCAACAGCATTGGAGTGAAGAGTACAGCACCAAACACACAGCACCAAACACACCGCACCAAACACACGCTTTTGCGGTGTTCACTAAATCCCAAAACAAGCAGCAACATGTGGCGTGTTTCAGTCTTTCAGTCTCATCAAGCAACAGTCTGACAAATCTATAATTTAATACTCCTTATTTCCTGATGTTAAATAAATTATAAATCTGTTCTATTTGTGTATAATTTATACTTTTGCGCATTTTTTCATTTATTAAGCAAAGTGCCAGGATGCACCTTTAAGTATGTTTCAGAGTACAGATGTGTGTGTGTGTGTGTTATATTTGCAGATTAAATACCCAAGTAAAACACAAGTGTTGTTGTTGAGAGTAAATTGTGAGAAGTTGTAGCTTTATTAAAAAATAAAAAATAAATAAATAAATAAATAAATAAATAAATAAATAAATAAATAAAATTATTATAATTAAATCCTATTCCATTCAAGGAAACAAAAAGGTTGCTGAGTTGGTCCCATGTTATGTATCTTGAGTAGGTGTACTGTATTAAAAAACAACAACAACAACAACAACAACTTGCAACAAATGATCTCCAGGTGTGTGTATAATCTGATCATTATAATTGTAAAGGTATTCTGTAGGAAGGTTTCCAGATGATTGGGACATATCAAGGACACCACCCTCTGTCATTCTTGTTTCTTGAAAAACAAAAAACAAAAGGATAGAAAGAAAGAAAGGAAGTTAAACGACAAAATATGTAGACATGCAGTCAATTCTAACTGAACACCCACCATAATGGCTGCATGTGAATCCCAAACCAGAGTGCTTTTGCTTCTTCATTTCCGCTTTCGGTAATCCATAGACTGATGTGAACATCTGTTTTACCTGATCAGTCTTCATTCTCACGTTCCAGCATTTGAACATTTGATCATTTGAGTAACGCTTGAGGTTTTGATTCTGCTGCTACCGTTTTGCAAAAGGAAGCAGAACTGTTTTTTTTTTTAAAGCAAACACGCTTCAGGATTAAACCGGATCCTCAGATCAAGTTTTGGAGTTGATAAGAAGGTTGACATTAGAAGATAAAGTCATCATCATCATCATCATCATCATCATCATCATCATTATCAATGTACTGTCTATAAGTTTTAGGAACTTCATGAGGTGCATTTGTTGGGTTCGGATTGCGCATGGCAACGGGCTCAATTACTTTCACACAATCTTGAGAACCCTTAAAAGATCTAACATGCATGCAGGAACCTTTTTTTTCTTGTTCCTGGAGCGTGCTTCCACGTTTCCCACATTTGGTGGAGTCTCTATGGCTATGGTTTCTATAGCAACATGCCCCCGCCGTGCGCCGTCCAATAGGCAGCTCGCGCGTGAAAGGGAAAACGGGCGAGCGGCGCATTATGGCAGTAGTGCTCGGTGCGCGCGGGAGCGGGGGAGCCGCCTTTTGCTGTTTGCACGCGCGTTGAGTTTTTCAGCGTCTTGCAGTGTTTCCCCACGGTTTTCTCTGGCGCGAGGAAGTGCGTGCGTGTGTGTTTGCATGCGTGTGTGTGTACGAGAGTGTTTTTTGTTTTCTTTCTTTTCGCTTTTCTTTTTACTTGAAGATGATGACAGAGGTCAGGAGCTGCTAATGGGGCCACTGAAGAGGAGGCACCGAGCAGAAACACATACATTGCATATACTAGAATACCGTCAGACTAGGTGCATGCTCTCTCTCTCTTTCTCTTTTTGTCTCTTTCTTTCTCTCTCTCTCTCTCTCGTTTTCTCTCTTTTAATTTTCGTTTCAAGCTCACGCGCTGCTGCGGAGTTTTCACTGCATTTGATTTTGATTTTGATTTTTTTTTGTTCAACCCTGTTTCCTCTGTGTCTCACAGGGATTTCTATTTTCTACAAGTCACTTGGAAACTATAAAAAAAGACAAACCTATAGGAGAAATATATTTCACTTCTCTTCGCAAGAACCACCAGCCGAGTGACGAGCTGCAGGAGAAAAGCAAAACAAAAACAAAAAACAAAAATGCCGCAAAAAGGTGAGTAAAACATTTTCATTTTCTTGTGCAATATATACATAATTAAACTTAAATGCGTTTGCACAACAAACCAAGTGTTTCTTCCAGTTCAGCTAAACAGGAAGCTTTAAAAAAGAAAAAAAAAAAAGTAAATAAACACTGTTTTAACTGAAGTGTAGAAAACAGACCGCGACAGTTTGACGCGTTTTTTAAAAATATATTTAAATCAGTTGTTATTATGTAACAACACTAAAATCTTTAGTACCGGATTAAAAAATAGATTATTAAATGCGCAGTGTATTAACACGTTTCAACCTCAGGTTCAGTTTTATAATTTTGAGGTGATAGAGAGTAAAAAATCGCAATTTTTGACTGAAAAACAGTAAAGCCGCGGCGGCAAATAGACAAACTCAGTAAAGCTCTGAGGAGGGTGTCAGGTTGGATAACACACACACACACACACACACACACACACACACACACACACACACACACACACACACACACACACACACACACATCAACAAACCTAAAATCATTTGAACTTGAAAATGTTTTGCTGTTTTATTGTATCACATAAAAGAACAAAGTGACACAAGCTAAAAATAAAAACATGTAGATAATGAAAATACATTTGCACAGAATTAAGTCCAAAAGCAGACACTTCTAACATGTTTAAAGACTTTTTTAAATTTGCATAATATATTGTGTGAAAAATAATATTTAGGCTTAATTATGATCTTATGAAAAAAAAAAAATGTTTGGTAAATTGGCCCAAAGTTGAATTGAATGTTCAGGGTAGTTACTTGTTTTTCCGACTTGCATTTGTGCACGTCAATATAGACGCACTAGAAGTCAATGACAGCCACAGAATGGGCATGTTGGAAGACTAAAGGCTTTGTGCTGCGCATTAAGAAGTGTAAAATGCAGATGAGGCACTAAAACACTAATCATTAAACCAGAGCCACTGCATTTCTGACAGCAAAGAAAGAAAGAACCCCCTTTTTTTCTAAATAAACAAAATTACAGGGAAAAACAGTTTATTTGCGATGTAAGGATGAATATTTACTTTTACGTTTAACTAAAAGTAAAATTTATGCACACACACACACGTGATCATGTTTTCACCCCAATATAAAAAACACTATAATGCGAATTTAAACAACCCATAAAGTCTGCAGTTATTTGTTAAAAAATAAAACAATCCAAACATACAAACAAACTGGCACACACGCGCGTACACACACCCAATCCATCAAAAAAAAAAAAAAGGGAAAATGACAAAAAAAAAAAAGAGAAGAGAATCAAAGCTGGGCCTATTTTGTCAATGCCCCCCTTTTTCCTTTTGGGTAAATGAAACTGAATGGGTTCTTTTTTTTTTTTAATACAATTGTCTTTTGCCAAATTGAGCTCCCTACTGCGCTGTTGTGTATCTTCTCTTTTTTTAACTCCAGTTCCTATAACGACACACACCAGTAACACAATTAACGTCCAAATACTTATAATAAGAAATTACCTAAGATGGGTGTAAAGGGGTGTGTGTGTGTGTGTGTAGGGGGGTATTTCTTCTTAGGTTTTTTTTTTTTTTTTTTTTCTTAGCCTTGTTTAGTTGCCGGGGGTCGTATTTTTAATGTCGGGATTTTATAAAGAATCAGTTAAAAAAATATAAATCAGTTCCCAATTTGTAGTTGAATCCGAAAACACTGGAACAATTGTTATAACAATGAATCTTATGAATCCAATTTTTTTAAAAAGTGGAACGCTGCTGTAAATACCGTCAAAACATATATTTGTTTACATTTATACTGTTATATTATATAGGATAAAAAAAATTAAAAATAAGAATTTAAACTGCAAATGTGAGGAGTACGAAACAATTCTGCAACACGTTTTAGATGCATTAAATAATAATAATATTAATAATAATGATAATAATCGCTAGGTGATACTAATAATGTTTTGCTTTGTCCTATAGGGAATTATTAACTAGTGTGACGCAGATGAGAGTCTATAAATTGTTATAAGCGGACAGTCAACTGTTTCCAGGCAAGTTTAAACGCTGGATAATTAAAAGCTAATTATGGAGACAGTAGTGTGCTCTCACTTCTTTTTTTTTTCATTGCACGAACTTTTCTTTAGTCACCACCTTGCACAATAATGCCCGTAACGTTGTTTATTTGTGCACACAATCCAATCACTGCAAGGCAACAATACTGCAATAACACTGTTCCATATTTTTGTATTAAATAAACTGACCATGATTGTTGTTTCTTTATGAACAATAGAATACTATAACCGGAGCACGTGGGAGTCTGGTGTTGCGTCAATGATGCAAAACAGTAAGTGGAGAATTTTTTACTCTTTATTTGGCTAAAAAATAAAATCCAGTAAGTTTTGACGTGAACTTGATTGTATGTAAAGATACGGGAGGAAAAGTTTGAGGAGTTTTCTACTGCTGAATTCAATTCAAAATTTGTTGTTGATTTTAATTCAATTAAACGCAAATAAACACCAAACTCTAGCCTATATTCGACAATATTGATTACTATATTTACATATTTATACATGCATCATATTATAGTATGGTATGGTTTACATGCCTAGAAAGATTATTAACCCGAAATTAATTTCTATGCAAAAAAACAAAGTCAATGAAAGAGAACGCGTTTATTAGAGAGCTCAAAAGACCCGTATGTGTGCATTCTGCTAAGAAAAACCTCCATTAATGTTACCACTCGCTGCCAAACCCTCTTATATTATCCCGGAGAAAAAGAGCTATGCTGAGAAACATGCATTAAGAGGAAGCATGAATGCACTTGACACGATCCATTTGGCTGAAATTTCCCTGTGAGAGCTGTGTAAAAAAAAAAAAAAGAAAAGAAAAAAGTACCAAACCCCCTGAACTTGACTGTTGGAAACACGTGATGTGCACGAGCAGCTATGATTGTGAGTCTTGGCATCTTTGAAAGAAACAAAATATCATTATCATTATTATATTTTTTTTATAATAAATCGGACGTCTTTTTTCTCTTAATGCTGGCCCAGAGGTGTCTGACATCTGTAAAGAAGGTGTGTTGAATGACGTCCTGTCATATATATATATATATATATATATATATATATATATATATATATATATATATATATATATATATATATTGTATATTCTTATATAAACAGTAAGACAAAAATAGAAAATATTAAGTGGAAAATTATTTAACAAAAAAAAAAAAAATATATATATATATATATATATATATATATATATATAATTTAAATATATATTATATATACAATATAAATGGTATTATTAATTATTATATTTCGCTGTGTTTTGTATGTTTAAGCACAGGACGAAAATATTTATTTTAAGGCTTTTTTTCCATCTTTTTTTTTTTTCAATGCTAAATATGTCCTGGGTGTAATATAGAAAATTGACACCATATGTCTTGTCATTAATTTGATTAGAGGTGGAATAGGCTACAAGGCGCATAATCACTGCCCCTGGGGACTCATAATGATGACGATTTAACCTCTCGTCGAGAGAAAACTTTGATTTTATATCTCGAACTGTGTTCTGCCTGTCAACTGGGGTTTGGGATTTTTTTTATTTTTTTTTTGAAGACAGAGGGGACATAAGGGACCTAATCCCAAAGCCAATAAATCTTCAATATGCTCCTAGGATCTGACCTCTCTGCATACGATTTATTTCCTCTAATCCTGTGAATGAAAAACGACTTCTCATCTTTCTCAAGCACGTTCAAAATGATATCAGATATCAGATTATGTCTAACATATTTCACATTTGGGTTTAATGTCTAATTTGTTGCTTTTGTGCGTTTATTGATCCATTGATTCATATTTTATTTTTATTTGCATATTGTGTATTCACGTGCAAATCCAATCCAAACAAATCCTCCGATTTGTCCTTATAGTTTAGAGTAAATGATTACAAAAAAATGTAACTTTTAATATACCTAAAAAAACCAATGCGCATCCCCGTGAATGTGCACGCGCATAGTTTCTCTCGGCTACCTTAAAACGAAGCATCCCTCCAAGGCTAAACGAGCAGAGTCCAATTTATTCAGGGTGATCTCCAAAAAAATGCAGACAGAACGCCTCGTCGTTTGCATTTTCTCCTTCTCTCCTTCTCTCCCTCTCTTTTTTGTATCTTGCTCCTTTTTTTGTCATGACGATGCAACGTTGAAACGCAAAGCTTTGTCATAAAGCGACATGTCCTGCCACAAGTGCTGCAAGCTTGATCTTTTCCAATTAGTCTTCCCATGCATGATCCAGAGCGACTTATTCCGCCCATTTCCAGATATTAAGCTCAAACTTGACGTGCAGCTTAGCTTAGCTTTATTTTAAAGACAAAATGTCAGGCAGGCTCATCATATTTGTTTCTCCCCCCCTCGTCTAAATTTGGAGCTTATTTATTGCTAAGGAGCTCGTGCTCTTGGACTCAATTTAAGTGGAGGCTCCGCAGGGGAAAGGAAGAGAGCAAAGCAGGGAAGGAAAACCAACATACGGGGAGAAATCTTATTTTTTTCTCCATTTGTCTCCAGGTTTGGGCATTTTTTTTAATTTTTCGTTGTTCTTTTTCTTTTATTTATGGATTTGTCTGAAAAGTGGCTTGTTTATGGTGGACTGGAATGATGTGCGATTGAAATGGTTCTTTACTTGTGTGATATTCCAGGTGTTAATGTTTCAATAGTATTAGTGTCGAATTTACAAAACCATAAATAGCAACACGATTTGAAAGCGGTTTTTTTGTCAGCAAATGCGCAGATTTTCGGAGCATGTGTTGGGAAAGTGTTCTAGATAATAACACGTTGGAAGAACATAAAGCGCACATCTGGAGGAACCACAAGCGCGAATAGACGATTCACTGTGGCGATGTTTATAAGTTCGCTTTTTTGTGTTCCTATTCAGAGTGAAATGGTTTCTATTAATACGGTTTTTTGTAAACATTTTGTAGATAAATATGCATGCATTTTTCTTCTGTGGGTGCATGTTTGGATCATGCATCCATCCAAGCTTATCTTTTTATGTGATGATAATTAATATAATTATTATTATATCATTTTTTTTTACTTGTTAAACGCATTCTCACGCCGTTTCTCCTTCCGTTCAGGTCACAGCGGCGTGAATCAGCTCGGCGGCGTGTTCGTCAACGGCAGACCGCTTCCCGATTCCACCAGGCAAAAAATCGTGGAGCTCGCGCACAGCGGCGCGCGTCCCTGCGACATATCCCGCATTCTGCAGGTGAGCTGATGGTTTAAAATGCATGAAAGCGTCCTCGCTTTTTTATTCCTTTGTATGTAATATTTTTTTGTAAGCACATTTTTGATTAAAAAGGACAAAATGACTAATGCAAAATGTTCCCTACTACTACCACTAATAATAATGATAATAGTAATAATAATAATAATAATAATAATAATAATAATAATAATAATAATAATATGTATAGTAATCATAATAATAATAATAATAATAATAATAATAATAATAATAGTTTGCATTATTCTTTCGTTTTCGTTAATTGCTATGATGTCGGGATTGGATGTCTAAAAAACATTCAATAATCAATATGCACTTATTTGTAGTTGTCACCTTGGATGATATCTACACTACATATCATGGATGATATCTCATATTTGTGTTTAGCAAGCGGAAATACTGCAAAACAGCAAAACAAAACATTTGCTATGAATAAAAAAATATATATATATTTTTTGCTTTGAATAAAAAAATTCAATAAATTAAAAAAAGCAAACGCTAAAAGAAAAATGACAGTTCCAGGCAAATCCAAACGAATTGCCCGATTATATCAAAAGAAGGACTGCATTAAGAGTTTCTTGTAGCACTGAAGGTATATTTCTTGTGTTATAGACCCATGCCGATGCAAAAGTCCAAGTGCTGGACAATGAAAACGTAAGCTTATCAATGTTCGGTCTCATGCACGTAACATTTCACGCCGTGTTTAAATAATGTGTGTGATTTGTGTCTCTCGTTTTGTGTCCAGGTGTCCAACGGATGTGTGAGTAAGATCCTGGGCAGGTACTACGAGACGGGCTCGATCAGACCGCGCGCGATCGGCGGAAGTAAGCCGCGAGTGGCCACACCTGAGGTGGTCAGCAAAATCGCCCAGTTTAAGAGGGAGTGCCCGTCCATATTCGCGTGGGAAATCCGGGACAGACTGCTTTCTGAGGGCATCTGCACGAACGACAACATACCGAGCGTGAGTGCAAAAAAAAAAGAGAGAGAGAGACTGCACCCATGACCTTGAACTTGTACAAGCAGTTAGTGTGTAATATGTAAATCACACCACATGAATGCATCATAATCCAAGGCGTGGTTTGTTGTAAATATATAAATATATAAATATATATTTAAAACGGTTTGGTTTGCAATCTTGATCCAATTGCATGAACTGTTCTGTGAATTGAAAGATTTATAATCTAGGATTGAATCTATCTACTTTTGAATGCAGATCTTAGACCCAAGGAGGGTCAAGGTCATGCAACACAACCAAGTCCTCCATTAAAATGTATTGCTATAGCATTTTACAATTTTAAGGAAAATATGGACAAAATGATCTTCAGTCACCGAGTCATTGTTTTATTTAAGTGCAAGAACAAATCAAGGAAACAACAACAACAAAAATACAGAGGGACCAGTGGCTATTATGACATGAAGAATACGATTCCAATAAAAGCATAAATGATCGTTTTCACTTTTATAAAATAATAATAAATAATGCATTCTTTTGTTTTAGTCGATTAGTGTTGTTTTTGATGCAAAAAAACCTCAACAAACAAAACCAAAAAAATGATCACTGTCCTAATTTGACCTCCTTTTCACAAGCAAAATAAAACACAATTCAAAACATATATACAAATGTATTAAAACTTTAAATAATTAAATTAATTTTCATTTGAATAAAAAAAACCGATTGCACAGCAAAGCAGGTTTAGAACACGTGTAAAAGAACACGTGAATACGTGTCACGTTTACGCACATGCGCGTCCAATTTGAGATTCAGCCTAGAAGAGAGGAAAAGAAAAGTGCAGAAGAGGCAAAATGAATAAATAAATAAATAAATAAATAAACGCACTTAATTAAATTGCCGCATCTTTTGGGGTTTTCGTCTTTTTCAGGTGTCGTCCATAAACCGAGTGCTGCGCAACCTGGCTAGCGAGAAGCAACAGATGGGAGCAGATGGCATGTATGAGAAGCTGAGGATGCTGAACGGACAGACGGGAGCGTGGGGGACCCGGCCGGGCTGGTACCCCGGATCATCGGTGCCAGGACAGCAGAACCAAGGTACTGCAATCTTCTCTTTAATCAACTATAACGGGATTGAGCCTGTGAGCAAGAGTGGAGAAATGTCATTGACTCTGTGAGATGTGTTTTCAGTCTCAAAACAAACATGGGTACTAAACTGTACCAGTCCTTGTTGGTCAGGTGGTACCATTTATGGTGCCCATTTGGTATGTTTAGCATGTTTGAGCTTGAAAGATTTTGATTAAAAGCTTTATAATATAATATAATATAATATAATATAATATAATATAATATAATATAATATAATATAATATAATAATATAATAAGGCTCCAGTAGTGTGTCAAAGGTATAATAATACAAAGAAAAAATAAATAAATAAATAAATAAATAAATAAATAAATAATAATAATAATAATAATAATAATAATAATAACCACAAAAGCACAATAATAATCATAACACTAATAATAACATTAGATATATCTGATGTAATTATTGTTGTTATTGATGCTGTAATTGTTATTTTGAAACATTTGCATATTAATTACGTAGTTATTATAATAAATATAACGATTCATTTTCCTGTTTCGAAATTTGTTCAAAGCCCAACATTGAAAGATTCTGAATGAAAGACAAAAAAAAAGATATATAATCAATAATCAGACAAAAACTTTAAAATTGAAAAAAAAAAATCACATTTAGATGAGTGTAGACTTTTTTGTCATTTCGGCCTCCTACTGAACCTGTCTGTAAGGGGCAAGTGAGGTATAAAAAACAAAACAAAACAAAAAAAAACAACAAAACGCACAACACGTGGGATACTCTGTACAAAAGGGGGATGTTTTCCGTCACGCGCATGAATGTGTTATGGGAACAGCGCTGTCTCTGTGTGTAATGGCTCATTAGAGGACGTTTTGTATCTCATTAAAGGCGACATGAATGAATGTCTAGCCTGAGAGAGGCAGCTGTAGAAAATGTTCCTGCAAGGCCCGGACACCGAAGTGGCACCTCTTTACCAATTAGACATGTCACTTTTAAGAGCATGGCACAGTGCACGATGGACACTACCAATGCTCTGTTTTTCACATAACATCTAGATTTATTAAATCCACAATCACCTCACTGGACTGGCAAACCGATACCATAAAAACATGCCTTCAAAATTAGTCATTTTTCATTTCTTATGCCCAATGCCACGATTTAACATTTTTTACATACCTATATTTAATGTTTCATAGTCTAATCCTGATAAACACAGACGACCTGATTTGAACTGTCAAGCCATAACTTGCACTCGGCTTCCCGATGTTCCTCGTTTGACAGTAGTTAGTTATTTCCAAAAACAATATATGTTCAGAAATGTAATATCCCGGTCCTTATAATGCATTACTGTATTATATTCTAAGATTTGACTCACATACTGTAAATCATGTCCCAGATGTTTTAGAGCATTAAGACCAAGTATAAATTGTGTGGAAGACGTCATTCCCTTTTTCTTTTTTTTACAAGGCAAGGTTTTGCAGGTCATTTTGAAATGATTTAATTCTTTAATTTTCATCTAATAAAATCTGAAAAGTTTTATAACTTACTGTATATTCTAAACAGCTTCATCTGAAAAGCTTCCTAATGAGACAAATTCAGTATGAATAGTGAACTCAGACTGTCTCACTGAAAAACTGAGAGTTTTCCAAAACCTTAATTCAAGAGTAATTTCAGAATGTCTGCAAATTTGTTCACCGAATTATATCACCTAATAAATAAATCAAACAGCATCAGTATATCTGTTCATCGTTGCATAATAAAAATCAGTGCATTTGAGGTCATTTGTCTTTAACAGTCAGTTAAGCGACAAATATTGACGTGCTTGGATTCATTTGGTATTTGCTTGAAAGTACAAACTAGAGGTTTAGATTTTGAGCTTTGATCACGGCAGTTTTTCTAATTTGCTATCATAATTTTTGTGCAAATGACCAAGATGATACATGGCACTAGCATCAATGAACGTTAGTTACCTTTTAAATTCTTTGGACAAACGTCTATTTTTCATTACAGGTTGTATCTGAAAGCAGAACATAATGTGTGACAAAAGATTTTTCTTGTCCCATTTTTGTGCATTAACGAACCTTTTTTAATAAACGAACGCGGCTCTGAAAATCAGAAGTGACAGAAGCTTGCAGTTGCACATTTTTGCAATATAAGCAATAATATAAGCAATAGCATAGAAATAATTGCAAGGTCGACAAATATATCCTTAATATGAGCTCAATATAATGCTACGTATAAAATATACAAAATCTTAAAATATCGCTTTCTATTTCTTTAGATTTTTTTCTTGAGATTATTGTGTGTTTAATTAATCTGTTGCTGTCAGATGATTTGCTGTCACTCATAAGTTTATATCGAGTTTAATATTTAGTTTAATGTGAGTTCTGAGTGTGGCATATATTCCTAATACACTTTACACATGCAGCATGAAAAAGTTCAAGTGGCTTCTTTCTTTCTTTCTTTCTTTCTTTCTTTCTTTCTTTCTTTCTTTCTTTCTTTCTTTCTTTCTTTCTTTCTATTTTTTCTATTTTTGTATAAATGCCAATAATATCAGACAGGTCGTAATGTTGTTTTGCTTCAGTGCAGTTAACGTGTCCAATTCAGCCCTGACCTTTTAGCAAACTGAAGCCATCGCTGCATAACGTAACGCTTTTAATTGAGCGCAGCAAGGTTACATTAGTTTCCAAACAGCGCAGCAGGTTAAAGCATATCGACTCACAGTCGGCTCCCCTGTCCCCCCTTTTTTTTCTTTTTGCTAACACACTCTGCGTCATTGAGCTGTTTCCTTCATGGTGGGCCCCCAGTGCTTTTTCTCCCACTGCCTATAGAAGGCATAAATCCTATGCGAGGCTGAACGGGGCGGCCTCAGGGACAGTGATTAATGATGCTCGTGCATAAAGGTTAACACACCGAGCTGAAAAGGGTCTGTTGACTGAAATCCTCCTGCTTACAATGAAGGAAGGGGGGGTAGTTCGAGAGAATCCTTTTGTTGCCTCCCTTCAATTGTTGCCTCCTTCAAAATTCCAAGCACGAAGAAAGTTTGCAATCCAGAGAGCGCATTTAACACTCTCTAAACTCTCTTTGGGGCATTGTGTTGCTCTGAAAGCATGCCCTTCCATTCAAGCATTGGTGGTTATACCTCAATGGACCTTCCAAATGTCCATATGGTATGTAGCTATAATTGGAGAAACTTGCTGATTGAAATGGGAGAAAGTTTGAAAAGTTTTACAACTTTTCTTTTTGTGCTAAAAGGACAATGCCTTGTAAATTAAACATCCCTTTTCACTTCTTCAGGACTTTCAGATTGTATACTGACAGCACTAAAAGATCTGGGTGCTTAGCATGTTTCAAAGTGTGAGGAGCTGTGAAGAGATCTGCCAAGCATAAAACACAAAGTGTTGCATTAGGACTTATGTAACTGCAAATGAAGCACATGCTAATGATTATGTATTTTAGCCAATTGATTTTATAGACCTTTTTTTGTGTTTGTTTTGTTCTGCTAGAAGGCTGTCAGCAGTCAGATGGTGGTGGTGAGAACACGAACTCGATCAGCTCGAACGGGGAAGACTCGGACGAGGCCCAGATGCGACTCCAGTTAAAGAGGAAACTGCAAAGGAACCGGACATCTTTCACCCAGGAGCAGATTGAGGCGCTTGAGAAAGGTATTGCTGCACACACTTAGGATTCATTTCCATGTCACGCTTAATCAACAATTTTAAATCAATGATAATAATGCATGCCATTTGATGATATTTTTCAGAGTTTGAAAGAACGCACTATCCGGACGTTTTTGCTCGTGAGAGACTTGCGGCGAAAATCGACTTACCAGAGGCCAGAATACAGGTGAGGCATAGAGATAGATGATTAAAGACTAAAAATCTAATGATGCTGGACAGGATGTTTGACACCGTTCCCTTTTCAAGGTATGGTTCTCAAACCGAAGAGCAAAATGGAGGAGGGAGGAAAAGTTGAGGAATCAGAGACGACAAGCCAATAACTCGACCAGTCACATACCTATCAGTAGCAGCTTTAGCACAAGCGTCTATCAGCCAATCCCTCAGCCAACAACGCCAGGTATACATTATATACATTTCATCATATCATGCGATAGCACACTCGCTCTCTTTGTGGACACCACGATATGTGACCTAAAATTGCTCCTTTTTCAATTATGCGTATAGTGTCCTTCACATCAGGCTCCATGTTGGGAAGGACAGACACGGCGCTTACCAACACGTACAGTGCCCTACCGCCAATGCCAAGCTTCACAATGGCCAACAACCTGCCTATGCAAGTAAGTTTCAGTATGACTGGTGTAGCCTTACTGACTGGTGGACCCTTAATGCATCACACCTAGAACTCTGTCCTCGAACACATGCAAAGCCTCATCTTAATAGTCTGAGTGCAGTAATCTGCCTTAATTCCAGTCTTATGCAACCTCCATTTCATTCTCAGGTGCAGTTGATGAATTGAGGCATGTGTTTTTGACACATCAGTTCATCTCTCTCTCTCTTTCTGTCTCGCTGTCTCTCTGCTGTCTCTCCCTCCAGGCAAGCCAGACCTCATCCTACTCCTGCATGTTGCCCACCAGTCCTTCAGTGAATGGGCGGGGCTACGATGCATACACGCCCCCTCACATGCAGGCACACATGAACAGCCAATCGATGACCACCTCGGGCACAACCTCGACGGGTAAGCTTAAAGTTTTCCTCCCCTACTAAATGAGAGTGGAAATTCAAAATGGAGGAGACTGGGATCAGCAATGCATTATATATAAAATACAGATTTGTACAGTTGTACAGATGGGTAAAAAAGTTTGTAAACAATCTAGATTTATGATGATAAAACTTATAGCTGATTTCATCAAATTACACGAATGTAGTAGGGGTAATATTATACCAAAAATGAGAATCACCACTTGAATTCAATACATGCAATTATATACATATATCTAAAGTGTCCTAACAGCTAAATAACATGACTTGACATGGTTTCAGATAATCTCTGTCTAGTAACAAATAGATGAAATTATATGTTTTAATGTTATTTTGCAATCTGTAATCATTACATTTAGATCTTGAATCCAAAGATCTTCGTTTGACTGTTTAATTATGAATCTCAAAACATAAAAAATAATTTTCTTACAAATGAACTGTGCAGTTCCGTGTAGGTCAAAAGACTGTTGCTCCAAAGTCCAGTGGCTTCGGACTGTTTCGCAGGGTTTTACTTCTTTCATACTAAATCGAACAGCCAATCAAATTACATTATACTTCATCACTGGCTAACTGTTTACATTCCAATTTCTACGTTTCATTTGCAACAGATTTTCTCAGATTTTACAAAATAAACTCAAAATATTGTTACCTTCATAGAAATGGCTTCAACACATTGTAAGATTTGAAGTGTTTTGCCACATGAGTGTTCAATACCAATACTGAAAGTTAACAGCAATTACAGTGTAAGTGATATTAGGAAGGAACACGTTTCGTCGACTTTTCTCATCATTAAATATAACCCTAAACGGATAAAAAATTTCATGTATATTCACATATAATAGGAATAACACAACTGGGAAAATAATCAACCGAAGTTCACTTTACTTAACCACATGGTTCCTTACTTCATGATAGACCTAGATTGCTTTGTGTAGTTCTGAATGGCAGCAGGCATTTTTAGAATGATCTACATGCCAATTGTACATAATAAAGAGAATTCTCAGTTACTCCAATCACATGGGCATGAACATACTTGAATACTGCTTCTCACCTTCTGCCTCATTTTGTTGGTGCTGCAGGTCTCATCTCGCCTGGAGTGTCTGTACCGGTACAAGTGCCAGGCAGTGAACCTGACATGTCCCAATATTGGCCCAGGCTACAGTGAAGGGAGTTGAGGAGTGCAGAGAAACAGACGCGACCTCCTGGCCTCTCTCAGCTGCAAGGCGAAGCGGTTCAGCAGTATTTCACTACACAACAGAGAAGCGGCTCTAAAAAGGACCTGTGTTCTTTTGTATGGAGATAGTGCCATTTCTCTAGCGTTCTCTGGACAGAAAGACTTGAAGAAGTACCAAAAAGAGAACGGACTCTGTGTAAAGTGCCCTGTGTTATATTGTTTAAAAGAAAAAAAAAAAACGGAACAAAAAATCTCTTTTCAGTTTCCAGTCATTTTGATGTATTTGTAAATGGCCAATTGTATGTTATGACATAAAAAGAAATGACCAGCGATGGATGGACTGTCGAACCAAGTCGTTTCGCGCGCACAGAAAGAGCGCCATCCACGCGAGCATTTCTGCCGTGCTTCTTTTGTTCCATTATCAGTTTATATATCAAGGACTTCTGAACGTCTTTGTAATGATTGTGGACCTGTAGTAACAACAGTTTTGTTCCAAGGCAACCATGACTACATTCAGTTTACAAGAAGCTAATTCATTCGTTTCCAAAGCTTGCTGGCAGAAAAAAAAAAAAACGTTTATATGTGGAACGCTTTGAATGCAGAATCAGAAATGAAAAGAAAAAACAAACAAACAAACAAAAACAAAACCTTTTGGTAACTTTTGGTTAAAAACAGTAGATTGTGTCTTGGATATAATTCAGTTTTGTTTCATGTTGAAAATGTAAGTATTTGTCTTCCCTAGAGGTCTCTCAGAACAATTTCTATAATAAAATAAATTTCATTTATAATATCTGAATATCTGAGTATATAGATTACCTTTGTTTTTTCATTCAATGACAATTTTCACCTATCTGCACGTTTCTTCATGATCCTACAAAAACTATACTGATGTAAAAACTAAGTTAGGGTTTTTGCTTTTACATTTTGAATTTTGAAAATTTAGTACATTAAGTATTAAATAATTAAGGACCAGAGTCAAACTTTAGGCAACAATGTAGAAAATGTTTGAGGAGTTTAATCTTGTTGGAAATATTAAAAACAAGTCCATTTAAACAACTAATTATGAGTTGTTACAAATGCAAAAGGCTCCTATACCACAAATCTTTCTTACATTGAAAAACCATATTAGAAAAATTTTATTTTTACCAAGCATACCTGGATTCCTTGACTACTTTCGTTTATGCCTTAAGGGTTCTGTAACAGCGTTCGCCACTGCTCCACAAATACTATACAAAAGATACAAAACTTGTTTTTTGTTTTGTTTTTCTTTTTGGTTGAAGCTACATTTATATAAAATTGATTGAATTTGCCACATTATCCTCATTACCAGAAGGCACAATATCTACTTTAAAGTATATTTTAATTATTTAGATAAAAATACACAAAAAGGCAATCAATAATGTTTAGACAATGTAAAAGAGGAGCTCAACATACTGTTTGTTCCAAAATATTAATAAGGTCCAGGTAGAATAGTTTTATTTATGATAATTAAATAAATTAATAATAATAATAATAATAATAATAATAATAATAATAATAATAAAATAACATAAACAACAGTACTTCATTTTATTTTATTTGCATATCACATTTAATAAAGGATATTGTAATAATGCAGCTTAAAAGAAATATAGATAAATATAAATAGATATAAATCCCTATTTGAGCAAATCAGAAAAAGTTATTAAAATTAAAATGGCCATGCTTTTCTGGGATCAGTGATTTGTTTTTTGTTGCTTTAGTTATTTCGGTAGTTTTTAATATTTCACTCAATTTATTTCTACTTTCTACTACAGTTCTCACATAAGCAAACCTTTGACCAGATATTACAAACTCACAATGCAACACTAGACTATGGTGTCCCCTCCATTTAAAATCTAATTTTCTTCCCTTCAAGAACGATTTTAGATGTTTGTAATCTTTTATATATAGATCGGCTGAGCAAGTATGACTTTCGAATATTCCTTATTTAAAAAGATTACTGCTTTTATGCTCGTTAACGCTTTCGAATATGAATCCAAATGGCACCATAAAAATATGACATCAGACCAAATTATTTTCATAAAAGACAATATGACATTTCTGTTCTCTATGAAAGGAATTAGGAATCTAACGGTCATGTGCTGAAAAGATTCCTGACCTTATATTTCATTAGCAGGGATGATTCTAAGAATTTAAAGCACAAACAGGCCATGAATTGTTTTTTTACATTTTAAGCAGTTGAATAAAACACTAATGATACTGATGGAAAGGGGAAAAAAAAAACAAAGCAAAAGAGTCTCATGTCGACAGTCCAACCAAGATGAACCAGACAATGTCTGTGATTACAGTCTTTAGGAAAAATGTTTCTTCAGTGTTTTTCGATAATTAAGTGTTATTAAGTGTGTTTGGAAAGATTTTTGTTCATGACACACTAGAGGTTCTACAATAAACCCTCAACGTTTCAAGTGTTACATTAAAACATATATATACAGTAAATATGTTACTCATTTAAAAGTAATGGATTGTATCATAATGCAATAGTTATCATCATAAACTCATCCGAAACTGGTGTGTAAAAACTTCCACTCATGAGGAAGGACCCTTATCCCGATAAGGAACCCATCCTTTTCTAAATAAGACCAGATTGTGGGATTATGAATCATTAGCTCAGAGTGAACATGATGGTAATAATAATTACAGCAGCAGTCCTTATGTACTGATAAAAGATTATCCACAGAAAAAGTGAGAGTCTTGAGCCTTCAACAACATACCACAACTAAATCCGACCCAGCCATGCATAAACGCTGCTCAGGTACAGTCCTGTCAGAGCAATTCTTTTCCCCACACACAACCACGCAATGCAAGAGAAACTCCACGATGGGACACGTGTTGACTTCATAGCAGCTTGGTTTGAAAACATAGACGATATGAAAAGCCTAAATGTGTCCCTTCTGTGTAGGTGTTTGGGTTTGAGTTGATATGGATGTATGTGTTGTGAAAGGTGGAAATAAGAAGCTGAAGATCTCCATGATGCAATGTGAAGCAGGTCTTGGGAGAGAAGAACCTGGAATTTTTGGTGGCGCTAACAAACTCTTCGAGACACCCAGGCTTTGCAAAATCGGTTATTGCTTCCAGTCTCAAGTCACCAAACGATGAAAGCAATCATGACGAGAGATGTCCTCTATGTTATCTGATGGGAGTTGTTCAATTGTATATCAAGAAAAAGACCTTCATATTATACCGATGATTGGAAATAAGTATTAATTGTTCATGACACGCTTTTCCCATGTGTTTTGCAGGAAAGTTTGCAGGCAGTCGAATCTAGAAAAGGGTTAAGAAGCAGCAAAGCAGAGCAGCACTTCCAGGCCACACCGGGCCGTGCTTTTACTGGATTCTGCCACAGCCGGTTTGCTCAAACATCTCAGTGTATATGACAAGTCTGAGAGACCAAAGCATTGTCTCTGCAACAAGAGACGAGGAGACTGAGAAATAGAGAGAGAGAGAGAAAGAGAGAGAAAGAGTGTTTGAGAGAGCGAGAGAGAGAAAGAACAATTCCTTTTCTCTAGAGTAGAGGAGCATTTAAATATGACAGGACACAATTATGTTGTGCAGTGTTGTTGGCTGCAGATGCTCGCTGCTATAATTCCACACTTTTGGAGAGGCGTCAGCACGCCAGACCCCTACAATGGAGTTAATGCAGCTGTGGCTGAAATGACACACACAAAGGAAACGAGGGAGAAAGAGCGAACCAAACGTGTCGTATTCCAAAAAAAAAAAAAAAAAAAAAAAAAAACCGAGCTGCATGCGTCCCGAACTGGATTCTGCGTATCTTTCCATTTCATTATACAAATTAGTCCTCCTGGCAGTGCAAGAGATGGGGGGGGGGAGGGGGGGGAGACATAATAAGAGAATAAGAGTAAAAGACGGAGTGTGGGTAAAAAAAAGAGAGACAGAACAATTGTTTGATATGCTATGTCATGCTATGTATTAAACCACAGTGCTGCCAAATTATCGATTCTGATCAGTGAGAAAGTGTTGATCAGTGTTGATTCATTTTCTACTGGCAGTTCCGTATTCACGGCATATGACACGTTTTATTGGATCGATAGACGCAACTTTATTGTCATTGCATAGTACAGGTACACAGCGATGAACCCAAAAGTTTACCAGAAGTGCAAATAGTAGCAATTGTGCAAAATGACAAGTGCAGATAAATATGTATATAAAAATAAAGAACATGGCAGTGTGCAAAATATGCAAAATATGAAAAGTAAGTACAGAAGATACATATGAAAGATCTGGGCAATTTGTAAAAAATTTGCAGAAGCATGTTCACTCAGAATATATAAGCATATATATGGATTGAAATTAGTGAAAGTGTGTGCACAATATGTGTAGAGAATGTGGGATATATCAATTTACAATATGCAAATTGTATGTACAGAAGTTAAACATAGTGTATATACAGTTTATATACAGATATGAAGATGATCTTCATACAATAAATTCACAATCATATACAAATACAATAATCCAGAGCTGATACAGAACATATAAAGTGGTGCAAACCTGCATCATTAGAATAAGACAGTAGAATAAGTAAAGCATCAGTGAGCCGTCAGTGCCCTAGTGGTGTCATGTGGTGTTCGGTAGGGTGATGGTAGATGGGAAAAAAGCTGGTTTTAAAGCTACTGGTTTTGCTATGTTTCTATAGATAAAAAGAAGTTCAACATTTTGTTGTTGTTTATTTGTATTATTGCACCTACACTGATTCTACAACTTTATTAGAATTCAATTCAATTCCTTTTTATTTGTATAGCGCTTTTAACAATGAACATTGTCTCATAGCAGCTTTACACAGATAATGTGGTGATTAAACGTAAATATGTTCTTTGTAAGTATGTTTGTCCCTGATGAGCAACTGTGGCAAGGAAAAACTCCCCGAGAGGGCATAAGGAAGAAACCTTGAGAGGAACCAGACTCAAGAGGAAACCCATCCTCATCTGGGTTGCACCAAATGTCCATTTGAAGCAGATATACAATGTTGCGGGGTACAGTGATGATGATCAGAAGCGAACTGTATTCCTGAGTCAGTGTAGCAGACTGTTGACAGAATTGATTTCTTATTCAACAAACAAGTCTTTCTTTCACCTAAATTGTAGCTGTAGTAAATCCTGTGGCACAAGAGAAAAAAAACTAACTTGGAAGTAACAGTAACTCTGTTTTGGAGTGTGTCAGATTTACACCGCTACACTGTTGTCATTTTGTACATCAATCTCTATCATGTTTATTAATTTATTACATTTGTCTTTTAACATTATTGCAGTAATTTACGATATTTGTATCCTATTTGCGGACATATACCCAGCTGCATTGGGCTAAAATATCATATGCAATGAGAGAGAATCTCTATTGCAATCTAATCTATAATCAAGTCAAGTCAAGTTTATTTCTATAGCGCTTTTCACAACAGACATTGTCTCAAAGCAGCTTTACAGAAATCAACAGTTAAGGTGAACGGTGTGTGTTTATCCCTGATGAGCAGCCGTGGAGACTGTGGCAAGGAAAAACTCCCTTAGATGCTATGAGGAAGAAACCTTGAGAGGAACCAGACTCAAAAGGGGAACCCATCCTCATTTGGGTGACATCAAGAGTTTGATCATAAATGATCATATAATGACATTGCATTTACATGTAAATGCTTACATCACTATATGGTGCATATGGAGAGAAATTCACCAAAAGGTTTTTGCATATCCCTGTTTGTTATAAAGATAAAGTAGCTTATAGCAAAGAGGAAGCTACGATAGAGTGCATCTGAAAACGATAGCATCAAGTGCCATTAATAAAAACCCAAATGTGCTACCTTGGTAGTTCTGCGACTTAAACTATTAGGGATAACCTAAGCCGATAGTTGTCGAACAATATTTTTCTTTTATACTGTTTTAGGACTGGATTGTTGGCTGAATGTGAAGTGACAAGTGCATCAAGAAGGTGCAAATTAGATTTATTGTCTTTTTTATTATTACCCAAAACCTTTATAATACAAATTTATATGATTTCGGTTCAAATTCCAAAGTGAACTGTGATTCCAGCACATTCAGAACTAAATGGATGCCACTTATGTTAGTGTTTTTAAAACTTTCCAGCATCAGCAAATCAAATCAAATCAAATCAAAATGCAAATTGCAATGCAAAGATTTATGAATAAATTGTTTTCAATAATACTTGTACTTGAATCATTTTACTCTTTTAAGTTTAGTGTATTATTGTGCTTTCCTATTGGTTCTCAAGTTAAAAAAAAAAACAATCAAACAAAGAACAGCCCATTTCCAAAGCAGTCTCTTAGACTTTACATTCACCTCATAAACACATCATCCTGCTGTCCACAATACGACAATTAACTTCAAAGACTTGATTGTTATTGTGGCTAAATATCCCTTTAAGTTTCATTCTTATTACTCTTCACAGAACTAACGTTTCCAGAACGCCGCCTTTAGAACGTGTTAAATGGGGTTAAGATTTTGAGTGGTACTCGATGAGCAACTCTTTCTATGAGTGAGAGAAAGTGATAGAGAATGAGGGACAGCCAGATAAAGAGAGGAAGTGCTTAAAAGAGTCAAGAGGAAGTGAAGAGTTTGTGTGTGTGTGTGTGTGTGTGTGTGTGTGTGTGTGTGTGTGTGTGTGTGTGTGTGTGTGTGTGTGAATGTGTGCATGCTCCCTGCCCTCAAGCACTTCACTCAGAGGGGCCTAATTTGCAGTAAGGGCCTCTTGATCCATCCTTCCCATTCCAGAAGAGCCCTTCAGTCCACTTGCTGATAGTTATCCCTGTTCTAATGACCCAGTAGGCCTGAAATCTAACACAGGAAAAAGTCGAGAGCTTAAACACACTTGAGTAGTTAGTCTGGAGATCAAATCAGGCACTTTAGCTTCCACATTCTTGAACTAAACATGTTTCTTTAAACAAATATACAGACTACAAACCTCATGACAGTCGATGTCCTTGAGAGATCATCTACAACAGTGAGAAGAGAAAGCAGATAAAATACCACAACAATAGACTAATTTGAGAAGCAGGCTGATAAATAGCAGCCTATACATCTATTATATCTACAGTACAGCCCACACATCTGTCCATTACAATCTCAAAATACAATGCTAATTTCCTCAGGGATTTATTCCTTGCTGGTTGTATTTAAACCTTTTTAGAAGCACCTAGCCAACAATTATTATTTTTTTTTTTTGGCTATAGCATCATGTAAATGTTTTCACACAGTGTTTACATTTTTTTACTGAAGACATTTTCCCAAAACCTTCCTCTAATGCTAGTTTTCTCATAGGCTACGTTAATACAGATTGGACTTTTGTAATCAATGAGCTTTTCTTAAAATGCTGATAAAGTCACATGACCCATCCAAGTTAAAAAAAACAAGATGGTGGATGATGTACTGCAGTTCTTGTGCCTGCTGTCTAAGTTGATTGTATTATGAAAGTTTATTGTCAATTTGTACAACCTTCAAATTGCATTTTCTCAAAAGGAACAGAGTGTTTGCTTGCAGCTTAATCGTTCAAATGTCTGATCAGTAATGGCACAAAGCTTTCAAGGCTTTTATGGAAAGTGGGAGCTCAGCGGTTAAGGCATTGGACTTTGGGGCAGAAGGCCATAAGTTAAAATCCCACAACCACCCTGCTGGGCCCTTGAGCAAGGCCCTTAACCCTTAAACGCTAAGTTGTATAATTGTAATTGATGTGTAATTGGTAATTGTAAGTTGCTCTGGATAAGGTTATCTGCCAAATACCGTAAATATATGCACTGTATAGTAAGCATTACAGTTTGGCCAAACAATGTGGATGTAGCCTTAATGTGAATATTGACAGTAGCAAATATCACATTTTTTCAGATGTTGTTTTTGCATTCTTGAACATTCTGGTTAATATTCCCTGTCAGCTAGTATGGTGTTTTACGTTCCTGGTTCTACCACAAAATTAACTGAACATATTAAACAACATTCTGCGTGTTAAAACATTTATTGTGAAGTTCTCTGTGTCTCTCTGTCAAAACATGCTTAAACTCTAAACACATTGTGAAACAGTGACCTTGGCCAATGTTGTCTCATCCCTGATGCTTTCATTATGGAAGAAGCGTGAGGATTTGGGTAAAATCCTAGTGGCCGCCCGGTGCTGGTTTTTAATCGTAGTTTTTAATCTTTAATTTATAAATGAGAGAGTGAGGCCAGCAGACAGCAGCACAGAAATATCTGGAAAGACACAAAATACAGAGACGCGTTACGGAACACAACAGCACTCAAGTAAAACAGAACCACAACCAAGACCGTCTACTGTGGAGATTAAGACACACACACCCACCCACACGAAAACGTGTCCACACAGCAGATGGATAAGCGATGTAGCCCGCTCACCTCTCCTCCATCTCCTCGTTTTTTGGAGCGTGTTTGGACTCCCTCTGTGGGGAGACAGACAGAGAGCGAGCACAGCCTCAGAGCCAGAGCCTGCCAGAGAGCAGGCAGCATGCCAGTGTGCCCTTTCCACATCCCAAACACCCCCAACCTCTCCGACTCCCCTCACACACCCTAACAACACTTACACACACAGACATCCCGACACCAAAAACAACAAGAAACCAAGCACCAGTAACTTACAAAGTTTGTTGATTTAGAAACGTCATTATATAGTTGCAGTTCAGTCCAAAATGCTGACTGATGTGCATCAATTTATGTTTTTTTTTCCAGTCAAAATTCAACTTTCTTTTCATTTATGGTCTTTGGGTTTGTCTTTGCCTCATTTACTAGGTGTGTAATTCTGACTGCTAGGATTAATGAGTACAGTAACTTGAGCATGTGTCCTGTTCATGCCTGGAAGTGGGCAGCTTGACAAATATGCTATTGTTATCATGATAAATTACCTCATGAACGCAAATAATGAGCATCATATAATTATTGTCAACCAAAAGTGATGATAAGACGATGTTGAGTCATCAATGGTAACATATGCGTTCATTTTGTCTTACAAAAAACAACATGGTATCTGATTACCTTGATCGAAAAATTCTATGTAAATATACATTTAAAAAATACCCCATAAACAACCTCTTTTCATTGATAATCTTGCATTGCGGGGATTTTATTTGCATATGGGAACACGATTGGCTTATCTAAGTTGTGATGTAATAAGGCTGTGATGTAATAATACATGATTGATTTGCTTGTTTGTTTTATTCTCCTTTTTGTAAATTTGTAAAAATGTAAGAAATTGCACTTCTAATCAAAATATCATCAAATCCCACCATATTTTCATTGATAAACTAGTGTTGTAAGACTTTTATTTGCATATGGAAATACAATTCGCTTAAATTAGATTTTTTTGATTTTTTTTACTGATGACTGATTGGTTGTTTGATTGATTTGCTTTTGTTTTATAACATATCATCAAACCTAAACAAAGCTACAAACATAATGGAGAAGTGGAAGCTTCCAGTGGTGAAGACTGTGGGTCATGAGTTGAAATCCACGCTGTCACTGCTGGGCCCTTGAGCAAGGCTCTTAACCCTGAGCTGCTCAGTCTATTAAAATATGAGATAACAGTCAGTTGCTCTGAATACAGGTGTCTTCCATATGCCACCAATGTAAATAATGCATCCATGCCTGTATCATGATATGATCCTCTCTTTAAATGTTGCAATATTAAAATTTTCACCACATCACCAAGCTCAAACCCCACAAAAACCTGCGTAGCGTAACAAGTTGAACAAGAAAAAGGAGAATCTTTTCAGACACAGCTTTATCTACATTTAAATCGTTAGCGTGAGATAATCTTGTGAGATATCTTGTGACTGAAAGACCATCATTTCATCAAACAAAGATTAGCTAAGTAGCCCTCACTATAAGAAAGGCATGAAAGGAATTCCGGCACGTTGTCGAGGACTGCTAATGACACAGCATTAGGTGCTAATTCAACTTGACACTTTTTTTTTTCCTGGAAGCTTTTTTTTCCACACACATTTTCAATAAGCAATCTGGGGAAAGAGCTACAGGAAGCGAGCTTGTTCTGTAAAAAGAACTAAACAAATATAGAAAATGACCAGGTCAATTCGTTTGCTGACAACAAGCCCCAAAGGTAAATACATGCAAGATTCGTTTCCGTTTCACATAAATCCGATAAAAGTTGACACTAAACAGGTCAGGACTTGTAACTGAGGGCAAAGAAAGGGCAATTTTCATACCAGGTCGGGATCTGGTTGTTAGTTTAGCCTTCCTGTGCTCTGCGTTGTGCTGAATTCTTTAGGACATCTGCACAGCACCTTAGATTTCCTTTGAAGGACGGGGGAACTTGTTTCTCAGCTTTTTAGCAATTCTACCCCTGCACCTAAACCGACCGCTTCTATTTGTTAATTATCCTCAAGTGAAATTCAACCCCGCTGTTAAAGAACTCAAAATCACTTCTTCTGTGTAAAGGCTCGGGCATCTAAGGTTACGACGCATTGTTCTGAGACTTTTCATCGGATTTGGCCCCTTCACCCACGCTCAGGTCACAGCAGCTGTTTTGGAGGAACACCCAATAGATCTACACTCGTTTACACATTTACACTTTCACACCAGTCTGATCTGAACTATACAGTACAGCTGAATGAAGAAGACAAAACCTTCCAGTCAATTACAGTATACTTTATAACTCTTTAAATGTCTCATTATGAAGCACATGTTGTGGTATTATATTTAATAATACACTATATAGACAAATGTACTGGAACATCTGACTTTCCTGCAATATGTGGTTCTTCCAAAAACTGTTGAAGGCATACAGTTGTACAGGATGTCTTTGGATGCAGTAGAATGAAATATTCTCTTCACTTGAACTTGGAGACCCAAACCTGTCCCAGCATGCCAATGCCCCTGTGCACAAAGCCAGCACAATGATAATATTGCTTATATGGGATGGAGGGGAAGATCTTGAGTCGCCTGCTATAGAACCCTGAACCCTTAAATCTGTTGATCACCTTTGGGATAAATTAACACCACAGGACTCCTCACCTCACCTACATCAGTACCTGAATTTTACTAAGACCCTTCTGGCTGAATGAGTGCAAATCTCCATAAGAACACTTCAAAATCTAGTGGAGAATCTTCCCAGTAGAGTGGAGGTTATTATAACAGTCGACTAAATGTGGCATGGGATGTTACACATTTGTTACTTACAAACTATTTGCAGATAAACAATTGGCTACACTTAATTCTTTCACTCATACACACAATACTCACAATACAGTACACAACAAAAAGAATCAATGCTCCTCCAATACCAAGTTGCTACATAAAACAGCATCAATTACTACAAGATAACACAAAACTAACAAGAACAAATAGACCAATACACAGGATAAAAAATTGTCAACAATATTTAGTGAAACAACACATTAGAATAATATAGTAGTAGTGCAGTGCCAACCAGTACACAGCACTAAATGGGAGACTGTACAAACTGGCCAGATAAAAAAATATATGTTATGAATGTATGGTGATGATCAAGCAGAGGTTATTCTTGCACAAAATTGGATTAATGTGTTTGTGTGTGTGTGTGTGTGTGTGTGTGTGTGTGTGTGTGTGTGTGTGTGTGTGTGTGTGTGTGTGTGTGTGTGTGTGTATGTATGTATGTATATCAGCCCAGTATTGAACTGTTACATGGTTTAATAGTGAATAGTTGCTTCTTTAATGCAACTGAAAAAAAAGAATAAAAAGATGTAAATAGGTAGACATATACAAAGGTAAATACATAATGATTTCATCAAACATGGGGATTTTGCGAAACCATATTTGGCATTTAGACTATCTGCATGAAATGTCTTGGGTTTCAATTCTTGTCTTGGTTTCCGTCTCTGTTTTGATATTGGCTATTTATATTCCGTAACTCAACACCGCTCTGAACAAGGGTTCGCCCTCGAAGGGGTTTTCTGAGGTTTAATTGAAATCAAAAGGAGGTTTGCAAAGAAAACATGACAACATAGCAAAAATAAGAAAGATAAGAGAGAGAGAGAGAGAGAGAGAGAGAGAGAGAGAGAGAGAGAGAGAGAGAGAGAGAGAGAGAGAGAGGGAGGGAGGGAGAGACAGAGAGAGAGGGAGGGAGGGAGATTTCACCAAGTGCATCATAAAAGTCCAATAATAATAGTGACAATTTTACCACATGCAGGAAGTAATTGTAATTTGTCTTGTATTTTTTTTTTTACAACACACATTTAGTCAGACTAAAGCCTAATTTTCATAATTCACTTCCTGTACAAATACATCTATGAAATATTCTCAAGATTTATCAAAAGCTCTGTATAATGTGTACACCGAGCTGTTAGGTGTGTATAGTTACAAAGAAATTGGCTACTCAGGGCTTAGTAAGTGCTAGGTGTTAATAGTGATTTTGATTAGTGTGTGTTTGTGTGTGTGTGTTTGTGTGTGTGTGTTTGTGTGTGTGTGTGTGTGTGTGTGTGTGTGTGTGTGTGTGTGTGTGTGTGTGTGTGTGTGTGTGATGTGTTAGTGTGTGCCTGGGTATAGAAAAGCCAGAGTGTGCTAAATATTTGAGGAGAAAGAAGCCTGGCCCTGAGGGGGAACACACGCACACGTGCACACACACACACGTGCACACACACACACACACACACACACACACACACACACACACACACACACACACACACCACACACACACACACACACACACACACAAAAAATAAAAAGTTTATTGTGTGTTTTAATAGCATTTTTTTAGGGTCAATTTGGTATCACTATTTATAGAAGTCAAATTTTTTTAATCATTTTAATAAAAAATGTATAATGTATACAATTTCAAATAAAAAAATCTAAGTAAAATTTTACAAATTGAAAAAAAAATGTAAAAATAAGCTTTTTAATGGGAATGACCCCCAGACACACACACACATACACACACAAAAAAAAACAAAAAAAACACTGCAAAGGGGAAGCTTGTTTAAATGCTGCCTTCACATTTAATATCCTGGCATCACAAATGCTACGCACAATGTACTTCGACAACATATCTGAAGGGGATTACACTCCCGCTGTCACACACACTTAAACACACAGTGAAACACACACAGACTGAGCATACAAGTACTACTAGTGCTAACAGTTCATTTTACTTCCACAATTAAAAAAAAATAGTTTACAAAACAGCACACTGCAGTAATAAAAGCCACATGTAATTAAAACCTGAAGAGATTTAACCTCTGCTTGTGTCTCAAAGTACAGCCTTGAAATCCTTGAATCTGATTGGTTAGTAGGCGTTAAACAACTTTCTATAGCAGCAACTCTGAGAATGATATACATTTCACAATTTACATCTAATTCTATCTAAATTAATCGAAACATTTTAATGTAAATACATAATCTAAAGCTAATAATAAAGAATAAACTGTATTCTATGCAAAGGATAAAAACATTTGGATTGGCCACTCATCAGTCTTTTTATAGACACGCCCACAACAAACGCATCACCGTCCACCTACATCATTATGAGAAGATTTTGAATCAGTACCTTTGTACTCACTAACGTCATGAAATAAATAAATAAATAAATAAAGAAAGAAAGAAATAAAGAAAGAAATAAAGAAAAAAATGTTATACTTGTCACATGTACTTTTTCAGCAACATTAAAATTAAAATTTTTCTTTGCATATACCAGCAATGTTTGGAAACTGGGGTCAGAGTTCAGGTTCAGCCATGATACAGCCCCCCTGGAGCACAGAGGGTTAAGGGCCTTGCTCAAGGGCCCCAAGAGTGTCAGCTTGGTAATACCAAAGCTTGAAACCCAGACCTTCTGATCAGTAACCCATAGCTTTAACCATTGAACTTCCACCTCATTAGGTACACTACTGAGGGAATAAGGGAATGACTGTAGATTCTAACATGTAAGTGATGTTAAAATGGAAACTTGTGTGCCATGTGGAAGTTCAACATCCTAAGACATTCATTAATAAATAATAATAAAAAATCATCAACGGAATCTCGCAGTAACAGTATCACCTTTGCTGATCATTTTCCTATAACAGCTCCAGAGTAGTTCTGGGATGCTAGCTAGTTAGCTACAGGGTAAAATATTGAGTTAATGGTGTTATTAAACTAGTTATTAGTTATCAGTACATAGTAAATAACCATGCTTCACTTTATGCAGGATGTCAGCGAGGCTTAACAGGTGCACAAAATGGCCAATACTCGATGGAATACATGAATATTAACAAGCATCCGTTTATGGGAAATGAATATTCATTACATCAAGCAGCCCTGCTTGGCAGCCTGTCCTACAAACACTGATACCGAAGTGTGCATAAATGCTAATGTATGTTAAACATGCGCAAGCAACAGGAACACAGCTTTTAATGACAGTGCTGCTAAGTTATAAAAGCCCAAGCCACAAATTGTGTGTGTGTGTGAAGGAGAGTGTATGTGTGTGTGTGTGTGTATCTGGAAACTGCAGACTTGAGCTTGGGGTTAATTGGGCGTAAAACACAATGCTAATCTAATGTTTATGAGGTCGCTGCTGAGCTCTGACGACCTGAGAATGACACAAGAGCAAGACGGGACATGAGGCACGCTAAGCATGTTTGGTTACAGTGCTTCTGCCGAGGTTCTATAGAGGCTGCCTTTAAGGTACGGAAAGCATGTTTGTTTATGCAAGCACTTGATCCCCCACTTGAACGCTACACAAAGGCTATTGTTGTGGCGTTTTTAGCGTTTTTAAGCATGCAAGCAAAAATAGGCTCTTGTTTCGCAGGCATGGATGCCCCACATCGATTAAAGAAATTAAAGAACGGGTTCTGATCTAAAGTTTATATGGAAAGTGAAACATTTGCCATTTTACCAGTGGTGAGAAGTAAAAATGTGCATCTACAATGCTCTCAACTAATATTGGCACCCTGAATAAAATGTGAGCAAAGAAGGCTGTAAAAATAGTCTTCATTGTTTCACTTCATTTATTTTTTGTTTTTTTAATAATACTCCAATGGATATAAAATGATTGCAGTTTTATCAAAATATATATAAATATAATTAATATATATATATTTCAGACCAAGAACCCATAATATACATGAGTTAAATAGATTGAAGTATAATGCATTTAAAAATTCCCATTGATATTTGACATTTTATTGTGCATTATTTTATTGCTTGACTAGGAACAGGAACAATTAGCATAGCTGTGATACGAGGTGAAACGTTTTTGAGCTTTTCAAAATGGTACAAATGGCAAAGGGTGCCAATATTAGTGAAGGGCACTCTAAATAGATCCAAACAATTCCTCAGGTAAATCCAAAATGTTAAATCTTTTCACGGAGATAAATTAGAGCTCTATTCCCAATGGTACATTTCTTGTCGGTAACCAACAAACATTAAAAAAGCAGTTACAATGCAATAATGAAAAGCACATGAATGTTGTATTTAGCTTGACTGGAGAAGAAAGTGATGTAGATGAACTACAAAATATATGCTAAATTGTAGAAACAGGAAACCACATCGATGGTGAATTGAATACAGAAATGTCCCCACTATGGGATGAATAAAGGTATATCTTATCTTATCTAATATGATTGGCCAGAAAGTTAGTTTGCTATAAAACCATTTTGATAAACACAATATCTCTACAAACTAATTAACAAAACTTTGTAAATATCTTTTTATAATAAAAAATAATACAAAAGCATAATTCAAAAAGAACACCTGCTATCCATTATAAAGACAAGTGTACTCAATTAGCACCATATTGCCAGCAGAAGAGCCTGTCTTTATACAATCACCATCTCAGAACATCACTTCAGGCTCTAATGTGAGATACACAATGAGACCTAGGAAGTCTATCCAAAAGTTTCCAGGCCATCTGGTTGAGATTGGTAGTGTGTTTTAGAACTGGTATAACAGAGGACACAGGAAAACTATTATGTGAGCGTGTGGCCCTAGATATGAAGCTTGTTAGATAAAGGAAGATGACATTCATTAACTTGAAATTAGAGCTTTCATACAGTCGTCTTTAGTAATTGCCTGGTCAGGGCTGCTTGATGAACTCTCAACGCCAGAATTCACACCCCATGTTGGCATTTCCTGGTATTTTGTTCAAATGTTCTTTTTATTACTGGATCAATTGACATCATGTTCCAAGCCATTTTCAGCCAGAGATATTTCAAGCACTAAACAGATGCAGATACAAATTTTCTCTGCGTTACATCTGCGTTACACCCTCTCACACCTCAACTATTATAAATATCTGCTATTCATTCTAAACTTAGATAAAACCTAAACTTCTGGTGGTGATGTGCTTGTTAGAAAGATGCTAAATATCGTAATAAACTGCACATTTTAAGATTCAAACCTCAGCACATACAGTCTCCGCACTACTCCAGTCTAAACCACTGGTCACAATTAGCTACAAACTAGCTAACCTACTAGCTACTAGCTAGCTGACAGATCATCTTTATTAGCAAAGCAAAACTGCCAACGGGTTAGCCAGAGCACTGCAGCCACAACCTTTACAATGCATTTCTTCTTAAAAAACAAAGAATCTGTCAAAACTGGTTGCAACAACCTGATGAAAAAGAATAGCATGAATACTGTTCCAGCTAAACTCCTTTATTTTTTTTTTTAAGCTTTTGTGTTAACGTTTGACTCCAGTGGATTGGGAGATGGTAACCTTATTGTTCATAGTGATGACTCATAAAAACACTCACAGCCCACATACAGCTTGGTAGTGTTTGGGGGATTTACAGGGGTGTGATGAGTAAGCTGCAGAGCCATTCAGGCCAATGATTAGCAATCAGGCTAACTGCAGAACGCTCATATTTCGAATATGCCTGGCTTCAGAGTAACCTAAATAAACATTAGTCTGTCTTACACTATTGCAAGGTCTGAAACAGCAACTGTGAATAATTTGAATCAGGAGCATAGATCGCTCTGCTGTATTGAAATCCAAATGAATCAATGAGGCATAGTAATGGTTATGGTATGGTATGGTATGGTATGGTATGGTATGGTATGGTATGGTAAGGGCTATATTTCAAACAGTATTAGACATTATTAAAAATATTTGAGCATAATAAATAATAGAATAAGATGATTTTTCAGCCTGTGTCAAATTTTGTATCCCCCCCCCCCCCACCTCTTTGCGTAACTCTGTAAGTAACTGTATCGTTAATCAACTTAAATATACTGTACAATATTGTGTAACTTGGTCCGAAATGGTGGAAGCCCAGCTTTTTCCTTTATCCTGTCCCGCTAGCTTTGAGGACGGACTCTCTGGCGAGAGCAGCGTTAATTTCACATGCTCCCCAAAAGGACCAAGTGTTATGCTAAATAGCTCTTGACTGTTGCCTACAGCTGCTGGTGACAAACTGGTGTGTGTGTGTGTGTGTGTGTGTGTGTGTGTGTGTGTGTGTGTGTGTGTGTGTGTGTGTGTGTGTGTGTGTGTGTATGCGAGAAGTATGAGTAGAAGCTGACAGTCGCGGGATCAGAATCTCTTCATTTTATTGTACAGTATAACATCTCAAAGTAGAATGAATAAAAAAAACCACGCACTCGATGTATCATGATTCTAAAATAAATATATAAAATGTACAAAACAAAATAGAATACACACTTTCTTCCTTTTAGCAGGGTTATATTTCTCACACTCAAGAGTTTGACGAAAGAACAACATGTTGAAGCCTTTTCTTCATTTATAGTCACTAATGTTGTGGAACTAATGTTACATAAGTAATATCCAGTTATCACTTACATAATAACAGCTATAAACAATCGTTCACTCACTAGCATAACTAACTCTTATTTTCTACAAGCTAATTTTATTACAAAATCAGCTTTTTTTGTTACTGGAGTTCCAGCTGCCTCAAACTGTTATGAAGCACTCACAGTGGAGACTCCTTCCAAAAAATGTTAAATAAACACCCTATTAAACACTTCACCATATTATATATAAAATGACACATACATTATCCTGATATTACACTTGATATGTGCAGCTTAGGCCACAGATGTTTTTGTGAAATTGTAAAATTGAAATAACAACATATTAAAACATGAAAATTAGCCCAAAGATATGCACTGGAGCTGGAACTACTTTCCAAGCTGCAATCAAATCGATGCCTTCTGACAAAATCAGGATCGATTGTCTCTACATCACTGCTACATAAAGCAAAACTCTTTTGATCAAGCGGAAATTTTTTCCTTTCACCCTACAGGACGCCACAACATGGTACAAGAAAATCTTCAAACCGGGGTTAGAAGATACCGACATCACACAATGATGAATTCTGTCATTTTTTTAGTCAGCGCTGTATAAAAAAGGAAGCAGAAGAAACTCATTAATCAGGGGCAGATCTCAAACGAGAGTCATAAGCACGTCTCGGCGCTGTGAATAACAACAGTTTTTTTTTTTGCTGCGAAACTGTTTCAGAATCTAATAATTATCCTCTTCATCCTCTTAATTCCGACCCCAGTGCCGGGCTGAGAGCCGAGCCGGCGTTGTCAGGAGGATTACAGTCCTGCGATTCGCGCCACAGGAGGCAAGCAGCCTGCAATTACGCTGCGGCGGCGCCTTTGATTTAAAGGAAACTTTCAGAAACTGACTAAAATGTTGAATAATACGCCATTAGAGATTCCGTAGGCCGGTGCTGAAAAGAAACCCTCCCTTTTTAGAAATTCCCCCCTTCCTTGCCTACACACACATAGACACACACAGTTGCTGGTGCAATTGATGTTTAGTGACCAAGGGCCACAAAAAACAAGATCAGCAGCCGAACCACCTGTGAATATAAGTGCTTATGCTAATGCTGTCAATTCTTTCAGTTTTAATAAAATACACCTTTACCAGAAAGATTCACTTTTTCCGTTTCGCATAGCCAACTCCTCGGAACAAACTATCAGTTTATTCTATTGAGATAAAAGCGCTGAATGAAACGGCCTCTAAAGGAAAGGGAATCTTTTATATGATGTTCCCTCTCCTTTTAGATTTTTCAATGAAAATGAGGGGTCAACTTCTCTCATTTTCCTCACAAAGGCGTGAAAGAAGGAGAGAAAAGAAGGAGGGGGGGATTGATGGGTACAGCAGAAGGTGAAGAGATGAAAAAGGGAAGGCGGCGAGAGGAGCGGCCGCCCGGCTCACATCAATGCGGCATTGTGAGCCTCCGGCCCTGTAATTAAATTTCACACAATATGAGGCAGCAAATGACATGTAAATTATAAATGGCCGATTCTTTGCTTTTCTGTGACAGTGTTAAATAAGAGAGGTGTAAGAGAAATCATTAGATTATACTGTGCTAAACGAGGGAGGGAGGACCTTTCAAGCAAAAAAAAAAAAAAAAGAACGGAGACAAGAAGAGGAGGGGGAAAAAAAGAGGGCCCTCGGCCAGCCCTGGCGCGAAACTGTGCGTTTGGAGACGGGTTCGAACAGCGGTACGCACAATGCACAACCAGCACCCACATTGTGTTTGTGTACCTGGGTATAAAATAGACATTATGGGCATTTTGTCCAGCCCACCAAGATGCTCGGGCACGCTCGAAAAAGAGGAGTGAGATAAGTGGATGCACTTCAGCAGCTACTTGTTTCTCTCCCCAATTACCCTCCGAATAAATAGACACAGCCCACTGGCATCAACAATGAAATATAGCTTGAAAGGAGAAGAAAAGTGGGTTCTTTTCAGAGGCGCTTGAACGCATACAGAAGCAGCGAAGGGGTAATTGTGGAAGGGGGCTGAGGACAGAGGAGGAGTCGCTTCTTTTCATGACGAAGAGAGGTGCGAGCAAAGGAGAAGCCGAAAAAACAGCGAGAGCGGGGACAGACGAATACAAACAAGGGTCCATGGCTCACTTCAGTAGCCCAAAACACAAACAACAACAACAACAAAAGACTCAAGACTTTGAATGAACAAAGGCAGAACAAGGACAACGTCCACATATGATCAAGCGCAGATATGGGAAAAGGAATGAAAAGCATTCTTCTGAGTGAAATCTCAAAGATGAGAGTACACTAATTACCAGACGATTTAGGCTGTAGAGTTTAAGGTCATTGACTGGACTAGGTTTAGGACTAGGACTAGGTTTTACACTTTAAATATTACTTGAAATTTTGTACCGAGTTATAGTTTTGAGCCCAAAACCTTATGGGAAGAAAAACATTCCACCAAAAATTCCCATAATTCATTATCGATTCATTCAACACCATTATCTGGAATATATCCTGCAAATTCTGAGATGGAAACAATGATATACTCTGGATGGGACGAACACATTTAGAGTTTAGATTTGAGCATGTTGGCATGTTGAAGGAAACCGGAGAACCCTGAAGAAAGTGCGAGAACACATGAAATTCCACACAGACTGTAACTACCATGTAGCTTAGAATAGTGGAAACAGGATAAGTGTGAGACATTTCTTTTATTTCCCATCTCCACCACTCCACCACATCTTGACCCGGTTTTGGATTTTTTTTGCCCCTATGCGAAGTGATTAAAAACTAATACATACCCTGAGTGGACTATCATACAGCTCAGTGGCCTCTTAATGAGGACAAATCCCCTTTCAGCCAGCAGAGAGCCTAGACTGACTGAGAGGGAGCTCATTAAAATGTGGAACTGGACACAGAGAGAGACAGAGATAGAGAGAGAGAAAGTGAGACAGGGGTTGTGTCTTTCTGCTCGAGTAGCTTCAAGAGGCCTCCAGGATAAATGTCCCCCCTCTCGACTCAAGTAGCTGCATTGCACCAAGTGCCGAGTGGAGAAAAGAGCCACAACGTGTTAGTCAACAAGTTAGTTCTAAGGACCTGGGCTCTTGAGGGGGGTAAAGACCCCCCCCCCCCCCCCCCCACACACACACACACACACACAGTAATCTAGACCTCTTGTGTTTTATTCTTCCAACTTCAAAAAAATGTGTTTCTTTTACTCATGATTTAATCATCATTACACAAGTGCTATTGGATTTTTCATTCTGATTGGTCAGAAGGTTTTCGTAAATTTTCTGTGGCTCAGCCACTATTTCAAAGTTTAAACACATTTCTGTAACAACCACAACCTTCACAGTAAAAAGGGTTTCTATCAAAGTTTTCTATGAGGTCATGTTTAAGTAACATTTTTGGAAGGATTCTTTAGTGTCAGTGCTTTGTGATAGTCAAAATACAAAGTTTTCTGAGGACTTCAGGAATTTTTCGGTAGTGTATCCAGATGCATTTTTTTGCATCATCAGGCATCATTTAAGTGTGTAGTGAGAGACAAAATGAGACCGCTTTAACGATGCTATAATGCAAATAAGAGCATGAACAAATTAATGGACTTATTAAATGGTGCATTCCACAATGCTGCTTAACATTACCCATGGCGCCACTTGAAATTGACAGAAAAAATAGTTGTTTTTCTATGAGGTCATGTTTAAGCAACATTTTTGGAAGGGGTCTCCAATGTCAGTGCTTATTCATAGCTACAATTTACAAATTTTTGAAACATGGACGTCTTTAGGAGTCTTTTGTGCATCTAATTAGCATGTAGTGAGAAAAATAGAAACTCATTGTTTAAGTTTGCTTATAATGCAAATGATAACATGAGCAGATTAATGGACTTACTAAGTGCATACTACAATGCTACTTAACGTTACCAACCATCACAGTATACGATGTCACTAGAAATGAACAAAATGTGTTAAGTGATAAGAAAATGATAAATTTAGGCATTTCAATTATTATAACACTAATTCCTTCATTCCTTCATGACTGATGACATGATGTTACGTATCAAGTGTGTCCATTAATAGAACTGAAATAGAAATAAAGTAATGACATAGTGACATAGTGTATAGTTTATATACATATACATAGACACACAGACACACACTAAAAAAACATACACTTTCTCCAAAGAGAGAGAAAGAAAGATTAAAGAGAAAGAGGGTAACCAGTTCCAGTACAGCCTGTCAGCTTCGGGATGCTTAAAGGCCCAGATTAACCCTGATGGACCCGTCAGCTGTGCTCGTCCGACATTAAGAGTTCAACAAGGGAGCAAATACACATTTTTAACATGCACACCCAGTGAACCCAAGCACATGCAGCACACATGCAGGAGAGCGCATGGTAGAGCAAGCCAGCTCGGACACGGCTCGGGCCAATTTCACCTCAGTGTTTAATATTTAGTGCAGAAGCTGCAGCCTCAATTAAAAATGAAAATAAAGTAGGGCGGTATTTAAATTAATGCCAAAGAGTGTTTGAGATGGATAGGGACCGGGTGAAAGGTTTCGGGTATTTGTGTGTGTGTGAGTGTGTGTGAGTGTGTGTGTGTGTGGGAGGGGGGGGGTGTTGTATTTGAATACCATCAAACAACGTTGATCTTTCCACAGAGGCGAAAATTAATTATTTCAAATACACGTGGACCCTTTATGAGCGCCAGCTTGATTTGCATTGAGGAAAATTCAGCTGAAGTAATTGGTGCGCACTGAATGAACTCAATTTTCATTCCGAGTTTCCTCCGAGTCCCCAGGCACGCAACACAAACAAAAGTGAATATGAAAAGGGAACATGGGGAGGGAATATTACCGGAATCACACAACAAAAGCCGGAGCAAAATTGTTTTAGCGCCACAAAATGAATGATGAAGGCCTCATTCATGCGCCAGGCTGAAAAAAAAAAAGATATCGCATAGCCAGCTGACAGTTGATGTCTTCATATAAATGTAAGAATTTACATTCTAATTAAAGAGAATTTACATCTTAATCAAAGCGGCCCTCATTGTTTGCGCTTGTGTGCGTTGTTTAAATGCGCCGAACATCACTGCGGAGCCAACAACCGGGGAATCTAATCAAACCGTCCTATTATGAGTAGGCATCAATGCAATATGTAAAAGTGTGGGTGAGGAATGAAATGCTGGGAATTCAAAAGGAAAATATGACTGAGTTATCTGGAAAAAAGTTACAAATTTTTTTTTGCACATTTGTTTTGTTATTACTTTTTTTTTAGGTTTAAAATCTACGCATTGTAAATATTCAGCAGATGCAAATGTACAATATTCACACATTGTAACGAATAGTAGATTTGAATTACATTTTAATGAGCATCAACGATTCCATTAACGTAAAAAAAAAATATATGTTAAGTTATGTTAATGATGTAATTATGTTATGGGATGATAGGTAATCATAGGTAATAAGAGCAGTTTGAAGTAGGATGATGTCTGGTGAGTATTTAATACCTGATCCCATGACAAAACTGAATGCAAACAAAGAAAATGTATTCCTGCTGTAAAGTACATGATTTATTTAATAAAAATGTTAAATGAGTCATTTAAGGGCAGGAAAATGAAGAACTCTGCAGTGCTACAAATTTAGATTTGCTTAAATTTGTTCAGTGGTGTTGATGCCAGTACAGAACAAGTTCAAGTTCTTCCAGTACCACATTAGCAAACCATGTCTTGTATCTTGCTTTGTCTACAGGACCAACATGATGCTGGAACTCTCAATTCCAGCTAAGGGAAATTGTATTGTAATGCTACAGAATACAAAAGACATTATAAACAATTGTGTTCTTCGGACTTTGTTTCAGCAGTTTCCAGTCACAAACTGGCCTCATCTGATCTACAGAACTATCAAAAAAGCTGCTGCTTACCTCAGTAGATCTATAACCTCTGTATGATTTGTAACCTCATGAAAATTCCCCTGAGGCCACTACACTCATCTCCTAGCGCTTGCATTCCAGACCTGAAAACATATTTTGATTCCGACTTTTGTGCCAGCTCAAATCTTCATGGTCCCTCAGTCATGAACCAAACAAGAGACTTCACTTACACTTAATTTTCTTTTCTCTGAAGTGACCTGTATACTTTTGAATTGAACCACTTTACTACACACCAGTATCAATGACTTATCCTTTACACCTTCTGTAAATATTCTTCAAGTTTTTGGTTCAGCTCATCTATATGTTGCGCTGTATACATTTAAAAAATAACCTGTCCAAAACCACCCGCGTGTCCTCCAGATAAGCGAAACATTCCTGCAGCATTTTATCTGTTCGAGAAACAAATCAAAAATGTTTTTTTCCCCCTCAAAACTATTTTTGTACTTCAAAAAGTACTGAAGCATCCACCATGATCATGATCTCTAAAAGTAGGTTTCAGCATTGAAAACTAGCAAAGAAAGTGAATCACTTTCAACAATCTTCAAATAATGGTGTTAAATAAGCACAAAGCAGGTCATCCCAGGGCATTTTGCACATGCTAATGGAGGCCTGTTAGCAGCTGCAACAGCAGCACTCCATTTCCCCCTTATCTACCCTAATACGAACCCTCAGATAAGCGACAGCTAGCAAACGTTGCTAGCGCTAAAATGATGTTTCCCTGGTGCCCGGGATTGTAAATCAGTTTAATACTCTCGCCGACCATTTACGCGTCTAAATTTAAACCTCATCCTCCAAACATTAGCTTGCACAAAAGACTAGCGGCTAAATGAGGCATGATTCATGAAACGGATACCTTTAATCATCGCTCCTAGCCCCCAAAAGGTCGTTTAGCATATTATATCTAAGTGAGCAGCTTATTCTTGCTTCATTACTGTTAATTAAGACCTGTCATATTACCCTGCACAATGTGTCGGCTAAGAGCTTTGGCATCAGCCGTAAAACAAGCATCAATTTACAGGCACTGAGAAATGGAAAGGCCGGGAGAATGAGGAGAAAGTGCCATAAATATCATAAAGCACAACAGGACAGATTAATCCCAGTCTCTGGTATAAAGCAGAGGTTATTAACATATTTGGGATTTTTAACACTAAGCTTTCCATGACATTGAAGAGAAGGGGTGAGAAGAATATTATTTCAGGTAATTCAGATTTTTCTCTTTATACCTCACATAAAAACATCCTATACACGATTTAATTCCGAAAATTGACAGGGTATAGCTCCCGATAAATACTAATGCGAACTGGTTTTCATTTCAGGCCGCGTTCAAAATCCCAGACAAAACAACGTGTTTGGTTTCTAGTTTTGTTTTGTTTATTTTTGTTGTTTGTGCCTGTCATTGCTTGTTTACTCGTCTAGACAGGAGAAACTGATTAACGCCATGCGAAACATGATGCCTTGCAGCAGCTCTCTCACTGCTCGATGCCTCGAGACAGAAGTCGCATAAAGGATTTGGCATGCGAGGACAGCACAGACGTGAAGAAAAGACACTCGGGAGCTGCTGAAATGTGACAGAGGGAGACTGGAAGCGCCTCGGCGGCTTTCGCATTAGCATCTGTTTCGGTTCGACTGGGGTAAACTAGCCAATAGTGTCAGCGGGAAGCATCAGGCCGAGAGCCATGAGATGGAGCGCAGAGTGGACAGAGAGAAAAAAGGGACAGGTTGGAAGACACAGTGTTTAAGTTGCTCCTGAGTTGATTTCTGTTTATTGACTTTTTTTTAGGGATTAAACTTGAACAAATTGAAATTAATGGGAAGAGTCACTTTTTGATAAATAGGGAGGGTAGAAAATATGATATGAAGAATATGGAAAACTCCTTACACCCATTCACCTGAGCTCAAGTTCAAACCAGGGATTCTGGAGCTTTGAGGCATTTGAGGCATTAATATTATATTAATTAGTTAATTATATATAAAAAATTATATTATTAATAATATTAATAATTGAATTCATGAAGAGTGTGGCTTTACATATCTATAGAAACCTTATCTGGTTGCTTTGTGCTCTTTTGACAAGATCCTGTTTATCCTGGTCTTTAGAATCAGAACAGCAGTTGTTTCCACACGTCCCTGTAAGCGGTTACATAGGAAAAGTAAACAGAATAAAAAAAATCATGCATTCATACATCTTCAAGACGTTTTTTCTCCTGTTCATGGTCGTGGGGAATCCAGAGCCTATTCCAGGAACACTGTGGAGTGAGGTAGGAATACACCATGGATAGGATGCCAGTCCATTTCGTACACACCTAGAGCCAATATAGAGCAGCTGATATACCTTGTGCAATAGCTTTTTTTGGGATGGGAGAGGAAAACTAATTTCCTGTGGATACGGGGGGAAAAACTGTGGCACAAACGTAGGCATGTACAGAAACATAGGATGAACTTGTTTAGAGATGTTATAAGGAAAATTATAACAATGGTCTATGGTTATATGTATTTATGAATGGAAATAAGATGTTATAAAATAAAAAAAATCATGTTCCTATAGACAAATCAAGTCAACTTTAAGGTAGTAATTAACTTGTTTATTTTCCCTGGTGGTCTAGTGGTTAGGATGCGGCGCTCTCACCGCTGTGGGCCGGGTTCGATCCCCGGTCAGGGAACCAACCTCAGCCATTAGGGTTGCACAAGCCTTAGTGCCGGTCCCAAAAATAAATGGGGAGGGTTGCGTTAGGAAGGGCATCCAGCGTAAAAACATGTGCCAAATCAAACATGCGGATGGTCCGCTGTGGCGCCCCCTAATAAGAGAAGCCAAAAGAAAGTTTATATTTTTGATTAATTGATTGATTCGTTAATTGATTAATTGATTAATTGATTGATTAGTTGATTGGTTGATTGATTGATTGATTGATTGACTTACTTAATGCTTGTCAGTTTTTTTGCTTTTTCCGTTAATTAAAAAGTTTATACGTGTAAATTGAAACATTTCAAGCAGAATTGAAATGTAGACGCCTGCCTTTGCTCATCTTTAGTTTTTAGGCTCAGTTGGCTGTATAAATTGATCTGGCAGCTAAATGACTGCTGAGGGAACGATTAGTCACGAATGAAGTATAAAGTTGATAGGTGTCTACTTAAGGCATATCCGAGTAAACTACACACCACTGGATGCAACACAGGCTTTTGCAAACAGCGAAATAATACTCAAACGCTTGCTTTTAGGACGTCGACGAAGACCGGTGCCTCGTAGTCAAAATCGCTGGGGCTGAACGGCCCCCTGCTGAGGTCAAAGTGAAATTCAGCTCTACAGGAGTGAATTTAACTCTCTCTGGGTGTTCATTTAAACTCCAGCCAGATCCGAAATGACTCGGACGCTGGACGTTTTCTCCGGTAGGAGGATCTGTTTGGTATTCATTGGTTTGTGTCTCTGCAGGAGTACGTGAAGCATGAGGCGAGAGCACAGATGTACAATGCTGGTTGGATGAATTTTTTACAAGCACATCTGACAGGAAGGTGTGTCTGTGTTACAGTCTGCTACCTAAGTGAGTGTGTGTGTGTGTGTGTGTGTGTGTGTGTGTGTGTGTGTGTGTGTGTGTGTGTGGCTGTGTGTGTGCACTCTTATTTAAAAGGCTTTGGTTTTTTAAAAATCCTGTGTGTGTGCATGGTTGTGACCATAAGCACAGCTGTCCCAAATATGTTGTAGTATTAATAAATCGTTCTCTTTACATCTGCATAATGTTTCATAACATCATACCTTACATTAAAGGAACTATGAACAGTGTTATAAAAAAGTTGAAAAGTTTTGCATTTGTAGGCGGTGCTGTATTTTATTATTTATTTTAGCATTTGGTTAATTAGCAGTTTTTACAGTTATACTTATAATATCTATTATAGTATCTCACAAAAGTGAATACACCCCTCACATTTCGGCAACAATTTAAATATAATCTTCTCAAGGGACAATACTATAGAAATGAAAGTTGAATATATTTTAGAATTGTCAATAACTGGCAACAAAAGTGAGTAAAACTTAAGTGAACATGTCAAAACTGTGTCCAAAGTGTCAGTATTTTGTGTGAGCACCATAATCTTCCTGGACATGGAATTCACCAGAGCTGCACAGGTTGTTGCAGGGATCCTCTTCCACTTCTCCATAATGACATCACGGAGCTGCTGGATGTTAAAAACATGGCGCTTCTCCATCTTCCACTTGAGGATCCTACACAGGTGCTTAATGGGTCTCAGGTCTTGAGACATATTCTACCACTCCATCACCTTCAGCTTCAGCAAGGCAGTTGTAATATTGGTGGTGTGTTTCGGATTGTTTACATGTAGGAAAACTGCAGACTGGCCCAGTATCTAAAAGGAGGGCATCATGTTCTGCTTCAGAATGTCACAGTAGATGTTAGAATCCATGTTCCCCTCAATGAACTGCAGCTCCCCAGTACCAGCAGCACTCATACAGCCCCAGACCATGGTGCTACCACTAGCATGCTTGACTGTAGCCAAGACACAGTTTTCTTGGTGCTCCTCACCAGGGAGTCACCACACATGCTGCCCACCATCTGAGCCAAACAAGTTTTCAGTACATCCAGAAAGCTTTACCTTTTCCACATTTTGGTATGCTACAGCCTTATTCCAATGGATTATGAGGTTCCACAGTTAACAGTGCATGTCAGAGCACAAATCAAGCCATGAAGTCCAAGAAATGTTCTGTAGACCTCTGAGACAGAATTGTATCGAGGCACAGACCTGGAGAAAGGTACAGAATTTTTTTGCAGCATTGAAGGTCCCAATGAGCACAGTGGCCTCCATCAAGTTTGGAACCACCAGTCAAACTGAGGGAGCGTGGAGATGAGCCTTAGTCAGTGAGGTGACCTACAGATGAGTGGAGTGGATGACCTGAGAGAGGAGAACCTTCCAGAAGAACAAGCATCTCTGCAGCACTCCGCCAATCAGGCCTATATGGTAGAGTGGCCTGAAGTTTGCCAGAAGGGACCTGAAGAACTCTCAGACCATGACAAACAAAGATTAAACTCTTTGGCCTAAATGGCAAGCGTCATGTCTGGAGGAAACCAGGGAACGCTCATCACCTGCCCAATACCATCCCTACAGTGAAGAATAGTGGTGGCAGCATTATGCTGTGGGGATGTTTTTCAGCAGCAGGAACTGGAAAACGAGTCAGGATCAAGAGAAAGATTAATGCAGCAATGTAAAGAGACAACATTGATTAAAACCTGTTCCAGAACGCTCTGGACCTCAAACTGTGCGACAACGGATAACGACCCTAATCACACAGCCAAGATAACAAAGCAATTGCTACCGGACTGTGAATGACCTTGAGTGGCCCAGACAGAGCCCAGACTTGAACTAGATTGAACGTTTCTGGAGAGATCTGAAAATAGTTGTGCACAGACACTCCCAATCCAACCTGATGGATCTTGAGAGGGTTTTGCAAAGAATAATGGGAGAAACTGCCCAAAAAATAAGTGTGTAGAGCTTGTAGCATCATACTCAAAAACACTTGAGGCTGTAATTGGTGCCGAAGGAGCTTCAACAAAGTATTGAGCAAAGGCTGTAAATACTTATGTACATGTGATTATTTTTTTATACTTTAATACATTTGCAAAGACACGCAAACTTTCTTTCACTTTGTCATTATGGGGTATTGTTTGTAGAATTTTAAGGAAGATAATGAATTTAATCCATTTTGGAAAAAGGCTGTAAGTGAAGCATATATATATATATATATATCCCTTTTTTTCTACAAAAACAAACAAAATAAAAGCCTCTGAGTGTGCTCGTCTGAAATGATCTGCTTTGACAAATTTAACAGCTCTTTTTTTCTCCCTCTCTCAATGCACTTGTCACTCAGCATTAGCTCGTCTCATTAATGACAATGGCAAAGTTTATCTTAGCCACACATTTAAAATCATCCTCTGCTTACAATGGAGCTAAAAAATCTGCCACAAAATGGAAGGCGGATCAACTTACATAGGCGCTCTTTTTTGAAGTAGTGTTACTCTTTATGCCCCGCGACCACGAACAATCTTTTCACGACAATAAAGTACATTCTCCGGTGATCAATACGCGTTATCTGTGCTCTGCTACATCTCTATGAACCAGGGCTGAATGACTACCTGTGAGACAGAAGGCTGAGGCGATGCAATCTATACTGTACCACATCCTTCTCCAGAGCCCCTGATGTTTCTGTAATGACAGCAGCTTTAATTAAACTCTGGTAAACAGTGTTGTGCAAACATAATGGAGTCAACCTCGAGGGTGGATTATTTTTTCTTTTCTGCACATCAAAAATAAGTGTGAATTATTTCTGCTGTGTGATGATGGAAAGACAAAGAAAACACCTACATTACAAAGACTATGGGAATTTTAAGTAGATGCAATGACGTGTCCAGTGTTATAAACTTTCTCCAATTAATTTGTCCCTTATTGTGAAATAGTGTTCAATAAGAAATGCTCTAAACCCAATAGTAAAAAAAAATAGCTATCTACTACACATTGTGTAGTGTTTAAGCCTAGTGTTTATCAAATCTAAATTAATTTGTCAAATACACCTTCGTACAGAATAATACATGTAGTGAAATTCTTAAAAAGAAAAAAGAGTCTCTATGGCTGTTATAGTCTGTGAACCTTTTATAAATAATACATTATTCTATTATATTACAATGATGTGTCTAATATTCATAATATTAATTATGTGCATAAATATATAAATTTAAAAATCTCAGCCAATCACATTTCTTTTTACAGACAACAAAATTTAACAAATTTATCTGACATTTTTTAAAATATATTATTATATTCTTAAATTAAACTGTCTCTTTTTTTCCAAGTCATATGTAAAAAAGAAAAAATAAAGAAATAAAAATGTATTAATATAACTCGGAGAATCACAAGATTTTTTTTACAGGCAACCAAGCTCTCAGCTAATCATTCTGACAATTTTGCCCACCATTTTGTCTTCACATTCCAATGAGATGATGCTATCACCCACACCGTGTCCCCGAAAACCCAGACTCAGCTCCAAATTTCTTGCTCAACAAAAACAGACGAGGCCTTGTGCAGGACACGAGCTGTGGGAAAGTTGTTTTTAAGAGGAATGCCGGCGGAGACAAAGCAGGAATCGCTTCTGGCTATGCTGCTCTGTGGGTCCGGATCAAAACGCCAACCTCTGGGCTCCCCTCTTCTGAATACATAGCAAAGATTAGCAGTTAGTCCGGGCTTTGGACTAAATAATATCAAAACCCTCCATCAGACATTAGTGTATACATGTATATACATGTATATAATTGTATAATATTATGTAGGTATCTATATAGAGGTTAATCTGTTCCTTAAACTAAAATGTATAAAACTAGATCTCCTAGTTTGAGTGAAATTAATATTACTGTATTTTTCGGACTATAAGCCGCTACTTTTTTCCTACGTTTTGAACCCCGCGGCTTAAACAACGAAGCCGCTTATTTATGAATTTTCCTGGGTTTTTCCCGGTTTCACAAACTTCAAGCCAAAAAACTAAACCCCATAAGACCAATGAAATTTCTGAACGGAAACGAAAAAACGCACCTCACCTGTGTTCTGAGCTGCAAGGCATCGGGAGAAAAAACGTTTTTCTTAAACGCACGGCGATGCCAAAAGATAAACTCCCGAGAGAAATAGTTGTGAAAGGAAGGAAGTAAACAGTGAACAATGACTTTCTTGGTAGGCTACTGTTTAGATACAAGCCGTTGTAGCGCGTTGAGTCTGGGTGAAGGGAGAGCTCGCTAACTCCAGTTGCAACAGAAATCATATAAGCACAGATAGGTTTCCAAAACTCGTGCTTTTTTATTATTCTTGGCGACAGCGTTACGGGTAAGTCAAAGAAACTTAGAAATGAGCATCAGAAAATAATAAGGACATATTCCTCGGTCTTACACACATGCAGTAATAGCGGAAAAATGCGGCGCCAGGCTATTCCCAAAATACCCTAAAACTAGCACAACACATTTCACCCGTTACACCGTGTAACAGACACTGTCTTTCATGAAAGCCTGTGTAAAGTTCATTAGTTTCAATATTTATGTTTAAAATAAAAATCATTGTCAAATTCAGTTATATACGGCTTACAAATGGGTGCGCTTTATAGTCCGGAAATTACGGTATATATATATATATATATATATATATATATATATATATATATAGACAATTGTGTGCCTACAAATCTTTGGTAACAGCTCGATGAACCACATATCGCTGGAAAAATTCAGGCGTCCATTTACTTTTATCCATAAAAGTATATTGTCCATACAAACATATGAATTTCCCAATTAACCAATTTCTTATTGTTATTATTTTTCTTCTTTCTACTTTCAGTGTAACATTTCTGTGCATGGTCTTCCCAAGTTCACGTGTTTTTCCTCCGAGTTATCGGGTTTCCTCCTACCTTCCAAAAACATAACTGTGGATGAATTGGCTTATCAAAATTTGCCATCAATGTCACATTACACTATGCAATGTACTACATCCAAAGTGTCTCTTCACATGAGGCAGTACCAAGGTAGTAAGTGTTTACTGGAAGTGAGTGAGTCATGGACTGAAAGATTCTTTGCAAAAATAAAATGGTCTGGGACGGAAAGCCATAGGGGCCATTGCTTATTTAGTTTCATGGCAAAATCGCACACAAACGCTTCAGGCAATTTGGAAATCAGCCAACAACACAAGTCTTTGGACCAGGGGAGGAAACCAGAAAACCCAGAGGAAACCCTCAAAGTACTGGAAAAACATTAAGACAGGATGGCGAGGAAAATATGCTAATATTTGATTTGTTAACAAATAAATAAAAAGGGATAAATTCAATATTAAGGACGTCCATGGAATTAATTTGACAGATAATGGAACCGAAAATAACTCACCTGTAGTGTCACTTTTAAAAACCTTTCCTGGCCCCGTTATTTATTAAGACCCATGAATTAAATCCCTTCCCTCTTTTCCTCTTCCTTCCTTCCTGTCTCCTCTCATTTTTCTCCCCAACCTTCCCACTCTTCCCACCCACCCCCAACTCAACCTTCTACCTGCTTTCACAGCAGCGCCGTTATCCTGGCAGGCCGACGCCAACACGTTTCAGGTTAGCTCGGAACCGATCGGAGCAAGGGTGGCATGACAGCACCTGACACAACAGCTCAGCGAAGAGCACTATTTCAGGTGACAAGAACCTGAACTGGCGACCCAAACTCCTGCAGCTCGGCTTCAAGCAGGAGCCCGTGACAGCGTAAATTGCAGGCAATTTGCTCAGGATTAGAATTTGCAAAAAAATATTACACGAGACTATTAAATTAGACTTTAATCTGACACTGTAAATATACAGCAAGTGGGAACGTGCATCTGTGTTTTAGACATCATGTCATATATATATATATATATATATATATATATATATATATATATATATATATATATATATATATATATTATATTTATATATATATATATATATATATATATATATATATATATATATATATATATATATATATATAATTTAGTTTGTTTTCTCAATAAATTTTCCTGACAACTGGAATGCAGCCTATTTGAAGTTTACACCATTAAAAAAAATTCCACACCAGTCATGAGGTTAAGGAGCTGATGGTGTCAGAGATGACCTTCTCACCTGCCTCTCTGAGCTGAACATTAAATGCAGCTTATTTACGCGCGACAGTTCTGCATCCTCGGCTTCATCCTAACCTGCTTAAACTGAAGCATCACTTTGTAGTGTGAAGGACAGGAAAGATAGCATAATCCCCTTCGAGCAAACAGCTTCTGATGGAAGCTGAGGTTAATACTGCTAAGACTGTCCTCGGGCGAACGCTTGCACCAGGCCCGTTGACTGCACGTCAACCTGGAGCTGAACTCTTCCGAGTCTGCCACAAATATGTGCATCGGGGCCGGGCGGGAGCATTGCGCCGATGGTATCTGCGCAGGTCATGCAAACGGCATCCGCAGTTTCCAGGTGACTGCACGGACAGGATTAAGTAACACGAGGGAAAATGCAGAAAGGGAATGGACGGCATGGATTTAAAGGTGTTAACTCTTTAACATTGAACATCATTTTTTACGGATTTTGTACCGTTTTTCTTGCTTTGGACTTCCACTGACACCAATGTTAACCACAAATGTTGTAAAGTATTTGGATGCAGAGCACAAACAATCCAAAATACAGCAGTGAAGTAAAGAAGAAATAAAACGCTTTTAGAGGTAAAATTCTTAAAAGCATGGTGATTTGATGCATGAAATTTGACAATGCATTTAATACAGGTCATACTTTTATATATTTATGCTCATGTTTACAATATGTGGGAGTTGGAAACTTTGTGGTTAAGGATCTGGGTTACTGATCAGAGGGTTGGGGGTGAACCCCCCCTGTATTGCCAAGCTACCACTATTGGGGCTTTTGAGCAAGGCCCTTAACTCTTTGTACTTCAGAGACGCTGTTACATGGCTGTGCTCTGACCCCAGCTTCCTAACGTCCCTGGAATACACAATAAAATAATTTCACTGTACTGTAACACACCTTTTATCCATTTATAGTTACATTTACACTTGTGGAACAAGCACCTGTTATTGCTTTAACATGATAGCAGCTATAAGATAAAAGAGACGGTCAGAAAATGCTAGATTTTATAGATGAGCTGTGCAATTTGGATGTCCCATAGTAGTTATTGAGTTCCTTTTCAATATTGTTCCTGGATGTGCTCACGTATATGTGTACATGTTTACTGCGATACCATATACCTCAGGCAATTAAAATGTTCCTGAGGTGGATTGCACAGTGAAAAAATACTATTTATATGACTTGATGTTTTGGTACTTGGTGCTTCTTGAAAACAATAAAACAAACAAAGAAAAAAGGTTATCAGGTTACTGAGAAACGTAATTGCGCCGATGTTTCCCTACAGACTCAACTTGATCTTTACTTAAACTGATTATTATTAGTCTTAGTTAATTGGAAGCATCTGTTATACCACTCCTTGGTGATTTGCCTTGGAGCCAGGACTACTCTAAGGCACTGCTAATCAGTCACCACCTTTCTGTCAGATTTTTATGACACTGTAGTATAAAATACTTCCAAATACACTATAGTCTAAAACTACACTTTCAAAGAAGGATCTGAGATCAATAATAGTAGTGTAGCAATGCTAATAATAGCCATCTGGTTGATGATAGTAATGCTAACGTTTCATATGCTATATATACAGTATGGTCACTTTTATGCTAACTTTAAAAGCGAAATAGGAGAGGGTTGAGTAAATTCAATTACCTGAATTTCCCACAGGTGGACTGCAATCAAGTTGTAGAAATATCTCAAGGATGATCAGTGGAAACAGGATGCACCTGAGCTCAATTTTGAGTGTCGTGGCAAAGGCTGTGAATATTTATGTACGTGATGTGTAAAGATTTCAAACATGCTTCTTTCACGTTGTCATTACGGTATATTGTGTGTAGAATTTTCAGGGGAAAATAATGAATTGTATCTATTTTGGAATAAGGCTGTGAGAACAAAATGTGGAAAAAGTGAAGCGCTCTGAATGCTTTCCGGATGCACTGTATTCATGATTGCTTAGCATCCAGTAGCTAACTGTAACTAAACTTAAATGTAACTGTAACTAACTAAAATGATGTCAGCCTTTTTTACTTGTTAGCATTCAACTTAAAAACATGGTCACATCCATGAACACCAGTATCATTCTATTAGACAGAAATGAGTCAGTCATCCATTGCTGTATGCTTTATGTTCTTCCTGATCAATAGATAGAGTCAATACATTTACATGATCTATTACATGATTTACAGCATTGAGCAGACGTCCTTTTCCAGAGCGACTTACAACTTATACCCATTCTCTGTTCATAGTAATAGCAATATATTATGTTCACCGTTCACATCCTTCTGTAAATCTCTGTGTATAGTAATAGGCATCTGTATATTATTGTTCATAGTACATATATATTCATATTCATCTGTAATTATGTTCATAGTACATATATATTAATCTGTATATTATGTTCTTAGTACATATACTGTATATTCATCTGTATACTACATTTATAGTACATATACATCTTTAAATTACTGTTTATAGTTATATATTACAATTCTATTTAACTATGTAAATCATGTAAAAACTGTATATCCTGCACTTGCTGTTATTGCACTCTGGTTAGACCCAAACTGCATTTTGTTGCCTTGTACTTGTACATGTGTAATGAAAATAAAGTTGAATCTAATCTAATCTAATCTAAATTGAGCAGTTGAGGGTTAAGAGCCTAGCTTAAGGGCCCTTTGTAGCTTTGTGGTGCTCGGATTTGAATGTGTATCCTTTCAATCTAGATTCCAATGCCTTAACCACTGAGCTACCACCTCCAATAAGGCATTTGGAAGCTGTTGTGATAGCCATCAATAACTAGAGCATGCTTGGTTTTGATGGTGGACAAAACTTTATTTTAGCTCATAGGAGCTGTTATGTTTATTGGCTGTTCTCAAATCTATTAAAGTCATATTGTTGAGTTCCTTGATGTGCAAAAACTGAATACAAATCACATTTAAAGAGCAAATATAAATTATAAGGTTGTATTTTGTAATTAAAGAGACCCCTCGTTCAATTCACAAACAAAAAAACTATAATTCTCTCATTTTATAATAATAATATGAAAATTTTAAGTAATCAACAGTCTCCTGATTTTATTCTCCAAAAAAATATATACTAAACATGAAGATTTATCATAAATGTTTATGTTGCAAATGTTAGTTAGCTATTTTTTCTAGGCTTCATTTAACACAATTCTCATTATTCTTTTAAATGACTTCTAAATTAGATTCGATCTGATGAAACATGTTAACATAAGCAGCATGTTTTCTGCATGAAAGTTGCCTGCTGACTAAGACTTTTACAATTGGCTCTGTTAACAGATTTAACCACTTTTCTGTATAAGCAGGATCACCATTACCTTGTACAAAAAGAGAGCGTATTTTTTAACAGGCTCTGTTTTTCCATGTAAAGACGATCCTAATGCTATGGTGCCTTCGGTTGAGTCACCCATGACTGTCTTTTTTCTCTGTTTGAGTGACAGAGTATACAGCTCTACAACAAGCCCTAATTAAAAGTCTTTAAAACAGCCACAGAGAGGATGACTGATGCAGCACTTCCATGTACGCTCCTTCAGGCGAGATCCCACAAGAATTCCGCAATTAGCACCAAGCATGCACGGGTTGCCTTTAGCAGAAATAAAAAAGGGCCTAGGACTGACCTCGCTAACATACTGGAGCTGTCAATCTCGTGTCACCTTGAAATCCCAAACTAATTACATTTTTCTGCAAATGAATTTCACAAAATGGGTAACTGGGCAATGAAATGGCTCTGCTTTATGAAATTGATAACTTTGTTTTATACCATAGCTGTGGCGAATTCTCAAATCTGATTTTTTAAAATTCATTTAGTGTATGGTAAATCAAACAGGTCCTGATGACAAATCAAACCATCTGGTTGCCTGGGAAGGCTTTCTAGAGGAAAATGTTATTGGAATGAATAGCCTGAAGAGTTTCCAGTTTCTATAAATAAACAGAAAAAAAGAGAATAATGAGAGAAATGTCGAAAGCTTCTATTCCATATCTATATATGGGTAAAAATTATCATCTAGGATGCTTTATATTAATCCATTATATCCATTGTATTTATACATTAATGAATGAACAAAGACCTGCTGTTGTGATTGTTCTCACAAATCTTCGTAACTATTTCATGCCAACCCCATCCTTTCAAATGAAAGCTGAAACTCGTGAGCATTTCCTTTATTTCTCTCGCATAACCATGGGCGCTTGCTTCTAAAAACATACGCCAAGACATGTGAGCATCCTCTCGGTGGAATGATGAGGGAATCAAAGGCGATGGGCCTGACTGGAGGCCTTAATGCTTGTGAATGTGGGCCCAAAGCTGTTTTTTTGCGAGCGCTCAGGAACGCTGTGGTTTCGGTGGGAGGGAGATTAGCCGACTCGGCCTC
>JBCEWE010000464.1:1672500-1852500 GCA_039877035.1 Silurus lanzhouensis
ACATGCACATCACTAATATATATATAATATATTCTTTGCTTGTTTGTATCATAATTTCTTTGAAACTTCACAAAACTGCTCCGCTTAATATTTAACATAAAAAATTCATAACTAAATTAAATGAATTCTAATATAAAGTGCTGGTAGATACATTTGTTTTATTTATTTAAACGAAATGAATTATTCTTTTCAAACCACATCACTGTTGAATTTTCTAATCTGATTGGTTTAAAGGTAGGAAAAACAATTGTACAATTATAGCTTGAGTGAACGTTTTCTATTCAAACATTTTCGCTCCAAAATGTCAGTCCTTTGAAACATTTTTTTCTATGATAGAAAAGTTTTCTTGAAAACAAGTTGATGCTTTGTGGTTTCTCATGTGCAACATAAATAAAAATAATAATAATAATAATAAAAAAATGTAATAATAACAGAGAGGAAAAATTGGGGCTGATGGGAAATCGTGATTAAATGATAACAAACCAGTTAAACATTAAATGTAGCTAAAAATGGATAGAAAAATTGTGAGCAGTGTCACTGTTGGGTGTGATATCAGCTAAATAAAAGACTGAAGGAAATAATTCTTGATTACTTGTCTTTATTAACACACTCCCAAATTTGTCATGCCTTGTTTTACACAATGGAGGAACATCATACAGCAGGAGAAATAAATCAGGCAGTTCTTGATATATATATATATATATATATATAACAGTTTATCGTATGTGTAATGGGACGTATGTGTAATGGGACGTATGTGTAATGGGACGTAGGTGTCCCCTCACTCACACACTCCCTCCCTCATTCATCCCGTCATTGGTCCATCTTTTCTCACCGTGAGGTGGAGTGGAGAGGCCTGACCACCGTTAATCCTATTTCTCTCCAGACGAGAGACACGTCGGCCTGCAGATGGGAGAGGAGGGTCGCCTTCCCCCCCTACAACACGGCCTCCAAAAATCCTGTTCTTAACACATGAACGAGCACCTTGAATTATTCACCCCTTTTCAATATTTCACATGGCTCCTTTTTTCTTCCTGATCCATGTTTTTTGCCCCGGCCTAATGCAATTTTCATGACAAAAAATGTTTTTGTCCTACTTTGAAGCCCGGTCCGAGCTGGGGCGTTTCGACGGGGTATCGCCAGCCTTAAGCTTTTTCAAGGTTTCAAGGAAGAAAAGAGAAAAGCATGGAGTCATGGAATGAGCGTGGGCGGCGAGGTTAAGCCGGCTAAACCGAAAACTCACCACAACACACAGATAGAAAAAGACATTGTGAGACATTCAAGGGGGAAATATACAGTGTATACCAGAAAATCTGACACTCGCAAACACACACACACACCCGTTGTGGAAGTACAAGGATGCTGGAAATAATGCTAATACCCATAACCAGTACCCATAGCTAGCATACAGACATTATGGTAAAAGCTTTTATATTGAAAGTATGAAGGAGGAATCGCAGCAGAACCATTAACCAGTTTACCAAGATCAACATTTTCCTTTAGATGTTTTGCTAACTTATGAAGAAAATATGTATTTCTTTTTTCGGATTAAATTTCACATAGCATCATCCACATATTTTTCCCAGTTGCAAAAATGTATACCACAAGAGTAGCACAGGAAAGTTAATAAAAAAAAGCATACCAATTTCAATGTAATTTCAGAATCAGAATCCACTTTATTGACATGTATCATGGGTTGCAGGGACATTGAATTTGTCATGGTGTTCTGGTGCTACAAAATGATGAAAAACTATATATAAAAAAGAAAAAATTAGCCAGTAAAAATAATAATGTGAGTAAGGCAGTTCAAATTATCATTTTTCCACAATAAGTCCAAGGTGCATGTTTGAAATTTAGTAGTCCTTGTTTTATGATTTATAGATTTCTAATATATTGGCACCCCAGAACATTGTACAGTAGGAATGCATTCAGTAAAGGGCTGATCAGAGGTGTGTGTTATGGCCTTCTTATGTACATGTAAATATAATTTTTACATTCATAAACCTAAAACCCATATGATATTATTGTACTCTAGATGGAAATACAGTATCTAGTACTTTCCATATATCGGTGTGCTTTTCTGTATATAAATGTATTTGATGTCAATAAATATGTTTCTGTTAAATGTGTAAATTGTATTCTATTGGATTCTATTCTTAACATTTAAAACAGTTCAGATGATGTCCTTCATCAGCTATGGAAGGAATAGTGCTTCTGAGGCATGAGGAATAAATGAGACAGAAGAAGACAGGGGGCGGAAAAAAGTAAGAAAGTGTGTGTGTGTGTGTGTGTGTGTGTGTGTGTGTGTGTGTGTGTGTGTGTGTGTGTGTGTGTGTGTGTGTGTGTGTGTATGTGTGTGTGTGTGTCTGGACGTGCTGGCGTCTACCCAGCATGCCGAGCGCTCCACTCTCCCCACTGTTACTCTGTGTGTGCAGGCTGCTGCCCCCAACAACTCCCCTTTATACTGCCCTGCCCAAAGCAAACCATACTCAGGCCGCCATGTGGCTGGCTATTTTACACACACACACACACACACACACACACACACACACACACACACACACACACACACACACACACACACACACATATTTCTCTGTTTTAAAATGTAACATGCCTGGTTTTTCTCATGTAAGGTGTCTTTAACACACACACACACACACACACACACACACACACACACACACACACACACACACACACACACACACACACAAACACACACACACACACACCTTAACACAAGCTTGGATTTTCTTGCTTTTTTTGCTTTTGCACAAACACACATTCGTTCAACACACTCACTCTCTTTCTCTCATATAAGACGTTACACAAGTTGTCTCTGACACACACACACACACACACACACACACACACACACACACACACACACACACACACACACACACACACACACACACAGTGAGCTGTGATTAAACTTTCAGTTGAATTATGGCAGCACATGCTGAAATGCAGGCTTTCAGCAGCACAGCACTGCAGCAGCACAGCTGATGAAACATTCATGCTTTGGGAGCCCCTGTTTTTTCTTTTTCAATATTAGTGTATCTACATATGGTTTCTTCTTCAGAAATCAAATCAAATGTTACATTTTTAATTGGCAGATCCACTAACACGGACATACACAAACTTTGACTATAGTTCCAATAATGAAATTAAGATAAACAGAATAAATAGCTCATCTCTCATATCTTCTGTCTGTGTCTTTAATTCTTTTGTCATGTGACTCTCTTAAGTATTGTAACAATAATGCCAAGATTCAGACAAAAAATACAAATTTACATTGCATTGTGTAGGGAGTCATGTGACAAAAGAACGAACGATTTGAACCAGATGACATGAGATTAACTACTCAATTCAGTTTCCTGTATGTAACCTACAGGGATTTTGTGATGCTTTGCCCAAGCGCGTTCAGTAGAAAATGAACGAATCACTCTTTGAGAAGACTCGTTCTTCTGAATCACATTAAAGACTCATTCGAAATGAACGATTCATTCATGAAAGACCCATCACTTATGTGCATCCACACCTCCTCAAAGAAATTATATTTTATATTAAATAACAGTAACAAATTCAGTCTTATGTGTTCATAAGTTACACATATTTTCACGGTTACTACCGAGCTCCAGAATGTCTTCTCATTAAAAGCATCTGCTCAGGACGCCGTCCCAGGTCCTCAGAGTACTCTCGGCGCAGGGCTTCCCCACCGCCTCCTGCCTATAGCACAGTTGTGGGTGCATTTGGAGCCGGAGCCGAGCACAGTGTGTCCGTACTCCGAGCCAAACACGTCCATATGCCTCTCCAGCTGACTCTTCATCTCCGTCGCCCCCTGACCCCCAATGTACAGCGACGTCTGCACGCAAAACAGCCGTCCAGAAAAACAACATACGCATGCACATATGCGCTAGCACCCAATTTCTTGTGCTAAAGCTTTAGAGGGTATACGGTTCACATGTGTGATAATTATGGATGTGATAAACCCTGTATGAGGGACACTGTATGAGGGACACTGTATGGGGGACACTGTATGAGGGACACTGTATGGGGGACACTATTACAGGTATCTTAGCTGAAGAGTTAGAGATCAGTTTTGAGGAGAGGTTCATCAGTGTTCCAACTGCGTAAAAGGGATACTAAAGTTGAAAAAATTATTTTTTAGAATTGATTCTCACTGTTGGTTTTAAGAAAATTTTTACTTTTGGAAGATCTATCCATAAGAAAAAAATCTGTGTTGTTCTTCTTCTACATTCCAGAAAAATTTGCTGTACATTTACCACTGTAAAGTGGACATAAAGAGCGTTAATGAGAAGCTGCAGCAAAGAAATAAAGTGAAAACCCCTCAGTTTGGTTCTGGTGAGAGTGTGTTGTAAGAAAAACATTGGTGGACACCTCAAAGTAAGATTCTTCTGTACTTTTTGGGCATCCCATTCCACCTTATTTGCTGTTATTATAACCTCCACTATTCTGGAAAGATGTTCCACTAGATTTTGGTGTGTAATTGTGGAGATTTCCTGTCTTTCAGACACAAGGGAGTTAGTGAAGTCAGGTACTGATATAGGTGAGGTGGTCTGGGGTGCAGTCAGTGCTCCAATTCACTGGAGCTCTATAGCAGGAGATCTTCCACTCCAACCCATTTAAAGCATATCTTCATGAAGATGGAACGGGAACGGGTTTTGCTTTCCTAGTTCAAGCGAAAGAATAATTTCATGCTAAAGCACCCAAAGACGTCTTATATAATTGTGTGCCTTCTACTTTGTGGTAACAGTTTGGGAAATAACCACATATGGATAAATGGATATTTGGTGCCGCCCAGATTAAGATGAGGTTCACTTTCGAGTCTCTCGAGGTTTCTTTCTCATGAAGTCTCAGTGAGTTTTTCCTTGCCACAGTCGCCACTGGCTCGCTCATTACAGATAATTAATAAATAAACTCAGAGAAACAAACGTATAGTAACGTATACATTCTTTAAAACAACTTTATAACCGCTTTATCTGTGTAACGCCGCTTTGAGACAATGTGCATTGTTAAAGGCACTTAACAAATAAAACTGAATTGAATTGAATATGGTTTGACAAGTCAGAGGTCCCAAAACATCTGTCGATATATTGCAGATACTTACATCCATTCAAAAGCAAATACTTTTGTACTGTTATTGGAGTCATATTGTGGCAAGAATGGGGTCCTGGTGTTATAATATTTTTTAATGACCTGACAAGCCCCATTAAACCTAAAGTCTCATCTTCATGATCCATGTTCTATTCATCCATTGTCATGTACCCTAACCCTGTCCTTTTGTTCTATGTTAGTAAAAGTATTGCCCAATACCCCACATCAATTTTTTTTCTCGGTAAATATTCGTAGTCAGTCTACATAGTACATTGCAAAAACCAAACTTTTACAAAGCACCCTGACCGATGAGCCACGGCGCATTAATACTGCAGCAGATTAATATTTAACACCGTCCAATGGAATATGGAAAATAATGGAGGCTCGTTAACCCTCATGAGAGATACATCCTGCATACTTTTCATTACGCAAATGTTAAAAGAGGAAGGGATTTATACACTTGAACACCATCAACACACTTTTGGTGGATTGGTGGATGGCACATCCTCTTTAAGCCTTCTGAACGACATGCTACATTAACACACATTAGCATACACAGAGGTGGCAATACTGCATTAATCATTCGCAGCTCCTCCATTTTTTTTTTAATCATGCAAACAGTCCAGCCCACTTCAATCTTATTGGCTCATGAGACAAAAATCTGTGAACTCATACGTTAAAGTTTAAATGAAATGAAAGTTAGCATAATTTTCATGTCTCGTGTCCTTTCCTCTTCAGGGAATGACATTTTCTCTTTGGTGAATTTGAGTTTGGATTGCAGGTACCTCTAAATTCTACAGGCCAACTGTAAATGTCGCCATGTTTGCACACACTATCGCTATACATAAACGCTAAAAGGTGACGATGGGGGTTATATGTCCATCAGCTGAGGTAAAACACGTCACCTAATTAGCAGCCAATTGCTGCCTTTTTCCCACAGCAAACAAATCCTCTCAGATCAGCACTCAGCATGTATTTAGCACAGTCGCAAACCGTGTTTGTTTAAAGGGAAGAATCAAAGACGCAGAGCTTCTCTTGCTTGACTCTGAAACGGCGTTTTAACTCGTGTTTGCTCGGCAAACAAACGCACGGTGTGAGTTTACTTTGTGACACTTGGCAAACACCGTCATCTGTTGTTTAAAAGCGGCCCACGCGAGGAGCTGCGAGACAAAGCCTGGTGGAGAAAGTAATCGACTGTCTAGACCTCTTTTTACAAAGGCTGGCCCCTGTACAAAAGCAAGTCACAACTTTTTTGTTTGTTTGGCACGCTAGGCCGGGAGGGCAGCAGAGGGGTCCGCATGAGAACGAAAACGGAGAGAGATGCCAAAAACACACCATGCTGATGGCCATCACAGTCTTCCACAGCCAAGATAATTACTGAGCTTAGTCCGTATTGTGAATAGAGAACATAGCAGTTCCCAGGAGGGGAAACAGTTTAGAGAAACTGCTAAGGGTTTTTGTGTCAAAACTGTATTCAATTGTTTTCCAAGTGTCATTACTTCTTTTTGGGATTTTTATTTTCTACACAATGTGTATTATATTTTTGTACTCCAGTACATTTCAGGAAAACATGCTGTTACGTTAAAGAGTGTAAAATGAGAAGTTGTAGTGAGAGCATAAGCAAAAACCCCATGGTTCTGTTTTTCTCTCACTGTGTGTCTGAAACTATAGAAAGCTTCTTCCTTATAAAGTTCTGATGTGCAGGAGAATGAAACACCAAACTACATTCATTATTCACATACACACTAATTATATAGACCATAACATTTGTATGTGCATTAATATTACTATATGTTATTGCTGCTATAATAACTTTCAGCATTCTGAGAAGATATTTGTGGATATTTGTGGTCATTCAAGGGTGTTAGTAAAGTCAGTCAGCTATAGAACATTTTCTTCATTTAAAGGTCTGATGTGCAAGATAATGAAATACCTAATGTAGAAATGATAGAGGAGTTTAAATTTAAAAGAAGTCATATTTAAGCAGGGGATTAGTACTTAAGCACATGAGTCATGCATTTCATCCACCAACCTGAGTAAAGTTTAAAACCTATCTACATTTAAACTTTACTGCATTTAACAGATCCTGTTATCCAGATGATCTCCTTTAAACATTTATAACCCCAAACATACTCAAGGTTTCAATAGTAAAAGAAAATAAAAATATCCTGACACTTATATATATATATATTTGTAATACACACACAATATATAGAAAAAAATGATTTTCTCTGGTGAACATTGTTCACATCCTCACATGACACATGGTTTTAGATTACAGGATCACACGACATCCTTTCCCCTTTTGAAAGGCCCGACGAGGAAATAGGAACAAATATACAAAAATGAAATGTTTCACAGTTTTGTATTGTTGTTTTGAAAGAAAAAAAAATCTTGCAACTTTTAGAGTCACTTTCAGGGTAATTTTTTAGGGATAAATTATTAAGATTTGGAGTGTGACAAAAATTTGGAAAGGAAATGTATGTATTAAATCCAGTAATAAAGAAGCAAATACGTTTTATTATATAATAAATGAATTAAAAAACATATAGGAACAAACACGACAATCCACGATGTTAACATGATTAAAAAGAGTGTAATTGTTCTATTACTACCCAAAAGTAAAGATTCCTTTTCAATAAATTTTTTCAAAAGTGCTCATTTTTATTAACAAACAACATGTTTTAGTTATTTGATGTCCATGAAACTGCAGTTATACTGTACTGGGTATGTTTATGTACACTATATAGGAAATGTATTGGGTCACCTGATTTTTACAGCCATATGTGATTCACACAATTGAATAGAATGTCTTGGGATGCAGTAGCATGAAATGTTCCCTTCACTTGAACTAGAAGATCTATGAGGAAATGCTCTACATACGTTCGGAGTGGAGGATCTACTGCTATAGAGCCCTGACCCCTCAACCCTATTGAACACCTTTGGGATGAATTTGAACTCTGACTCCTCATTTCACCTACAACCATACCTGAGTGTATTAACACCTTTTTGGGTGTTATGAATGAGCGCAAATTTTTCACAAGGACACTCCAAAATCTAGTGAAACATCTTCCCAGAAGAGTGGAGGAACAGCAAATGGCGACAAAATGTGGAATTGGATGTAAAAAAAAAAAAATCTTATAGTCAAACTTTATTTTGGACAAACTATTATCCAAATAGTTTACGTGACAAATATATTCAGAAGTTTTTCTAGCAGCTAAATGCCTCTTTTTTTCCTTTTCTTTTAAAGACCTGTATTTTAATACAATTCATTTTTATTTCTATAGTGCTTTTAACAATGGACATTGTCTCAAAGCAGCTTTAAAGAGATTAAGAGCTTATAAAAGAATGTATAAGATTGTTCCTTATAATTGTAAGTTTATCCCTAATGAGTGAGCCAGTGGTGACTGTGGCAAAGAAAAATGAACTTATATGGCTTGAGGAAGAAATCTTGAGAGGAACCAGACTCAAAAGGGAAACTAATCCTCATCCTCATGTCCAGTAGTGTTGAAAAGTCTTTCTCATGGCAGAAAAAATACAGAATGTAACAAATCACAGTCAGTTTAGACCAATTGCTCTGGTGGTAAAAAAAAATAAAAAATAAAAATAGAATAATAAATAAATTAAACACTTCTGCACTGCTGTTTTCGGAACTTCACAATGTTAAATTACACCCACCAGTGCATTTTTCCAGCTTGTCAAGTGATGATTTTCCTAAGATTTTCCACCTAAGATTGTGTATTCCATGCATAATCGGTTGATGTCTAAACACTTTTTCACTGTTCATTATACTCAGTTTGTGCTCAGCGTGTTGTGACATAATTTTCCACAGTAACGATGATGCACTTTAATTCATGCGACCTTCCCCTAGCAAATGTGTGTGTGTGGGCAAGTTTATTACAGATCCCAGTCCAAAACATTAGCAGAAGCAGAAAAGAGAAAAAGATGGAGAGGATGATGATTTGGCTTGTTTACCGGCGTGCTGCTTGGCCACGACTTGCCTCTGCTGCTGTTTGAGGCCTCTGGAGGTTTCCACGTAGCCCCGTAGTGCAGCGGAAAATCCAAAACACTCCTAACAGGAGAAGTGCAGAGGTGAGCGTTCAGCACGCTTTCTGACCTCGAACAGCTAACACAGTAAACTCTTACACTCGGCTGGACGTGGCAAGCCAGGCGGAAGAGATAAATGCTGGAGGAGATTAGCGAGGGAGGCAAAGGGTGGCTGATGATGATGATGATGATGATGATGATGATGATGATGGCAATGTTGATAAAACAGTCACTGGAGTTATAATTATGGTTATTTAGGCAGTTATTACTCATCGTTGAGGTTTTATTAAATGATTTTATTAAACTCTATATATACAAATGTTTGTGGACACCTGACCATAAGATTGTTATGTAATTTTTAAACATCCATTTCCACATTTAGTCCCCATTTACTGTTATAATAACCTCTACTCCTACTTCTACTAGATTTTGGACATTTTTTCCAGAAGCCCTTATGCAGAGCAGTTGAGGGTTAAGTTAAGGGGCCTTGCTCAAGGTGTCATAGAACAGGAAAATAATGTCTGGATTTTATGATTTGCTGTCTGTCTGAACCAAAGAAATAAAAGCGAACCATCTGTACCATATTGTATTCAATAGCATCATATTTTTTTACATTGTGTTGAAACAAACAAAACAAAATTGGGAGGGCAACATGTTCTGCTTCAGAATGTCACAGTACATGTTGGAATCCATGTTTCCCTCAATGAACTGCAGCTCCACAGTACCAGCAGCACTCATGCAGCCCCAGACCATAATACTACCACCACCATGCTTTACTGTAGGCAAGACAACGTTTTCTTGTTACTCCTCACCAGGGCGTCGCCACACATGCTGGACACCATTCTGAGCCAAACAAGTTTATATTAGTCTCATCAGACCATAGGACATGGTTCTAGTAATTCATGCTCTTGGACAGGTTGTATTCAGCAAACTGTTTGACTTTCTTGTGAGTCAGTTTCAGAAGAGGCTGTTCCGAGTGGATCCCGTCTTGGAAAACCTCTGTATGACCCTGGCCACTGTACTATAAATCAGTTTAAAGGTGTTACTGATCTTCTTATAGCCTCGGCCATCTTTGTGGATAGCAACAAATCTAATTCTTAAAAAATGCAGAAAGTCTTTACCATGAGGTGCCATGTTGAACATCCAGTGGTCAGTATGAGAGAATTGTACTCAAAGCACCAAAGTTTAATACAAGATACACAAATTCGTATGGTCCTGTCAAGCAGACAAAAACATGAACATGATGAATGGGCATGTGTGCACAGTCACATGACGAACAGCTGTTATTATTTAGGGTGCACTCATTTATGTTGCCAGCTATTTTGACAATAATGGCTGTATGTTGAGTTTTTTTTTAGGACAGTACTGAGCATTTACCAAAAGTACTGAGAATATTTACCAAAATGGTTGGCAAAATGTGAGGGGTGTAGTCACTATTGTGAGTTTTGTTACTATTATATATATATATATATTATATATATATATTATATATATATATATATATAATATATATATATATATTATGAGCTAAAGTCACATGACCACCATCCCAAAATTAGATAAATTGGTGTTAAGCAGTTGTATAGGCTAACAGGAAAATTATAAAGATCTAACTCAGGATAAAATATCTATATTGCTTTGTCCACATTAAAAACTCTGCTAAATGCACAGATCATAAAATATTAGCATGAGTGTTGAGGTTTGTAATAATATTAGGAAATACAATATTGTAAATTCTCATGCGATGAGAATCGTGTATGTGTGTCTGCCACTCATGCTCTGTGTGTGTGTGTGTGTGTGTGTGTGTGTGTGTGTGTAGTACCTAACAAGGGGTGAATAGTGCTGAGCCTGTGATGGCTTCATTACGCCAGCCTCTCTTACCTTCTGGAAAAAATTAAAGCTTTAATGAAGTCCGTTACGAGATGACACCTCCTCGGCACTTCAGCTTTAAATCAGAGATAATGAAGGGCCATTAATGAGGGCTTCAGTCAGAGCACACCTGATCTGCCTCTCCCCTTCTCCTTCCTCCCTCCTCCTTTCTCTCTCTCTCTCTCTCTCTCTCTCTCTCTCTCTCTCTCTCTCTCTCTTTCGTTAATAAATTTTACACAGCTGAGTCAGCGCAGCATCTTCACCTGAGAGACAAGCTGCCTGGCAAACATTGCTCTCTCTTACACACACACACACACACACACACACACACACACACACACACACACACACACACACACACACACACACACACACACTCACACACACACTCACTCATTACTTCACCTGGGAAATGGACCTCTGTCAGAGACACAAATGAGAAAAGAGAAATAGGAGAAGAGATAAATATAAAGAGGCAGAAAGTTAGACACAAACACCGGAGAGACAGAAGAAAGACAGACCGAATGACTGATATGCAGCCAGACAGACAGACAGAAAGACATAGGTACAAGGATAGACAGAGACGGAAGATGATACACAGACAGCCAGAAACACAAGTATGAAGAAATGACAGAAAGAAGGAGAAAGACTGACTGACAGACAGACAGGCAGAAAGAAAGCAAGAAAGTGAGAAAGACAGAAAAAAGAGACCAGCAGTCAGACAGACAGAGAAGAAGAAAAACAGACATTCAGATATTGCCAGAGAGAAAGACACAAGACCATACAAAGAAAGAAAGAAAGAAAGAAAGAAAGAAAGAAAGAAAGAAAGAAAGAAAGAAAGAAAGAAAGAAAGAAAGAAAGAAAGAAAGAAAGAAAGAAAGAAAGAAAGAAAGAAAGAAAGAAAGAAAGAAAGAAGACAAAAAAAGAAAACAGACAGTGACACACAGACAGACAGAAAGACACAGAAACAATCAGACAAAAATCTATGAAGACAGACAGAACGACAATCAGACAGATATCTAGAAAGATAGAATGAATTACAGTCCCCCACAAAGAGAGAGAAATCTAGAAATACAGACACTGTTAGTCAGACGGACAACAATCTAGAAAACACTGTTAGTTAGACGGACAGAACTCTAGAAAGACAGACAGCATGACATACAGAAATTTAGAAAAACAGACAGATCAACAGTCAGACAGACAGAAATCTAGAAAGAAAGACAGAATAATAGTTAGACAGACAGACAGAATGACAGTCAGTAAGAAATTTCAGACACAGACATGTAGCTAAACAGACAGACAGACAGGATTTTTAAAGCACACGTGAATAATGCAGAACGTTACCATGGCTTATGTTATTGTTAGATGAAACTGAGGAGGCTGTGATTCACCACAACAGCTAAAATGCTTTATGTTTTCTGGATGTCTGATTATTCCCCCCCGACCCTCATCATTAAGTGATTTGAATCAGGGATTCTCTGAAAGGCCACGATCGTGAGTCACGTCCCAGACATCAGCTCCTCGTTGCATGCTGGAGCGGATGATGAATTTTATTGACAGGTGACATTTGCTGAATGTCAGTCATATCCCTGAACATATGGCCGCTGTCTTGTGCTTCCAGTGTCGTCCTCAGGCCCAAGACACACCTCAACATGGTTGAGCCTTTTCTTCACTCGTAATACAGCTTTCACACTTAACATTATACTGGTTATGCTTGGACCCTTTGCTCTTAACAAAACCCATTATGCATACGAGGGTTGAATGTTCTAATTCAAAGAAGACCTGCTTCCCGAAAGCCATCAATTAAGGAACGTGTGAAGCTTTATTTTCTGCTTTTTGACGCCTTAATTAAATTCACCTTTAGAACCGGACTGGGACGCACCACACCAAACCTGTATTTAAGCAGCTGTCAAAAAGCAGCATTCGAAACTTTGGATAAATAAAAAAGCGCCCTCCGTGCCCGCTGGGCTAAACACCACTCCGAAGGCGCAAATTAGCCTGGGAGAGATCCGGAGCGTGGTGCTTTTGTTCGGTGCTGCGTCCTGAGAAGGGAAAAGCACACATTATACACTGTCGCTTTTGTTCCAAATACATTGTATCGCATTCTTCCAACCGAGCGTATTTCATATAGATAATGACACGAGCTAGGAGGATATCAGCGAGCTAATTACGAACACGAGTGCCATTCGCGGCGCCGGGGTGTAGAGTGCTGGCGGCAAGGCGCCGGAGTAGCTTCTGGTATGGGCTCCGCATCACCTGGACAGCAATTGATACCAAATAGAATCATATCATAAAATACCCCAATTAAAACATCTGGGACTCCGGCGGCAGGCGCAAGTGGCAATAGCCAAAGGGTTCATTTCTGTCATCGTGTCTTTCTGATGAAAGCTGATTAAAACTATGGGTCCAACTATCACTGACGGCAGGGCGATAAAGAGGAATTTGGCACCTATATCAGAAAATGGACAAATGGAGGATAGCACTTGGTGCTCCATGTTCCTAACCCAGTTCATACTGCTAATCAATTGACATTTTTGTTTTACAAAATGTCTGAAAAACAAATGGAACACGTTTTGGCCATGAATTTCGTCATGAATTGTGCAACCACATTTTTGCCAGCCCATAATAAGCAAAACCTGTCACATCATTCAATGATCACCTTAGAAGCTGATAGCGTTTTCACACATAAAACACTTCATTTGACTTTATTTTAGATTTTCACGTTTTTTAGCTTAATCAATTTTCAATACGTTTATACTTAGAAAGGCAAATCCTTCAGGGCAAATGGATTCGAGTTGGAAAGGGATTTTTTTTCATCCTTGTGGTTAAATGGTGGCATCCAAAAACTCTACAACCGCTTAAAACCTTTAACCAAATGTTTGTATAACGAACAATGGACCCTGACGCTCATTACACATCAATTTGATTTTATGATCAAGGGTTATGCATTAGAAAAGAGTTGCCTTTTTTATGGAGCAGCCTTCCCAAGTTTGATTTGAAACAAACAAACCAAAGGATTGGAAAAAGTGTTGGGGCAGAGTATTTAAGGATAGTTTTTTTTATTTCAAAGAAAACTTTTAAGACACAAAAAAAAAAAAAAAATGGAGTCTGTGTGACTTTCAAATTAATCCAGAGGCATTGTGAACACCCTAATCCACTCCTAATCTGGATTAGGTATCCCAGTGTGTTTTTTCCCCCTCTCTCTTGAGGCCGCGGTCAGCACTCATCCCTTTGCTTTGTCTACGTGCCGGCCTCCTTAACGTTTTAGCAGCACCCTGACTGGCTGATCTTTGATCTGATGTCTTCATAGAGGAGACCTGCAGGTTACCTATTTGGGATGCAAATCCTCTGCCAGAGCCTATTGGCACTTTGCAAGAGGGCTAGAGAGAGAAGGGGGAATCCCTAGGAGGTGGACTCGGAGGGATTCCTGAACGAAGCTCTCGCGCCCCTCCAACACCCCTTTTCGTTCTCTCTGATCCTCTCTGCAGTATAGATTAAGGTAGGGGATAACCTTTTCTTAGCGCAGAAGAAAGAGTATAGTGCGGACGAGCCTAGGGTGGGCCGCCAGGGTGGGTGGGGTGTTAAGGGGTGGGGGGATCCTCTAATAATAAAGCAGCCTGCCATAAAAGCATGCTCTGTGTCAGGAGCTGGTGAATGGAGCTCAATGGAGGCCCATTCCTGGGCTTGGCAGGGAGCCTTGCCAAAGCCTACCTAGAGCCAACTAAGCGTGAGTAATCTGCTCGCGTTCAATGGCTGGGGCCAGCTCCATTCAGCCCTCGCCGAACTTTAAGAGTTGATAAATTTATTATCTGTGGCGATTAGGGCTGCTGGCCCCCATCACCTCCTTGAAGCTGAAGGGTCTGAGAGCAAAAAAGAAGAAGAAGAAGAAGAAGAAAGGAAAGAAAGGATCACAAGTGGCAGCATGATGAAGGAATCTCTTTTTTGTCTTCTTTTTTTTCAGTGTCTCTTAATTTCTCTTCCCTCACTCCAGGACTAGGCTCCCATAGCAATGAGCCTTCTAATTGCAATACTAATGCGCTCGAAACCTCCGATTCTAAATGAACCAAGGCAGAAAATTGATTTCATGCTGTGACAGTTTATATATCGCTGCCAGAAGACAAGTGGCCCGCTAAATGAGAACTGTACCTTCTAATTTTGCTTGGTAGCAAAAAAAAAAAAAAAAAAAAAAAAAAAAGAAGAAAATATTTGCTCGGGGCCCTTTGGCCGCCGTAGAAAAGTCACGCAGCAATACTTCTCGGGATCATACAAAAGCAAAATTCCACTAATCGACCGATGACGAGGCGAGACGAAGGCTTTGTCCGTTTAACAGGTTGTAATGACATGTGAGTTAAACGGGGGCCGGGCCAGCGAAATAAGTGCTACGTGCTCCGATGAGCTTTGTTAGCTGGACGCTCACACCCACTCGAGCAGCTACAAAGGGTGCAGTGGTTTGGGACAAATCTCACACACCCTTCAGCACATGGACAAACAATTTTATTAGCTCCATTCAGCAAACCACTTGCCTGCACCATGTTTGATTTTCTCTTTTTTTTACTACCAAGAGCTACCAAAAAACAAATCGGGGCGTGCCATGAGACAATGTCCATGTGCGCTTGCTCAGATTGCTGCTGTGATGATTCGAGAGTAAATTGGACCCTCAAAGCCCATGTGTTGATATCCTTGTAAATTAGGGAGCCATTTCTGGGACACTGATATTACATTTAGAAATGCTGTTTAAAAGGAAACATAAAAGACATACAGTATCATAATATGCTAGTTTAAATAAATATATATTAAGAGCAGAAAACAGCATTTTTTGGAATATTCCATAAGTCATATTTCAAATCAAATCAAATTTCTATTTGTCATATATACATTCATACAGTGTACGATATTTAGTGAAATGCTTGATACAACTGTCCAACATGTACATTAAAATAGAAATAAAATAGAAAAAATTTAATTAATTAAAAATAACTATAAAGTAATATATAAAGTTATTTCAACAGGAAGCTCAAATCATCAAATAAATTTCCAAGAGATCACAGAAAAATCAAGAAAAACATAATATATGTAAATTATCTATAGTGTTACCTACATATTAAATTATATTACAAATATTTTTAATCCTTTTTTTTTTTACTCTTTTAAAACTCAAATGCAACCTGTTATTGAGGGACCACAATGATGGTGGTGGCTTAGTAGACTTTGAAAATTGTCAATTCAAATCCCAGCCACATCAAGCTCCTGGGCCCTTGAGCAAGGCCCCCTAACCCCATAGCTGCTCAGTTTTATACAACAAACAAGTAAGTTGCCCTGAATAATGGAGTCTGCCAAATGCCGTTACAAGGACTAAATTTGATTTATAATAAATAGACTTTCGGTGCCACCCAGATGAGGAGTTCCTCTCGGTTCCTTTCAACGTTCCTACCATCTCAGTGAGTTTTCTCCTTGCTATGGAGACCACTGGTTTGGGGTACATTAGGGATAAACAATTAGGCACTAAACTTTTAAATTCCAGTATAGTTTTATAACTTGTTTATCTCTGTTAAGCTGCTTTGAGACAAAATCCACTGTTATTAAACTGAATAAAATTGAATTAAATGGTGGCCCCAGTTATGGAATCGCCTGACTACTGAGCAACAAACAACCATAACCCAATCAAACCTAACAAAACATGGCTAGAACACCAATTTAAATCACATAAATATAGGCCATATTCACAAAGAATCTCCTGCAATAAGCACTGCCTCGAATTCAATTGACTGTGAAGTGTGTGTGTGTGTGTGTGTGTGTGTGTGTGTGTGTGTGTGTGTGTGTGTGAGTCATTATGTATAATTTGAGCGAACGCATGGACAAATGTGTGTACAGAGCTTTCAATCATCTTTATGAGCCTCCTTTCATGTGTAAAAGAGAGCGTAGAGGAGACTGACACTTAATCCTTATGTAAAGTGTAGATGCCAGGATTTTGACAAATAAGACGTCTTCATCTATAAACACTGATTCACATCCAACTACGATGTTTGTGGGACCAAAATAGTGAAATTGGAAGCTCGAATACATGGTTCGATGTTAACTAGAAAAGCAATATTAGCTCATTCATAAACTGCAAATTGGAATTTTGTGACAAATAAAGCTAAAATAAATAAATAAATAAATAAATAAATAAATAAATAAATAAATAAATAAATAAATAAGGTTCCTCTCCTCTCAAAGAAATACCTGATAAGATCAGACTCTTTAAAAAAGACTGTTTTATATATATATATATATATATATATATATATATATATATATATATATATATATATATATATATATATATATAATAAAAATAATAAAAATAATAAAAAATATTATACTTGTATATACATACATACATACATACATACATATATATATATATATATATATATATATATATATATATATATATATATATACATACATGAACCACCAATATTTAACATTAATTATCCGCCTTATATTTCAGCTTAGCAGCTCACCTCCACAAAAAAATTTATTGCAACCCAAAAATATATAGGAGGTTTGAATGAACTCGACTTTATATTATTAATTAATTAAGCCTTTTTTTGTCACATATACATTACAGCACAGTGAAATTCGTTCTTCGCATATACCTGCTTGCTCAGAAGTTGGGGTCAGTGCGCAGGGTCGGCCATGATACGACGCCTTTGGAGCATAGAGGGTTAAGGGCCTTGCTCAAGGGCCCAAGAGTGGCAGCTTGGCGATACCGGGGCTTGAACCCCCGACCTTCCGATTAGTAACCCAGCACATAAAATAGCTGCTCAGATTTATGAATAAAATAAATGTAAGTCGCTTTGGATAACGGTGTCCGACAAATGGCATACATTTTATATATATATATATATATATATATATATATATATATATATATATATATATATATATATATATATATATATACTTTTGGTCTGTACTGTATATATATATATATATATATATATATATATACAGTACAGACCAAAAGTTTGGACACACCTTCTCATTCAAAGAGTTTTCTTTATTTTCATGACTATGAAAATTGTAGATTCACACTGAAGGCATCAAAACTATGAATGAACACATGTGGAATTATATATGGAATTATATACATAACAAAAAAGTGTGAAACAACTAAAAAAATGTCATATTGTAGGTTCTTCAAAGTAGCCACCTTTTGCTTTGATTACTGCTTTGCACACTCTTGGCATTCTCTTGATGAGCTTCAAGAGGTAGTCACCTGAAATGGTCTTCCAACAGTCTTGAAGGAGTTCCCCGAGAGATGCTTGGCACTTGTTGGCCCTTTTGCCTTCACTCTGCGGTCCAGCTCACCCCTAAACCATCTCGATTGGGTTCAGGTCCGGTGACTGTGGAGGCCAGGTCATCTGGCGCAGCACCTCATCACTCTCCTTCTTGGTCAAATAGCCCTTGATGTCTTCAGTGTGACTCTACAATTTTCATAGTCATGAAAATAAAGAAAACTCTTTGAATGAGAAGGTGTGTCCAAACTTTTGGTCTGTACTGTATATATATATATCACTACCCTCACATTTCAGCAACCATATTTTGGGGTAGTAAATGTGCAGCTCGTACAGCAGTACAGATTTCTAACAGTCCTCTAAAAATAACTCAACATCTAAATAACTGGCAACAAAAGTGAGTACACCCTAATTAATAACAGCTGTATGTCTTTTAATAACCATGCAAAGTCACATGCCCTTTTCATCATGTTCATGTATTTGTCTGCTCGACAGCACCATATACATTTGTGTATCTTGTATTAGAGCAGTTCAAATGTGGTGCTTTGAGTCTAATTCTCTCCTACTGACCACCGGATGTTCAACATGGCACCGAATTGAAAAGACTGTCTAAAGATTTGAGCATTAGAATTGTTGCTCTCCACCAAGATGACCTAGGTTAAAATTGGTCATACAGAGGTTTTAAAAAAAACGGGTTTCACCCATAACAGGCCTCAAAAGAAAGCCAGCAAACATTTTGCTAAAGACAATCTGTCCAGGAGCATGAATTAAGAATAAGGTGGAGGTGCCATGTATCTAACATCCAGCAGTTCTGTGATGTTATTGAAGAGGATCCAAGCAACAACCTGTGCAGCTCTGGTGAATTCCATGCCCAGGAGGATTAAGGCAGTGCTACATAACAATGGTGCTCACGCAAAATATTGACACTTTGGACACAGTTTTGACATGGCTGTATGTGGAGTTCTTTTTAGAGGACAGTAAACCTGTACAAGCTGCACATTGACTACCCTAAAATATATCCATTTTAATTTCTACAGTATTGTCCCTTGAGAAGATTTACTAAAATGGTTGCTAAAATGTGAGGGGTGTACTCACTTTTGTGAGATATAAATTTATAAATACACACACAGACACACCGTATTTCCAAAAGCATTCCAGTTTAGGACTATTTCCTTTACAAAACATCTTTTCTACACATGCTTAATACATGTTTCCTTCTCCTCTGGGCCTTTAATTGGCCAGTGCACAAGGGACAGAGTGGTGTCAGACCCGCTGGGACGTTCACCTTTCTACAGCAATAACAAAATAAGCTATTGTCTCGCAGATAGCACCTTTAATTAGCGCAGCCACATTTCCCGACACCAGCTCTTTCTCATTAGAACCGTGTGAGACTAAGGGCCAATCAGAAGCTGTGGCCTTGGGGTGTCCCGGTCTAACACGATTAAGATAATGTGTGTAGAGGGATGATTTGCCTCATTTGCCTGGTCAGTGTTACACTCTCACCCTGGCTAACAGTTCTTGATGGGCGGCAAGTGTGTGTGTATATGTGGCAAATGTTCGCAGGATGAGGTGAAAAATTCTGATGTGGTGGGGATAAAAAGAAAAAAAAAATCTTTACGGAAAAAAATGTTCTCCTGATTATGGTCCATCTGACTGAAAAACATTTTCTATAAAACCCATGTTAATAAATCATCAAAATCAGTAGCACTATTCTTTGCATGTATTCCACAAATTTGTATCATCCATTTAAAAGTCTCTATTGTTCTAGAAATTATATGTGTAAAGGATTTAAGATTATGCTGTACAATAGGAAACCTCATAATAAAAGTAATAATAGCTTGTATATGTGTATGCATGTGTATTTTACTTGTTGCCGCCCCTCCCTGCGAGGCCAGTGGGCATATAATGTTGTCTCTTATGGATATCTCATTCTGGTCAGGACTAATGTGGCAAAACAAGCAGATGGATCCCTCAGGTATTTCTCCTAAAGCCGGGGGGGGGGGTTAAATAAGACCAGCTTACAACAGTTCACATCCAAAATTTGAGAAAAATGCTCAAGATAGACAAACTTGGCACGGTCTTATTCAAGTGACTTTAAACTGCATTTATTGTTTTAACACGCATAAACTGTATTATTGAAAATCTAGCTAATTTTCTATGTTGAAAAATATCACACACTTCTCCTGATTTGTACCCTACCCCAGTCAAAAAGTCTGCTGCTTAAAATACGGTTTTGCCAATGCTTTTGAATAGGAATAATAAAAATAAAGGCGAAGAATTCTCGGCTACTGACATAAACATGCGATGCATTCCCTTTGCAACAATGCAAAGGACCTTTTCCAGGCCCATATCTATACAGCGTCTCCTTCCTGGTCCGTGCAAAGGAATGAAGCTTCTGTCAGAGATGCCCCAGCATCCTACAGCAATGCCCTCCCAGGCCTATTTGTATGGAAAACAGAGGTTACGCCTTGACCCCACCCTCTATCAATCAAAACACTCACAATGCTTCTCCATCTGTCTGCTGGTTCGCAGTAGTATTGCGCCTCCATCCTGCGTCCTGTGAATGAGAGGGCCAAAGCAGAGTGCTGAGTCTCGACTGACACCCTCCCAACCACACACATACACACACATACACACACACCCTCCACCAGTGGCTAATGCTCTGGGGGGCCATTAAAATCAGCAACATCACCAAGCAGTAATGACGAGCAGAAGATTCACTTCCTCTCTCTTTTTTAATGCCGTGACTCTTTATGCATCTCTGTGTGACACCGGCACTGCACAGATACTCCGCCGCTTCCTCAGTAACCCCACGCCGTGACCTTCATAGCCCCCAGACGCCAATCTGGGGGATAACAGCAAACAAAACGTTGTATCTTCAGTGATCAGGCGTGGGAGGAATCAAAGACGGCATTGTGGAAAAAATAAAAAAGCAGAATAGGGCAATCAGAGTAGCAATTCATTGTTTAATTGTCAGTCTGTTGTCAGATGATTAACACGGATAAACTATTTGAAGTAGGCAAACTTTCTGTCCGCTTCAATGGAGGCTCAATAGATTTAAAAGAATCAGCCAATTTGAAAAGATGAAAATGAACAGGTACTGCACATCAATACTAATAAGCTAATAAATAGCTAATAAGATCCTTATCACAGCAGCTCTGACTGCTTCAACTCAGAGCTGCTTCAACTCGGGAAGGACAAATGGCATAATCAGTTTTAGCTAAATTATATTGTGATAAGCCTTTTCTATGCTTTTTCATTCTCAACACTGGAAAAAAAAGAGAGAAAGATCTCAATTTGACGTCTCCTTGAAAAACAAAAAACCTCTGTCTGCCTCCGCAGCACTTTGCCCTCAAACTCATTGATTGCTCAACTGTCTGCCACTCAATGATAAAACGTGCCACCCGAAAGCACGGCTCCCCCGTTTCTCCCACGATCTCCCTCTTTTGTCTCCGAAATGGTGTAATTTCAGAGATTGAAGTCGTTGCTGGTGGCTTCATCTCCTGCTCTGACAACAATAGCCCGGGAATGCTTTCAGCAATGATGGATAAATTGCCGGGTAGTAAAATATTATATCTAAGGTAGGTGATGGGGCACCGTCGATGGCGTCGCTCTCTCCATCAGTCTCATGGCAGCCGAGGTAATTATAGTCTGTTAGTCTGTCTCTTGCGCTCTCCTTCTCGGCATGGGAGAAGCCTCTGCTGTTTGTCACCAGCTCATCTACGGGAGCAATAGGACAGTAATGGTTCCAATTAACATCTGTTGCCTGACTGGCATGTTCAAAGGCAGAGACAAGCCCTGACAGTGACCTTTCTATGATTATTGACCTAAAAAAAAATAAAAAAAAGTCCCATAATTAACTGTCCGTCCAAACCCACATTCCAATGGCTACAATATTAATAATAGGTGCTTTAATTTAGAAGAAAACTGGAACTGTACTGGAATTCTGTTTATTCTGAATGATCACTATATTCACTTGATCTATATTATTTATTTTTGGCAATTCCATTTTGGTACCATGCATTTCACCAAAACAGATGAAGCAGAACCACTGGGGAAAGTGGTTGCTCAGTGGTTAAGTCTCTGGGTTACTAGAAGGTTGGGGGGGTTCAAGCCTGAGTATTGACAAGTTGCTGCTCTTGGGCACTTGAGCAAGGCCCTTAATCCTCTGTGTTCCAGGGGCGCTATATCATTACTGACCCTGAACTCTTCCCCCAGCTTCCTAACACAGGATATGTGACAAAAGAATTTCACTTTGCTGTAATGCACATGTGACAAGTATAAAGACTTTAACCAAGATCTCTCATTATGTAATAAATACAGCACTTGGGGACATGTGTTTATGGGAAATTAATCAACGACAGGCTGGTGTAGTGTGCTCTAATGCAGAGTTCATGATATTTCTCTGAAGTGTTTTATTCCACTTACAACAACATCATAATTCTCTATCAATGTATAGTTACATCCTGAACCGTCTTAGTTCCTGTACCACTTACATTATAACAGTCAGGTATAAACAGTTCCATCATTAGCCAGAAAGTTCACATATACAGCATTTGGCAGACACCTCTATCCAGAGCAATTTACAATTGAGCAGCACAGGATTAAGGGCTTTGCCCAAGGGCCACACAGTGGCAGCTTGGTGGTGCTGGGATTTGAATTTGTGACCTTCTGATGCAGAGTCCAATGCCTTAACCACTGAGCTAGCACTTCCATATGGGGCTTGCTCAAGGGCACAACAGGACAGCTTTGCAGTGATGGGCTTGAATCCCTTACTATCTGATCAGTAACCCAGAGCCTTAACTGTTGCCCCACGGCCTAATGTAGGGGCGTCCAATCTTTTCCACAAAGGGCTGGTGTGAGTGCAGGTTGTCACACCAAATTCTGCCTGTTCATATCTACTGATTTTCATTTTCAATGGCTATCAGGTGTGGCCCTTGATTGGTTGAAATGAAAACCTGCATCCACACCGGCCCTTTGTGGAAAAGATTGGACACCCTTTGTCTAATGCCTTAATCTCTAATATCGAGCTTAAAATCCTCATTATGAGTCCTGACAATTGAAATACAATACTTTATCAGTAATGTATATGTAATTTCTTTTAAAACAATCATTACTAAAATGTTAATCAATTGCTGAAAGCTTTGCTGAAGAGACTCTTTATTTTTAAAACCCCCTGAAGTATGTTAAGTATCCACTGTGGCAGCGAATTTAAAAAGCACCTGTGCTCACTAGGAGAACAGTCAGGACACCACCCACTGTAGGCCCGTTGCACCCATACACCCAAACCCAAGCCATGCAGGGACGAGAGATCCCCCCGCTCTTCAATTTGTCCTTCCAAGGATTGTCTTTTATTGATGACTTTCTAGGTCAGCGACCCTGAGTGCTTTTCAAAGGATCTAAAAGGCACCCAGATGGGCCAGCTCAAGAAGGAGCCTATTGTCGCCGACTTTCTATAGTGTCTTACAAATGAAATGCGCAGGAGCCATTAGCCCTCAGTGGATTGTTTTATGGGCTGGGTGCCCCTCTCATGGGGGGTAATGATGACAGTGCAGGCCACAGATCAGTCATCTCAACAATTGCAGCGAAGCCCCCTTTCTTAAGACAAGAGGCTTTCGCTTCTCTTCTTTTGCTGTTGCTTTTCACTGGGAATAAACTCCTGGTTAGGTTCACAATGGAGAGCCAAGATGTTGCAAGTTTGGTAAGCTGTGGTGACAGAGCAAACAATCTGTTCCTCCACCTTCGAACTGTGACTGGGTGCACCAGTTCGGTGAATATTCAAGCTCCATGTGAATCATTAACCAACACATGAAGTGCAAATGGACTTCATGACGGCACGTTCAAAAATAACGACTCACCACTGTAATAAAATCTCTTTTACACATGCCTTGTTTTAAGACTCTTTGTGACATCCTAAAAGATCTTAGAGATGTCCATAAAAGCCAAGAAGAGAGCTGTTGTCATAGTATTGCATAGCATTATTTTTTTCTTGTAGCGCCAGACCTTGGGCAGGTAAAGCCTCAATTGCATTTCCTTAAGGGACAGGAAAAGGCAGGTGTCAGCTTTCCACCTCATCCACCCTGATCTATGTGCAAACTCCCCAACTGTTGGCTATGTGAGCTCAGCAGATAAGCTTTGACTAACCCTGACATCACCTTATTGAATTAGGCTGTTTGTGTAAGCGGCCACCAGGGATGAAGCCTCCACCTTCTCTTCTCAACTGTTGACAGGTGGGAAAGAAGTCAACTCTACCTCAGAGGAAATTAGCGAGCAAGATCATTCAGGTGCCAGCTGGGTTTTGATTATGAATGATTTTGATGAAGTTTGTTTGACAGCTCTTTGTTACAACCAAAAAAAAAAAACAACCAGAATTTAATTTTTAAAAAAGTGTGTAAAAAAATTTGATTGCCGCATCTGTATTTTGAGTTCGGACTCGGAACTTCCATATCACCCTGCTAGGTTCCCACCTTCGTTCCTTTCACACATAAGTTTCAGTCAGTGTTTATTCCTATTGATGTGTTGACTTTGATTAGTTGATTGCTGATCTTGATATTTATAGTGAATTCTATTTAAAATAAATGTGAGGGCAGCAGCATGGCAAGTCCATGTTCCCAGTCTTTACAGCTTGTGGCCAACCTGTCAATTAGTTTGGAGGTTGAAATTACTTAAGTTTTTATTACAGATTTCACTCAACTTTATACCTCTAAATGACAAGCTGTAATAAGAAAAATGGATTCTGACAGCGTTATTTTTGCCACCACTTTTTCTACTGCTACGTGAAGGCCTGACTCTTCAGTCGGTAAACACTGTCAGGAGAAAGTAAGTTGAAAGGAAAACACGAATCATTCTCTCAGAATTTAACGAATGACATATGAATATCAATTCAGTCTCATGAAGATCAAGTGAATAGTTTGTTACAACCCACCCTTAATTGTTTTATAAATATTATAACTTTAATGTTGTAGGCTTTGTACAGGCTTATAAAAGTCCAATCAGGCCAATTTGGCAAAGTCTCCCCCGCACTCATCATACAAAACAGTATTTTTACCGACTGTCTTCCACTGCATTTGTTTGATTATCATATGTAATTCGTGAGTTGGGGCTAAGGGACTGAGGGACCTATAATCCTCTTTGGCTGGCAGCTGCCTGTACCTCTCTTTCCATGTTTTGCTAATTTGGGTCTGTGATGTGGTACACTTGTTCAGCGCTGATTGTTATCAACAGCTCAAACACTGGGGGGGAAATGGGACCAATCTGAGTGGGGAGCCTGGTACATGGTTCCAAGTCCTATCTTGGCAAATTTGCATAAGAGGCAGGGGGCTCTGATATGAGATAAGCAGGTGACGCACATTTTGCGATCACAGACCGTGACCTTAATCGAGAACGGGTTTGTGTGGACCAGGGGTGTTGATCGGCATCTAAAGAAGATAAAGTGTTTATTAGACAAACGGATTAGACGTGTTTTATTTATGAGGTAACTCTCTTGGGTGGATATCATACTCAGCAATGAATAAATGTTGTTAATGATCAACTGCATGATTAAAGATTTTTTGCTCAGCAGAGGATAATAAATTAGCACAACAATTTCCCAGCTGGGTCACTCTTGTCCTTTTTGTTTCTTTTCAAAACACATCTTTTTGCAACTGGGTATACTTGCCTGGGTCTTGGCTTAAATTCACCTCCAATCCAAGAGGGCCAAAAACGAATGTTAACACAGCAACAATAACCTTCTCTCTGACCAGCAGTAAAACCCATGGTACCAAACGGTGAGGTTAGGGCTTGAAGGCCACTGAGTAGGGCATTGTTTAATGCCAGTAGGTGTGTTTTCAATTCAGGACCCCCTGCCTCTAAGCTTTTACAGTTCCCTAGATTTCCCACAGTGCTGGAGTGGCCAACGAGCTTGCACTGTACTCAGACTCACAGTTATTTAGCAGAACCTTCAACTCTGCAATCCTGCCCTTGTTTATCGATCCCATCCCACTTACTGACTCAGCCATTTTCTGTCAAACTGCAGTACATCAAAAGGCTCTGCTACACTTCTGACCCATACTCCTGTCTAAACAATATATTGGAATATTGAGGTAGATCTGAAATGGAGAGAGGTGGATGACAGGATTTCTGAGTGAAAGGCAAGAGCCTCTCTGCAGGATGCTTCACGATTGGCATCTGTGGTATTTCTTGAACAAAAACGCTCTTCCAGCATCTTTTCACACCACCCATCACTCTAGCTTCCTCTGCAAGGTGCACTTCAGTCATTCCTGAGGAAGGAATCTGGAGGTTGGAAAGTTTCTCATTGACATTTCTATCCATAGGCCACAATGGCAACTTTTCTTCAAGCACATCCTGACATTCCAACTCTACTACCAAAAATTCACCCCTTTTGTGGGCTTTCCTTGTTACTTACACATCAACGAGTGGTCTTCATTTGCACACCATTGTTGACTCAGAAATTTTGAAATAGTCTCACTTAAAATGCAAGTCTTGGGGTGGTAGTCAGAACACAAGCAGAGCACTGGATTTAACCCGTCATATGTGGGAACATGTAGGCCGATCAAGACCTAGCAAGCGATAAATCCTTGCCTGCAAATGGCCAGCATGTCCATCTGATCTGAATCCTTTGAATCCTGTTTGATTTCTTTCCCCTCCAAGGACCCTCACCCAATCTACGATTTAGACCATCTAATAGCGATCGGGCAACGGAGCTCCATCCTGCCACATATGGATCCTCCCTTGATATCATTCAGTCAGCGTGTAATCTTATTATGCAAAGTCTTAATCCGTACCCATGTCCCAATGCCCCAATGCCCCAAGGGTCGCAATATTGTGATATCAAGGTGCCAGGAGGTCATGTTGTGTGATCCCTTTTCGATTCTTTTTGAGGAGATGAGGGACCTTAAGAACCGTCCCAAGAGCCCTACAAACTGGATTGAGAAATAGAGAAAGACAGAGATACCGAAAAAAGATATAGCAGGTGTAGACCTGCTGCATTTTTTTTGAAGGATGAGATTGACACACTGTCTCCAGCAAGGATTAGACTTGATTTGAAGCAGTGGGATTTTTCCAGCAGACACATTATTGGACAGGGGAATAAGAGGCCACCAGCATGGCGAAATTGGATCAGGATTGGCGTTCGCTGTGAGTCAGCGGTGGCAGCTAAAACAGCAGCCGCCTCACCAATTTCTCTCTCCTTTCAGGTGGAGCCACCTCCAGTGACTTGGAAAGAGAGAGGATGGGAAGAAAAGGAGGGGTAAAGAGAAATAGAAGAGTTAGAGAGAGAGAGAGAGAGAGAGAGAGAGAGAGAGAGAGAGAGAGAGCAAGAAAGAGAAAGAGTGGTGGGGGTGATAATTTTAAGGTCTGTGAGGTTTAGCAGCAATGTAATGAGATTAAGTGTAACACCTTTGCCAGTGGAAAAAAAAAAAGCCACCTGGTGCTGTTACGGGCGGAGAAAGAGAGGGCACTAATCCGTTCCCATCTCTGGGACATCATTCAGAAAGGCTGCGAGTGATTTCCGCTCTGCGAGCCTCTAGTTAATTCCATCACCAGGCGAGACAAGAGAGAGAAAATAAAGGGAGCTCATTATCCATAACCAAAGCCTCCCAAAACACACAGACATCATTCTAAAGTTCAAAGAGAAGTTAGGGATCATTCTGTTCAGAGTTAATAATAAATGGGGAAAAAAAAAAAGAAGTCATGCTAGTTCAATGATTTCAACCAGTTTTCCAGATGAATTTGTGTGTACGGTAAAAAGCCTAAAATGATCTTGTCATCATCCAAGTAAAGAAATTATTATGCTGATTAATTACAATAGTAATTTCATAATTTTTTGATCAACCAGGTTGTTCATTGCCATAAATTTGGGCTTCGTTACATACCACAAGACGGATTAGTGAAAAGAAAATTGGCACACAAACTTCCAGTCAAAGGAACTATGTAATTTTAATAGTTTTTATTTTGCATCAAGTGGAAGTCCAAAACCAAACAACAAAATGTTAATCTTTCTGAAAAGCTTTTAGGGGTCAAAATCTGTGGTTTACACAGATGACACATGCTAATTTTAGTGATGCCTAGGCTTTTTATTCTAAGCTAAAGGCTGCACCAATTGCTGGCTTAAAGAATTTCCAGTTTCATGAAGGACTAAAAATGTATGTAAAAATATAGCATAAGGTGTGTAGAAAAAACTTTGGAAGAAATCTTTATTACTGCCAATACTTCATATATGAACACACATCTTTTAGACCTATGCTTACTGGTAATTACACTCAGGTTTATTATAGTCTTCACGAAATCAACCCACGTCTCACTGGAAATTCAAATACTTAAACAAGATGACCTATTCTTATGGTAGGTTGGTAAAACCTGATAAGGTGATAACAAAAATAAATACAATATTTGGACAAACCTTAGCACAAGGAGCAATAAATGTAACATTATAATGTCTTATTACTAAAAAGTTAGATCTGTGAAAACCATTAGATTTATTAGAAAACATTCAACATCAGGGTGTTATCTAAAACTCAGTAGTGCCAGACCACATCCCACCTTCCAATCACAGATTATTTCCTTATAACAGCCTTCCCTGTTGTTTCATAACACAACAAGCTCTGCTTAAACCCATTCCATAAAACCGCTAATCAGCAGGAGAACGCATGGCCAGTAGCCAAGTCAAATCTGGGCCTTCTAGTCTTAAGTCAGATTAAACTTCAGAGTAACCATCCTTCAGATTTACAGTTAATAGACGATAATGCGCGAGTGGCCCCCCGGGATGTGAGGCTACAAAACAACCTTGGCCTCGCAAGTCGCAGGAAGCCTCTGTGTGCTATTCTGAATGACATGAGAACATTTAGAAGCAGACACATGGGGGCTTTTCCAGTGATGGGGTCAACATAATGAACACAAGGGAGGGTGTAGGGTGGGTGTGTGTATATGGAAGGAGGGAGGGGAGGCGTCTGCATGATTAACAATCTGGGGTTATTTTTAAGTCAGGTCCGGGCAGGTCTGGGCTTGCAGGGTGTAGGTGGGGGGAAGGGGGCACTCCAGGGCCTGTGGGCATCTCTGGGCTCTAGTGACGTTGAGTACAATGGGGACACGGTCACAGAGAGACTCCCCTCTAGCAACTGCTTTCACAACAAACGGGTAAATAGGCTCTTAAAGCTGAACGTTGTAGCTTTTACCCGGTAACAAGGCATGGTTTTATATGGCAGCACTGAAGGTTTTGTGGGGTGGCAGCGCTGCTGGTTTTATGAGAAAGATATATGTGCCTTCAGGCTCTGGTACGAGAGGGGTTCGAGTACAGGGTTGCCAAGTCTCGTCAAAATCTCTGGCCACCGGAAGTTTTTCTTACTCTGCATAGTGAAAAAAGGTCACTGTGGAGTAGGCACATTTTGATTCACAGTATCTATAAAATACATTTGTGTCATTTGCACTTATTGCATTTGGCGGTAAGTCTAATCTAAAGTCTCCTACATTTACATTTATACTATAGGGTAAGGGGTCTTGTTAAAGGGCTCAACATTGGCTGCTTGAAAGTGCTGAGATTTGAGCTCGCAGCCTTCCAATCAGTTCGGTCTCCGGTCTCCAATTCTGAACTCAACGTGGCCAATCCATTATTTACTCACATAATCTCATTTTCCTCTTCTTAGTCTCCTTCTATTTGTAAGTTTAAGAAGCATTTCAAAGGAATATTACTAGCCTCAGAACTTCATTTGAACATGCTCTCATAAAAAGACTTTTCTTTTAGCCTCTGCTTGATTCAATGAAATCCCGAACAAAGGACATCCCAGGACCGGCTCAGTCTACCCATAACCTTGTTTTTTAAACCTATTGAAATTTGCTTTAAAAATAAAAACTCTGGCAACCCTGCTGATATTTCGAGGAAGTTAAAATCGTCTCTGGGTTGACGATAAATGTTGCAAAGGTGACGGTTTGATTTTAATGCTATCAAATCAAACCTATCACTCTCACCAGTTTTTTCGCTGACTAACACACACACACAGGTTCAGGATTGTACTGGGGGCTGTTAGTGTTAGTGCCAGTTGAGTGAGCCAGATGATGGGTTGGGCAGTAAACCTCTGGCTCTCTGACACAGTGTCTAACATAAACAAAGAAACAATGAGAGTGCAAGCACAGGGCCGCCTGCAATCCGTCATCCCCCATCAGCCAAACCAGCAGACGAATACACACATGCTTTTCAGGACACAGTTAAACATATGCATCACATGTCATTTTAATAATAGATAAAAAAAATGTCCCACAATTACTCCACAAAGAAAAAATTATTTGCTTTTAGGGAAGAAATTACAAATGTTACTCAAAAAGGCTAAAAAAAAAAATAAAAATACATCTGGTTCTCTATTGCTTACCTTTCGCTAGTTATTATTTTGGCTAGTACATAAACATGAGAGGGATTCGAGGTCATCCAAAGCAAACTCTAATCAATATTGGCTGTAACAGGTTCTAGCTTTAGGGTATATATTTTCAACATCCTTACATGCACAGAAACATCGTGTGACTCAAATACCCAAAATACGTCAATGAGAATGGCTCTGTTTTCAATAAACAGATAATAAATTAATAAATCATTAATAAATAGCAACTTGAAATAATCTGAATCAGTGGTCCAAAAGTACTACCTTGATACTCCGACACTCATTTCACGGCCATATGACTCTCGGTTTCCTCTCATTAGTCAGTGAGGAAGTTTGAATCGGCATGCCAGAGACTCCTTCTGATCTTCAGGGCTAACTTTGATGCTTGGTTGAACAGAGGACGCGTAGTCTTTTGACACAGCAGTACAAAGGAAAAGCCGTCCAAACGCATGGAACTCGATTCTTGCCAACTAACTGAATGGATTGGGAAAGAAGTTGTTCGCACAACGCTAAAGTTTTCTAGAGTACAAATGTATTTGACTCAAATTGTAAAAAGTACTTGAAATCACTAAAAATAAGATGGTTTTGATTTTCTTTGGATTTGAAGCACTTTTGTAGTTTGTCATTAGGAAAGCAGCACCTGCTGGTTCCTGCGACAACCAACTTTTGTGAGACTAACGCCCGTGATCCAGGAAACACAATTACATTTGTTCTCTCGGCCTAAAACAGGGGAGCCATTTTGAAAGCTGGAATATGAACTGCAAGTGGGAGGAGGGCCGTGCTTTTGTCTGCCCGAGATTACGGTCGAGTTCAAGGAGAGAGCAGGAGGAGGGAGAATGTAAAGAAAAGTTCATTAAAAGAAAAAGAGTGGCTTTCCATCCCCCCCTCCTTCTCCTCCACCACCTTACTTCCTTCCTTCCTTCGAGCATCGGGCTTGCTTTTGAAGGAAACGCTTTGCAGGCTTACCTGTGAAGTGAATGGAAGATCACCAGTTCTCACTTGAGTTTAAGGTTACTGCTGCTATTCTCTCACTCACACTCACACACACACACACGGCACGCCGGGATTTCCACACCCCAAACGACGTGAGAAAAGGTGTGGAACATCGAGGTCAGACTGGGTTATTTTCACCTGCTGATGTACTACACCTTTGGCTACACCATTTTTTTTTTTTACTGAGAAATAATGAAAACTTCATATGGAAATAATGAAACATATCTTCCATCTTAATATTCCATTTGCAATAAAAAAATGGCAGATTTTGAGTCCATCCAGAAAGTGAAGACCGGATACACTTAGGCCATGTCCACACTAATAGGTTTTCGTTTAAAAACAAACAATTTTCCATCCATCCACACTGATACGGCGTCTTTAGTGGACTAAAACTAGCTTTTAGAAAACGCTCTCCAAAATGGACGAATGTGCAAAAGTTTTTGCGTCACAGTGTGGACCATGAAAACGGAGGCGTTTCGAAAACGACGACGCAAAGTCAATAAACGGCAGGCGGAAAATGACGCAGATCAAAGCGTCTCATGTTTTGCTCGTGCGCAGTACAGGGGCGTAAGCGTGTTCAGACGTTTCAGTGTGGATGAACAACTTTTGGGAAACGAATGAAAACAATGCGGAGCATTTTTGATTAGCGTAGCCGTAGCCTTAGTGAACCAATCTTCTGCCTGTTTTTATGAAACAATGTGTTAAGATTAACTTTATTTGTTCTCCAAGAGATTTTAAAGAAAAAGGATGTCACACTTACCTTCTCTATCACTGCTGATATTCTATAGAGGTGCAAAAAAATATCAACCAGAATGAGAGTGTTCTACCGTATGTGCTTACCCGACACCCCAATATGGTCGTCTGAGACAAGTTCCCTGGTGGTCTAGTGGTTAGGATTCGGTGCTCTCACCACCGTGGCCCGGGTTCGATCCCTGGTCAAGGAACCAAACCCAGCCATTAGGGTTGCAGAAGCCAGTGCACTCTTAGTGCCAGTCCCAAGCCCGGATAAATGTGGAGGGTTGCATAAGGAATTGCATTCAGCGTAAAAACATGTGCCAAATCGAACATACGGATGATCCGCTGTGGCGACCCCTAAGGGGAGAAGCCGAAAGAACGTTTTTATGGTCGTCTGAGACAAATTTCGAAAGTCATAAAAGATTTCAGACTCACTCCCGCAGTGTGAATTCTCCTACGACAAACCAAAAGTGTAGGAGCGATAAACCAGGTGACGCAATTAGCAACTTCAAACCACCTCAGGGAAAATATAGAAACTAGTCAAGTGGACAAAACAGGAAGAAAAGAAATGTATTAAGTTACAGAGGAATAGGGAGAGTTTACATGACTATTTTTTATTATTATTAAGACATGTCATGAATCAAATTAACGCTACAGGTTGTTTTATTTTGCCACTGGATAACATTAACGAGAAAACGTGGCTTTGAACGTGTCACGGACTGACGGAAAACTTCAGACGGGTATTTTCTGTGCACGTCAATTTTTGACTGTCGTACAGTCTGACATTATGACAACTGAGATCCTACTGTGTGACATGGAACAAAGGACTGTAAAAAGCGTGCCGTGTGAACCCAGAATTAGACGCTCCACGAGGCTACAGTCTGGTCTAGAAAGAAATCAGCCCTAATCTCACTTCTGTGTGTCTATTGGTGAACCTTGGATTCCACAAAAATCCAAATATTCTCCAATATAATGGAAAGATGCTAAAAATGAAATTATAATCTTGTTTTTTGTCTTTGGGAAACCCATTTGCACCAGCTCTACTAAGTGCTGACAGAACGTTCTCGAGTTCCTCACGCCGGTGGTTCTTTGTATCACCCTGCACCCGAGACTTGATCGAAAGCTTGCACATTCATCTGTGAATCAAACATTTCAGGCAATATAATAAAGAAATACTGTATAATTATTTCACCTACATATTAATATCAAGGCCTAATGAAAAGCTGAGAATTTTACAAATATACTACAAACATGTCAGTCACTGGCTTGCTATTTGTTCTACGTACATATCGGGCAAAGGGGGATGTTGGGATGTTGGGGTTGGGGGTGTTGGGTGGACAGCATACTTAATTAGAGCTTTGACAAGCCCACTCTCTAAAAGTGATGAGATTATCCCTAATTGATGTCAGTATGGATTAGGGTTCGGTCCGCTGCAGGCCCACTGGCAGGTCCGGCTTCAGGAGGGGACGCTGATGAAAAGCATTTTTTTTATTCTGCTCAAGCCGCTTTTTCTGTGAGAGGACAGATTTTTACCGAACAGCCTAATGACTGCGTTTGAAGTCTTAATCAAGCCGTGACCTTGTTCCTTCAAACTCCACGGATCCCCTTGAATATTATGAGGAGGGAAAATTAAAAGAAAAGACCAAACAAAACAAATCCAAATTGCTTCTGCAAACAAAATGCTGAGACAGTTTGTGACTTCGTTCCAAAACGTATTTATTTACAAGTAAAGTTGAAAAGGGTTGTTGAGCTACGTAAGTACACAGCTGGGTGAAGGCATGAAGAGCTTGGAGAAAATAACCAGAGGGCTGTTAGAAAAGAGAATAACATGACCCAATTCCTAACAGAGTTGCTAGAAATACATGAGAACTGAAGTATCGACTCATCAAAAAAATTTCAATATAAAATGTCCTTAACTTTAAGTGAATGTAATTAATGAAATAATTTCTGGATAAGGGGTTTGCCTTGGGTTTCAGGAGATGTGACCGAATTTTGAAATTACAGTTAAAAAGATCTAAAGATCGATGAAGTTATGAACTTTGAGGATGGATTTGGACTGTAATTGATATTACCAGTCAACTACAATGGCTCAGGATCATGAACGGTTCTGCATCTAAGCACTTAATACTGAACAGTACACCTCAACAACGATGGAACTGTAATAGCATTCAGTGCCACACCAATGACAATGAGGAGTCTGGTTTCTCTCAAGGTTTCAGTCACAGCTGGCTCGCTCATTAGGGATAAAGACAGGGAGGTGGTATCTGAGTGGTTAAAGCTCTGGGTTACTGATCAGTAGGATGTGGGTTCAAGCCCCAGTATTGCAAAGTTGCCACTTTTGGGGTCCTTAACAAGGCCCTTAACCCTCTGTGCTCCGGTAACGTGGCCGACTGTGCGCACTTGACCCCAGCTTCCTACATCATTGGGATATGTGAAAAAACAACAACAATATATGTAACAATTTAATAAAGTATAAAAAAATAAAAACAAAAAAAATCATAAATACTCTGAAAATGATAAGGAACAAAATTATAGGCACTAAACGTATACATTCTTTTATACAACTTTATAAATCTCTTTATCTCTGCAAAGTTGCTTCGAGACACTGTCTATTGTTAGAAGCACCATGAAACTGAATTATATTGAAAGTGTACAAAATAGATTTGTTTTTAAATATACTCTTAATGTAATATTTTTTACAGTAGGCTTTGTGTGAATATTCACCACAAAATGTTTACATTTATAAGCACCAGATTATTACTATATCAATAGCTATACTCAATCATTCAAAAATAATAATTTAAACAAACACAATTGTATAAAATTTGATACATATCACTCAGCACTACATTCGCGTATCGGATAATGAGCTCTGATTAAAGAGCGACACTGAAACACCAGGTTGACGAGTTCATTGCGTCGAGGGAAAAAAGAATTCCTTCGCTTACATCATGTAGCTCTCTTCACTTCGATGCTGAGGGAACACGTGTCGCAGCACACGACGGTGGCGCCCTCATCACCCTCTGCGTCCTCCTTCTCCAGGAGAAACTCGCCACCACAGCGGCAGCTGTACGAGTAACACTCATTCTCTGGAACGGAGGTGAGATATCGATTAGAGCGCTGCAGTCTTCAAAGGGTGCCAAAAGTCAATGTCAATGTGAAGCTCGGGTCTGCCGAGAGCACTTTCTTATCTGGTATAGAGCTGGTGGAAATAGGCCCTCGATGTGCACTCATATATATAAAAATATATATAATGAATAAGTGTTTTAATGGTGTAACCAGAATAGTGTTATGTTAGTAAACATAACAGTTCCTACGCTGTATGGTGTTTAATAGTCAGGCACTTTTACCCAATGTGGGATATTTACTTCCTTTATTGTCATGATGAAAACAAAAATGTTCCCTATATTTGGACTTTTCAGTCCAAAATGTTCATACAGTAAAGGAAGTAAATATTTATACATTAAACTCATTTCAAACAGCCTGCCAATGAAATGCTTATAAATGAAATATCTATAAGAAATTTACGCAAAAGAATTGAAACAATATTAACAAATAAATAAAACCAAACGATTTTAAATTGGAAAATTTACCGATGTATCCATTTGGGTTTTTCAGTATGTGAAACACGTTCTCGAAAAAACTGCTACACAATTGTTCTTCATCTCTGTTTTTTTAAAGCAAAATCGTTACCAAATTGCTACCAAAGGAGGAGAACGAGATAAACCGAAAGCTTCATGATGCCTCTGATTCAAATCTACTTCGGTTTTGATTTCGGACTCGTTGTTGGTGTAGAATCCATAATGATCTCAGATGTTGAGCTAATTTACAGTACGAGTTGCTCAGGAGCTCCTGGTTTCCACGACTCCACCTGACTGTATAAGACCGTAGAAAGATCATTTCTCATAATCACACACTCCTGTGCTCATGACATTTGTCACTCTCCGGTGTTTGTAATGTTTTAATGATCTATAAAATCACCCAGGTTAAGATGGGTTCATCTTTTGAGTCTGGTTCCTCTCAGGGTTTCTTCCTCATTCCATCCAAGTGACTTTTTTCTTACCACAGTTGCACCAGGGGTTAAATACACATCAATTTAAAAAAAAGTGAAGTTTGTTCTATAATTCTTACATTGTGTAAAGCTGCTTTGAGACAATGTCGATTGTGAAAAGCGCTAATAAAACCGAGTTGAGTTGAATACTCAATGTTTGATCACCAACATTCACATTATAAAAGTAAATAAACTCATTGAGGATACATAATCATGAATAATATTATTACAACAAGCAATACTCAAGTGCTTATAGCACCACTATACCTCCATAATAATCTGATATATAAACCTTGAAAGCACTAAAATCTTAGCTATCTTGATCTCCATTTCTCCAACAAGCTTCATATCTTATAGTCGGATATCAGCAGTATGTTTACTGGATACTCTTGTTTTCCTGAGAGCTTCGGTCTGGTCAAGGCTTTGGGATGTTCCAGGGAGCTGTGCAGACCTGAGCTACCTGATCTCGGCTTGAACACTTTAACACAATGCTACTGTTTGCTATTAGATTCTGTACTGTATCTTTTATTGTTAAAAATGATAACCATTACACTAGATGGACAAAAGTCCACTTGACGTTTCCAGCCATGTGCGGTTCTTTTCCAAACTGTTACCACCAAATTGGAGGCACACACTTGTATGGGACGTCTTTGGATGAACGTTAACTGGGAGACTTAAAACCTGTTCCAGCATGAAAAACCAATCTGAATAAAGATCTGCTTTACATGGTTTGGAGATCTTGTGGTCTTGCTATAGAACTATGAACCCTATTGAACAGCTTCAGGATGAACTGACTGCACCCGAGGCCTCCTCACCTCACCTACATCAGTACCTGACATTACTAACACCCTTGTGGATGAATGAGCGCACATCTTCACAGAATCTATGGAACATCTTTCCAGAACAGTGGATGCCGTTTGTACAGCATATATATTTCACATTTCTCATGTAGTTTTACTCACCGCTGTCCCAGTTCATGTCCTCCAGCGTAATGCAGGCGTCCAGCGGCCAGCTTTGTTTCAGTTCATATGCTACACACAAACACACACACACACACACGATTATAGGCCTGAACCTTTCCTAGAACTCAGTCTACTAATTAAAGCTTTAGAGCAAAAAAACATCTGCAGATATAATTATAATAGAAAAGAAAGTGACCTGATGGCTTACAGTTGCTTTAGAGCATTTCTCTAATCATTCTTAATATTTGCAAACCAGTAGGTGCATTTCTCAGAACAATTAGTACAAACGGCGCAACACGACGGATTACCTGCAGAAGCCTGTAGGATTTGTGTCAACTGCCATTTTACTTCCTTTTGTCGTTGTTCACAAACAAGATCGTCAAAATGTTTTGTCATGTTGTCATTCATGACGTCGCACGGTTTCAGTGTTCCCTGATGTAAACTGCGGTTTGGATCGCAAAGACTGAATATGCACAATGCTGAATTTCTTGTGTATGGCGTCTATGAATTCCAACAGCACAAATGTACACATTAGTGTAAGTGGGATATTGATTGCAAGAGACCAGACAGGATTCGCACTTTTACTGCACTGTACTGGTGTTTATTCATTTCCTGGTTGCTCATTCATTTTTAGAAATTCGCCAATCGCATCTACGCAATTCATCAGTTCGAGACACATTGACAAAAACAAAAGAGTGTAATAGAAATTTAACATTCATAACAGGTTCAACAATTTTGTATTCAATAACTCAAGCAAAGAACTGATGCCCACATGTTTTAGAGGTTAATACTATTTAAATAAAAACAGTATAATATACACTATATGGAGAAAAGTATTGGGACACCTGACTTTCCCAGCCATGTGGTTGTTTCCCAGACTGTATCTTAAAGCTGAAGGCACACAATTGTACAGGACGTCTTTGGATGCAGTAGCATGAAAGTTTCCCTTCACTCGGACTAGAAGACCCAAACCTGTTCCAGCATGACAATGTGCACAAGCCAGCTCCATGAAGATATGCTTCGAATGGGTTGGAGTGGAAGATCTCCTGCTTTAAAGCACCAACCATATTGGGATAAATTGGGATGCTGACTGGACCCCAGGCCTCCTTACCTCACCTACTTGACTTGACTAACACCCTTGTGTCTAAATGAGAACAAAACTTCAGAAAATCTAATGGAACATCTCAACAATCACATAAACAACCATTAAATGAAATGTACCAAAGCATTCGCAATTTGTTCACATGATGTGCAAAATTGAACGAGTAGTTTTGAGAATTTCCTTTCTGATCTTAGAAACGCTCCAAAGCATCTGAATGCAACTCTGGGGCATGCTGTTTTAGGAAAATAATCAGCTAGCTTCAGGGTAGTAATGCATCACAAGTTGGCATTTACATAGCATTTGATTTATATCAGAAGCACCATGGCACAGCTGGCAAACTGTTCCTGCTTCATAATCTCTGTGTAACTGGAGTGACCAAAGGAACTGCATAGTTCTTCTTTTAAAATCCCTGAGTTCCTCAAAAGTTTATGAAATCTTGCAATGAAGAGCATTAGAGGAACATATCTCCGATGCCTGTGTCATTCAAACACCCAAAACAAAGAGAAGAAAGAGAAGGAAAAAAAAAAGGCCACAGGACCGAACCAGAAGCACCAACAGAATCCCTGGAGGCTCCACCAATAAAAAAAAAGAGCTGTCACAAAATCTGAATATATAATAATGGTGTGAAAGATAGTGTCTTGAATATGAAAATATGAAACATGACAATTAATTGTCACAGGAGCCAAAAAAAAGAAAAAAAAAAACGAGAAAGAACGAAATCCTGAGATGTAACACGTCCTGGGAAGAAAGAAAGAAAAAAAAACCCTCAGCCGTTGTGAGAGAACGGTAATTAGCACGTCCTGTGCCACTTTTCAACATGTTTGCCTTTAATTAGCCCGGAGAGTGCCCTGAGCGTGCCATTACAGTTTGGGCTGCATCTCATTTTTAAAATACGGCAAAGAAATTTGCACCATTAATTCCCGGGTCGTCAAAAAAAAAAAATGGTTGGAAGGCGCAGATGAAAAAAAAAACCATAAAAAAAACGTGTCGAACAAAAGGCTCGACGGAAATGTATTTCACGTGTACGGCGCTCGAATTAGTGAAACGTACTCGTTAAGCCGTCAAGGCACCGTGCATATTTATCACCGCGGATATATGAAGAACGTAATGATGAATGTATGGATTAAGGCAGGATCGAGGTCGAGCATTTCTCCAAACAAAAGCTCACAATCTCAATGTCTAAATGAACTTGTATCAACTTTTTCACTTCCTTTCCTGCAAGACTTTTTTTAGTCACTCTAGCGGGTGCTACAAGATATGTTGGCGCCGGTACTCGCGAATATTTGTCTTCAAACAGTCGCACTATTCCGAGATATTTCTGGGGGTTTGGCTAGAAGTGCCATTATGAAGTAAAAAAAACCCTTTGGGGCCAGATGTTATGAGGAAATTTCTCTGACATGATGATGTGATATAGCCAGACTTATGGCGGAGTTATAGTTTGTTTCATTGCACTTTTCCTCACAGCAATTTGTTGAAAGTTCGAATGTTTTAGTTATTATACAACAGCATATTTTTTTCATTTCCCCTCCATAAAGACAAATGTTTGTGAATGTACAGACAAGGTGCAAACTGCATATAACTCTGTCTAAATGCTGTTTTGCGAATGTCTTTAATCACACAAGAAATCCATCCATCCATCCATCCATCCATCCATCTATCGTTTATCCACAAAGGTTTGTGGACACCCGACCTTAAAATTGGTATGTCCTTCTTTTTGAACATCCCATTCCACACTTAGTCCAAATTTTCTCCTATAATAACAGCCACTCTTCTGGGAAGATGTTTCACTAGATTTCTTTTTCTATTCAGCCACAAGGGTGTTAGTAAAATCAGGTACTGATGTGGGTAGGGTGAGGAGGCCTGGGGCTCCAGTCAGTGTTCACATTCATCCCAAAGGTGTTTAATGGGGTTTATAGCTCTAAAGCAGGCCACTCAAGATCTTCCAACTCCAACCCAGGTGAACAATATGTTCATGGAGCTGGCTTTGTGCACAGGGGCATGGTCAAGTTTGGGTCTCCCAGTTTCAGATCACCCAAACAAACCCCACCAGAAAAGCAAAAACAAAAGCTTTACAAAGTGCTGACACTGGAGACGCCTCCCATATCAACATTACAAAGAATTCAAACAGCATATTTAATGATGAATTTTTACTCACATACGAGCCTTTGTGAATTAGCTGTTAGTATGGGAACGCTTACTGCTATGAACCTATGGCTTAAAGTGAACAGAGCTTCTGGTATACAAAATAAATCAACACCTTCTAGCCAATCAGAATTGCAAAATCAACAAAGATTTTAAACAGTAAAAATGGATAATTAGGAAAAACAGTACTTGTGGAGGTTTACGTTGTTTTTGGTGGTTGGCTTGCGTCATCTCGCTAGCTTAGTCTGTAGATAGTGTCAGGAAATAGCTAAACAAGCACTATGTTTATAATTTTAATAAATTAGCTATTAAAAAAAAACCCTAGCAAGAATAATCATTCGCTTTACAAACTTTATCATTTAAAAGAACATCAGGGCGAACTCTCCCTCAACTTTTCAGCTCAACACAATTGATAGTGAATCCATGAGGGATGGTAAGATTCAGCAATTCGCATCTGTGCATCGGTATAAAAGTCGCTGCGATGTGATGCATCGATAAAAATAAAAAATAAAAGTGTGCATCGGATACAAGTTAGCATTTGTATCACTAAGCATAATTGTATTTTTTTTTTTTTTACATATATTTGCTTCGGTTTAAACGGATTTATTTATACCTGATTATTAGTAGATGTGTTCTACTTTTATTATTTCTTTCACCACTGCTGCTACGTGAATGTGACTTATCGCAACACTACGGAGACCCAGGTGTGTACTGAGCGTGGCATAGAATACAGATTAACATGGCAGAGGTAGAGCTGCGTCTTACTGGGGACAGAACAGGAAAAGTACATCTGGTTTTATAATATAATTTTTCTTTGTGCACTACAAGGGCATGTTTGTGAAAGGGCCATGCGGTAGAATTAACTATCTGTCTATCCTGAATTGCGAAGCATCATATCGTTTCCATTCAATGGAATTGCATTGAATTGAGTTGCGTTAAATTGAAGCAAAATAGGATCTCACTGCTTTGTAAGAGGGGTGAGTCGCATGTATGTAAGTATGTATGTATTGTAGGCTATGAATTCGAGATGCGAATCTAGGGTTATCATTGGCCTCAGTTATGGAGATGCACATCCTTAGTATCCACACAAAAGCAGTTGATTGGTCAACACACAAAAATACGCTTAAAAAATGTGTCATTAGAGTAAATGGCAATGCAGTACATCTTCGGTACACTAGGTGGCATCAATCAAGGAACGTTTCTAAGCTAATCATGACAGATCTGTGGACAAGTGAGAGAGAGAGAGACCATTAAACTCCAATAAGAGGTTTGATGGTACAGCGGTGTCGGCGTGGGTCCACGCGGGTCACCGAGTTCTGGTTCTGGATGAGAGCGATCATAAGAAATGGGCCCGAAGAGCAGCGCTGTCACAGCTAGTGTTTATTTAGCGGTGAGATGATGCTGACAGCTAAAACGATTAGTCATTATGAAGAATGAGTGCGCAAGAGCCTGAGATTAAAAAAAGAAAAAAGAAGGGCGCTGGCCGAGCAAACTGTTTCGACTAAACACAAACCAAACACGAGTGCACAAACGATAACAAAGAAACACACAGGCCTTGCAGTACAACATTTCTGTCAGTACTAGTACTTATAAATAAGTATAATACTAAACATAACTATAATGCTACACATTTCATGCAGCATGTCAATAAAATTGGAAATTCATTCATTGTACAGCATCTAAACTAAATATATAACTTACTATGTAAAGATTATTTAAAATTTCGTATATTTTATTTTACTTAATCTTTACTTTCATTTTACTGTGAGCAACTGCATTTTGATTCTGAAAATACGCTATTTAGCCAAAAGTAAGTGGACTGCTTAGCATCACACTGATATATAGATCTGTCCACACAATTGTATATACCGTCTATACACCAACCAGGCAGAACATTATGACCACCAATCGAGCATAACATTGGTGACTAATGGAGCATTAACAGCATTTACTTCTTCAGCAATGTGAGCTACAGGAGCTCGTCTGTTGGACCAGCCTTCGCTCCCCATGTGCATCAATAAGCCTCGGAGGCCAATGACCTGTCACCGCTTCACCACTGTTCCTTCTTTGGACTGCTTTTGATAGAAACTGATTACTGCAGACCAGGAACATCCCACAAGAGCTGTAGTTTTGGAGATGCTCTGACCCAGTCGTCTAGACATCAAAATTTTATCAAACTCGGATCCTTACGCTCGCCCATTTTTCCTGCTTTTAACATCAACTTTGAGGACAAAATGTTCACTTGCTGCCTAATAAATATATGCACCCAGTAACAGGTGCCATGATGAAGAGATCATCAGTGCTATTCAACTCACCGCTCATAATGTTATGATGCCATAATGTTACGCCTGAAGCGTGTATGTGCTGCAACTCTACAATTTCGCTTTCACTTAGTCTACAAGACCCAAATCTGTTGCAGCATGATGATGATGCCCCCAAGCACAAAGTGAGCTTCATGAAGACGATGGTATGTAAAAGGTATGTAAGTGGAACAACTGTAGTGTCCACCGCAAAGCCCTGACCTTCACATCTCCACTGAACACCTTTGGAATAAACACAAAGTGGAGTCTCCTCATCTGCGCATCAGCAGTGTCTGATCTCACTAATGTTCTTGTAGCTAAATTAGGGTTTCTGAAGGTTTCACCAAGTCGAATTTAAGACTTTTTAAGACCTTTTAAAGACCATTAAGAATGAAATTTGAGAGGTATATCACATTAAAAACACACAAATACTTTGTTAGCAGCCTGCCTTAACCGAGCCCTAAATACTGTTTTGCTAAACTTGCACTTCTCCATAGCTGAAAAATAAAATCGGTTTTACGTCTGTGGTACAGTACAAGACAGATTTGTACCAATACCAGAAAGCTGATTGGCTGGTGCATATTGGTCTCATTTGTAGTTGCAATTATATTCGGGCTAGCGAAAGAACAACAACAACCACGGAAACAAACGAAAAAAAAAAATAAACATTGAACATCGGAAAAATTTAGACCCGTTTTAAAGAAACGGCAAATTTAAGACTTTTCAAGACCTAAAATTTTGATCTTTTTATTTATTTATTTTACACTTTTAAGACTGCGGAATCCTCTAAATGATCAAAAATTGCCAAAATCTGGTGAAAAGTGGAAACCCAGAAGAGTGGAACTCATTATTATCAGCAAAGGAGGAATGCATTTGGAATCTGATGTTCATCAAATACATTTTTACAAGTTACTACAAGTTAATACAAGTTTACTTTGATATCTTCAACTAGTAGGCTTTCATATTTGAGCTAAAGTTATATACCCATTAGCTAAAGTTTATTACCCATTGCTTATGTTTGCTATAAACTTACTGGGTAAAATGTCCCACTTTATAACTGATTCACTTAATAACTGATCATAATTTGTGACTCCTTAATTGAATACAATTTTCTATTTTAATGATTATACTGTCAATAAAAAAAGGTACCGTATTTTTCAGACTATACGTCTGGACTTTTTTCCCACGCTTTGAACCTCTCGGCTTAAACAATGAAGCGCCTACCTTATGGATTTATCCCAGGTTTTTCGCGGTTTAACAAGCTTCATGCCGTCAAAAAAAACTGAGCCCCGTAACATTAGACCAATGAAATTGGGGAACGGGTTAAGGTGAACCAATGAAACTCTTTATAATAATATAAAGAGTTTCATTGGTTCACCTTAACCCGTTCCCCAATTTCATTGGTCTAATGTTAGTTAGTCCCACTGAATCGGGCCACACCACATCATAAATATGTATGCGGTTCCTCTGATGTTTGACCTGCCGCTCACTCGGACTGTCTACAGGAAAGGAAAAAATGCACTTCACCTGTATTCTGAGCTGCACCGCATCGGGAGAAAAGATTCACCAATGGTGATTTTTAAACGAACTACGATGCCAAAAGATAAACTCCCGAGTGAAATTGTTGTGAAAGGAAGGAGGAAGACAGTGAAAATTGACTTTCTTGGTAAGCTTATAGACAGGTGCGTCGTATTTATGTTCAAATTTTTCAACATTTTAAATTTGCAGTGCTGCTTATATTTAGGTGCGCTTTATAGTCCGGAAATTACGGTATCTGGCATGATGTGAAAATGTTGGCACAATTTTTAAAGACTTAAAATATTTCCCTAATTATACAGACGTATATATAAAAAAACTAAATCCTAGACATTAAATAACATGTAATCACATGTTTTAATGCACCACGCCTTCTATCAGCATATAACTAATACCCTGTTCTGTCATATTCTTCTATAAAGAACAGCTCATTGAAATATTTATGACTGTGTCCTACTTGAATACAAAGACTAAATGAATATTAAATCGGATGAATTTTCTTAGCATTGAAATCGGTGTCAGGCTTAAAGAACAACAATGCGCTCTTCTCCTCGAGTCACTGAAGCTGAGATCAAACGGTTGCTGGTCAATAACTACTCACAATTAGCTGTGAAGCAAACCACTGCAGGCTTCAGTTAGGCCCGGATTAGCACACGCTTTGAGCTCGGATCAATCTGAGCGTTAATTACAGCCGAATCCATCATGCAGTCCCAGAGCTGCAGGAGATTCAATCAGAGTAGTTACTACCTGTAACCTTCACACTAATACCTTAGAGTGGGACAGAGCAATAATGATAATAATACTATTATCAATACAAAATTGATATTTTATATACAAATTTAAATTGGTATTTATATAAAAACCTTTTTGATTATTATAAAAAAGAAAATTCATAATATATATATATTGGGTCACCTGACCTTTCCTGCTATATGTGGTTCTTTTCCAAACTGTTACCACAAATCTGTAGGCACTCAATTGTACAGGACGTCTTTAAATGCGCTATAATAAAATTTTGCAATTACTTAAACTTGAAAACCCAAACCTGTTCCAGCATGGTGATGCCCCGGTGCACAAAGTGAGCTCCTTGAGAATCTTCTTTACATGCTTTGGAGAGGAAGATCTTGCTGCTATAGAGCTCTGATCTCATCCCTACTGAACACCTTTCGAAAGAATGTGAACGCTGACTGCACCCCAGGTCTCCTCACCTACATCAGTACCTGCCTTTCATAATTGATTGTGGCTGATGAACACAAATATCCATAAGCACACTCCAAAATCTAGTGGAACATCTTCCCAGAAGAGTGGAGGGAATTATTAAAATAAAAGGAAATGTGGAAAGCAATGCTGAAAAATCGCATACCATACTTATGACAAGGTGACCCAATACTCTTGGCAATACAGTGTATATATACACACAGACACACATTCACTGTAAAAGTGCATAACGTCCTTTAGACTCAATCATAGATTGTAGTGTTTTTTTATTTGCTATTGCACTTTAATTTGTAAAAGTGTTTTTTCATTAAAAAAACGAGATTTAAATCTCCTTGTCCATAATGAACTACACTGGAAAACCCAGAATATATACACACACACACACACACACACACACACACACATTATATATATATATATATATAGTCAAAATTAATGCATTAACCCAAATTTAATTTAACGACACAAAGTCTTTATTTAATGCGTGAATAATGTAGTGTGAATTTCTGTTTGACCATTTTTATAAAAAAAAATATACATCAATAAATAGAAATGAGGCAAAATGAAAACTTTTAGGGCAACACAAATGTAATAACAACGTCCTTTCTTTACCCAAAAATAAATTATCCTTTTACTCCACCGAAAAATAATCTTTAATTACTAACCATTTGTTTTGCGCTACGTCTCAAATCCTGATGATTAGTCATTTAAAACCCCATAATTACTTTACAAGTTACAATTATAAGTATATTGTGTCTTCGTGCTCTATGTTGAGTTTGGTCTCACTAATAATAAACATACATTTGCATTAAAACATCCATATTTGTCCATGGCCATGTTGATTAGAGCATTGAAAACTTGAAAAGTTGAAAAATTTAAGAGACATTTGGAGCAGATAAAAATGTAGGATTAAGTTGCGATTAATCGCAATTAAAGAAATAATTAAAACAAATATTTAATTGCGATCGATATATATATATATATACATATATACTTTAATTATTTATTTCATTTATTGTATATTATATAATCTATAGTACAAAATATATATTACACTATTATACAGGGAGTGCAGAATTATTAGGCAAATGAGTATTTTGACCACATCATCCTCGTTATGCATGTTGTCTTACTCCAAGCTGTATAGGCTGGAAAGCCTACTACCAATTAAGCATATTAGGTGATGTGCATCTCTGTAATGAGAAGGGGTGTGGTCTAATGACATCAACACCCTATATCAGGTGTGCATAATTATTAGGCAACTTCCTTTCCTTTGGCAAAATGGGTCAAAAGAAGGACTTGACAGGCTCAGAAAAGTCAAAAATAGTGAGATATATTGCAGAGGGATGCAGCAGTCTTAAAATAGCCAAGCTTCTGAAGCGTGATCATCGAACAATCAAGCGTTTCATTCAAAATAGTCAACAGGGTCGCAAGAAGCGTGTGGAAAAACCAAGGCGCAAAATAACTGCCCGTGAACTGAGAAAAGTCAAGCGTGCAGCTGCCAAGATGCCACTTGCCACCAGTTTGGCCATATTTCAGAGCTGCAACATCACTGGAGTGCCCAAAAGCACAAGGTGTGCAATACTCAGAGACATGGCCAAGGTAAGAAAGGCAGAAAGTCGACCACCACTGAACAAGACACACAAGCTGAAACGTCAAGACTGGGCCAAGAAATATCTCAAGACTGATTTTTCTAAGGTTTTATGGACTGATGAAATGAGAGTGAGTCTTGATGGGCCAGATGGATGGGCCCGTGGCTGGATTGGTAAAGGGCAGAGAGCTCCAGTCCGACTCAGACGCCAGCAAGGTGGAGGTGGAGTACTGGTTTGGGCTGGTATCATCAAAGATGAGCTTGTGGGGCCTTTTCGGGTTGAGGATGGAGTCAAGCTGAACTCCCAGTCCTACTGCCAGTTTCTGGAAGACACCTTCTTCAAGCAGTGGTACAGGAAGAAGTCTGCATCCTTCAAGAAAAACATGATTTTCATGCAGGACAATGCTCCATCACACACGTCCAAGTACTCCACAGCGTGGCTGGCAAGAAAGGGTATAAAAGAAGAAAATCGAATGATATGGCCTCCTTGTTCACCTGATCTGAACCCCATTGAGAACCTGTGGTCCATCATCAAATGTGCGATTTACAAGGAGGGAAAACAGTACACCTCTCTGAACAGTGTCTGGGAGGCTGTGGTTGCTGCTGCACGCAATGTTGATGGTGAACAGATCAAAACACTGACAGAATCCATGGATGGCAGGCTTTTGAGTGTCCTTGCAAAGAAAGGTGGCTATATTGGTCACTGATTTGTTTTTGTTTGGTTTTTGAATGTCAGAAATGTATATTTGTGAATGTTGAGATGTTATATTGGTTTCACTGGTAAAAATAAATAATTGAAATGGGTATAAATTTGTTTTTTGTTAAGTTGCCTAATAATTATGCACAGTAATAGTCACCTGCACACACAGATATCCCCCTAAAATAGCTAAAACTAAAAACTACTTCCAGAAATATTCAGCTTTGATATTAATGAGTTTTTTGTGTTCATTGAGAACATGGTTGTTGTTCAAATTAAATCCTCAAATGAAATTAATCCTCAAAAATACAACTTGCCTAATAATTCTGCACTCCCTGTATATAAGATATACAATTTTAAATATTATTATATAAAAAGCTTTTATAATGTGTTTTTTTTTTTTATCTTAAATATCTTAAATAAAAATAGGACACTTAGATGCCCATCCCTAAAGACGGCCCCCACCTATAACGGTGCACTGGGCCCTGCGCCTACATTTATTGAAGCTCGTAATGGAGGACTAGGGGAGCTCTTTCCTCAGGCAAGTGGGGAGAGACACAGCCTATCACTTCATATAAGAATAGGCCATGTGTGATAGACCTGACCTACATTTCCTCTCTCTTTTTCTCCCCCTCCCTCTACCTCTCTCTGTCTCTGGTCTAGTGGGAGCGAGGGCGAATGTTCTGCTGCACATCTTTAAATGTGCTATGTTTCCCATAACACCCACCTTGTTTATGGTGTTCATCTGTAGCTTTATATCGAATTCCTGATCAGTGTTTCACAAAGTCAGTTTGAAATACACAGAAATCGAATAAATATTGCTTAGATTGTTGCAGATGAAGAAGAAAAACTTTAATGAAGAATAATTATGTTAATTGAATCAACCCAGTTAACAGCCAGGTTTTTTTTTGTCTGACCTTTCTGAGCAACTGACTCATAACTCCACCCTCTGCTGCGGATCATCAGGAGGCTCGAGCGTCACAGGCCGGGTAACTCTTCAGGCCATTTTTTTTCTCTTATAATTGTAGACTAAGTGAAGAAATGGCTGTTTATAGTGGAGATAATTTCATTACACATACTGTGGCATAAAAGGAATAAAGCAATCTGACAACCCAGTGAGGATTTTCTCATCAGTGCATACCAACAACCCTTACTTTGTTATATTTTCCCTACAATAGGTTCTCAAGCTCCAATCCAAAGTGAACTTCATTTCCATTCCTGGTCTGAAAAAAAGCTCCTTTAATAAACTATGAGATTCAGATTGCACACTGGGCTGCTGCTGGTGACGTCATGTGACCTTGTTTCAGCAGAAGCAGAAGGAACCTACCACGCAGCTGCAGGTCAAACTCTCTTCTGCTCTCCTCACTGCTCAGGATCTTCCAGGCCTGGTCCACATCTATGAACCTCTGCAGTCGCAGCCCCGCCTCCTCTTCTGATAGGCCAGGATTCTGCTTATCTGGATGAAACTACCAATGAGAAAAGAGGCCACGCAACCATTATTTAAAGACACATCTAACCAGTAGTATGTAATATAATATATTACAATAACGTCCTGTTCTTTATAACAGAAACACAATTGCCACCGACTTGATATGAAAAACATTAGCAGAAGCCTCATCTCTTTAAAAATACAAAATATTTCTCATCTTAAAATAGATCAATTACAAGCATAAAAAATGCTGTTTGCAGATTTATATGCAAAGATGTTTATATCACTTTATGCAGTCCTTAACCTCAGTGGTGGACAGTAACGAAGTATAAATGTAATTCATTAGTGTAAATAAGGAGCTTTTTTTTGCTTTATCAGTACTTTGGGGAGACTTTTACTTGAACTTCACTACATTTCAAAGTGAAAATCTTCCTTTTTACTCAACTACATTTCACAAAATCATTTGTTTTCTTTTTATTTCTGAGTGGTTAAAACCTTGGTCAAACACGCAGCAATCCACCAATCAGGGCGCGTGCTCTGTTTTGAACTGTTTTGATTGGCGCTTGGTGTATCTGCTTATCACCAACATAAAGTTCGGCATCAGTTCAACATCAAGCAGAACATTTTGATGGAACATAAATGATGGAAGAAACTCCAGACTTGAACTAGAACTTTTTTTTTTGCAAGATTTTCATTAAGTTATAAAGAAGGTTTTGGGCTCATGGTCATTTTAATAAATATGAATTAGTCAAACACTAATTAATATCATTCTCTTAATAGATCGGTGGACTGAGTCACATTAGAGTCTTTTCACATAAACTGAGTTGATTAAACAAGAGTCATGTGACAAAAATAATAGGAACATTATAGCCTTTGGATACTTAAGTACATCTGAAGGCAAATACTTTTGACTCGAAAAATACTTTGACTCAAATGAGGTACACTTTTATTGTTACTGGAGTCATATTTTACACAGTGTATCTCTACTTTAACTACATGGTTTGTGTACTTCGTCCATCGTCCACTGAAAGCCCATATATACCAGCAGTAGGATTATACAAGCAGCGACACAGCAAGGATGTTTTTTGAATGAATGAAATTTTCCCTTAACTTGAACTGTGAGACCCAAACCTGGACAGTGCACAAACAGTGCCAGCTCTAGGAACATATACTTTACATAGGGTGAAGTGGAAGATCTCCTGCTGAAGAGCTCTGATCTTAACCCAATTGAAGACCTTTTGGGTGAATTGGAACACTGACTGCACCCCAGGCCTCTTCACATCACCTACATTAGTAACTTTACTAAAACCCTTGTAACTGAATCTGGTGCAACATCTTCCCAGAAGAGTGGAGATTATTATAAGAGCAATTGGGGACTACATGTAGAATGGGATGGTCAAAATGCACACAATCTTACGCTGAGGTGTCCACAAACTTTTGTCCATGGCGGCACTTTATTTGTCTTTCACTCTGTGAGCAGATGAGAAATCATTATAAGATTGACGAGAACCTGAATCCAAGGATAATGAGGAAAAAAACTACACAGCTTATTCAAGTCCAAAAAAATATGGAGATGATCAAGATGTTCTTTGAGATCTAATGTGTTTCTGACGTTCCTGTTAGCATGGTCTGGACATGGTCTTCTCCTGATGGTCATATTTTTCAGGTTCATGAGAGATTCTGAAGAGGTTGAGTAGGACAAACTGATTTTTTTTTTTTTTTTTCTTTGCCAGGCATTGAAATGGCCAATAGTTACACTGTGACAGACAGAGCGTTCCTTGTGTGCGTGTTTGTGTTTGCTGTAGTTTAGAAGCTGATCTGCTGCCAAAGACAAACAATGATGCATGGCAACTACGGTGGACTCGAATAACCATCCGTCCCAGACTGGCCAATTACTGTCTGCCGCAATTATATTTCTCATTTTAAGTATCCAGGAATTCGACTAATCATTTCAGGCAATTACTTAAAAAAAAATAATAAAAACAAAAAAAGAACTAATTAAAATTTTAAGATCAGCCATGCATTTAAATGATTTTCTTTCTCCACTACTTCAATGCATTTTTTGAGTAATGTATTTGATAGCGTTTTCACAGTCTTTATTACACAAATTCTGAACTTCCTCCCTGCGTCATGGACGAGCGATGCACAGAGCCGAGTGTGAAGAAGCGTTTCTGTGGCTGAACGAGAATAGAGGGGGTGTGTTCGTTCCCTGCTGCCTCCGTCAACTGCTCACATCTATTTCAAACCATCTCAGGGATCAGAGCGATACAGTCGAAAACAATAAGAAGGCGACAAAAGAGGAGAAGAGAAGAGAAGAGAAGAGAAGAGAAGAGAAGAGAAGAGAAGAGAAGAGAAGAGAAGAGAGGGGAGGGGAGGGGAGGGGAGGAAGCCTGATCACAACAGCCACATGACGCTGTATTTAGGGATGAACTGATATAAACTTTCTGGCGTGAAGAGACGGTCGATATTTCCATGTCGATACCTGCCCCACTGATCCACACCACCAAACTACTTTATACAGCTTTAAACCATATCAGCAATTTCAGACTATTTTTTTTCATATTTATTTCTTTATTTTAATATTAGTTGTCCAAAAAAACAAGACAGTGTTGAATTAAACCAATCATCAGTGTCTGTGTTATTCTGCACCTCCACAACGTTCTGTCACTTTCACCATGAATTGTTTCTATCCTGAAGGGGCGTGGTCTCTTCCAAGATGTCTCCGCCTCCATTCGCACACAAGGAATCAATGCACGAGGATGAACCTGATGATAAATCAAACTCTACGGACTTCTTCGATCAACACCGATATGCTGATAGCGTCAAGTAATTTGGACATCTGCTGGTCAGATTCTAAAAGGGACACACCGGCCGTCCATATTCAGTCTGCTTTTAAACTAGATCTGCCCTGAACGCGGCAGAATTCAGGTCTCGAGTTCAAAGTTTCCGTCTTCGCCACAGTCCAAGCTCTTCTTAATTAAAGCTACGAGAACGGTCCGATCATAAGCACCTTTGATTCTGTTGATCTCGGATACACGGGACTCCTGCAGAGAGGATTACACTGACTTACGCTGGGTGTGGGAACATGCCTGGAGATCAGAGACTCGGAGCAAGCTGTAGGCCAAAAGCAGGAAATATTCAGGCCCTGGGTTTTGGTAGTTCGTAGGTGAGTCAGAACAAAAATGAAATAAAAAACTGTATTAAAAAAATTATACAAATAAAAAAATAGTAAAAACTACAAAACAAAAACACTTGAGGGTCTCATTTGTCAACATCAAAGCATAAGGCATCCAAATCCCAATGTCCTACCTCTGGGTAGAGTTCTTTTCTATTGGATGGTGAAGTGGAGAACTGGAACGCTAACGATTTCATTGAAAGTCGAATTAATAAACAATACAATGCACTGATTATATCTTCGATAAACCAGCTTCTCTGTACCAGTCCAGTCGGTTTGGTTACTTGGCAAAAAAAAAAAAAAAAAAAAAAAAAAATGCTAATTCTGAATGAAGTTCAGTAAACAAGCATCTATCCGGCCACAGCGGTGTTCGTGTCACACCTACTAAAGGCACGACAAAACATCCTGAGAGGGAAAGCAGTCTGTGGTAAAGGCCACCGATGGTGGGAAGCGTCAAAGCAACACGAGCAGCATGACTCTCGGCTCGCTCGGCCAAGAGGTGAAGTCTTCGGGCTTAAAGTTCCCGACTCTCTCTGCAGTCAAGAGATTCCCCTGCGGTGAGGAGAAGGGATACAGAAACACAAACATCTCCCTGGGCGCTTTATTGTCCAGCAGGGGTACACAGGCCATGAGTTTGTGGATAGAGAAAGCTGTAGAGTATGTACAGTAGGGATGGTAAGATTTACCGATTCGCATCGGTGCGTCGGATCAAATTTTCAACAAGGTAATGGATTGATTTAAAGAAAAAAAAAGTGTGCATCAGACTTTTACAAGTTTCCATTTGTATCGTGATGCATTGTTTTGAACATATTTCCGTTGGTAAAAAAAAAATTCTATGTAAGGTTTATATATTTATATTATAGAGCAGTGGTCCCCAAACCCCGGGCCGCAGATTGGCACTGGTCCGAGGGTCAATTGGTACCGGGCCGCACAGAAAGAATACATAACTTACATTATTTCCGTTTTATTTATTATCTGATTCTGAACGATGTTTTATTTTGGAAAATGACCGGATTCTCTCCGCCACATCTGTCTATGACTCACTCTTGATGCATGTCATGATGCCTCGGTCACATGTCTTACCTCCATCCACTACCTTCTTAAAGGGGCTCCGGCCGCTAACACATAATACATTACCGCTAAATTCAAACCCCCAAGCGAGCAAAATGAACAAAAAAAAACCACACAGTGGATTCACTTTTATTATTAAATTGCGAAAATACCAGTTTTTATGGTCGTATCATTTTATTTTGTTGTATTTATCCACCACACCTTAAAGGCCGGTCCGTGAAAATATTGTCCGACATGAAACCGGTCCGTGGTGCAAAAAAGGTTGGGGACCTCTGTTATAAAGTGCGATAGTTTTATTATTTAGAAAGTGACCAATAATTTTGTTTCTTAAATGCGTTCTCTCAGCACCGCTTCTCCTAAAGTTAATATGAAGCATCGCAACACTACGGAGACCGAGGCGTGTTCTGAGAGTCACATAAAATATAGATTAACATGGCAGAGGTAGAGCTGCATCTTCCTGCAGACAGAACAGCAAAAGAACGTCTGGATTCATTTCATCTTCTTTTTTTTGTTGCACTACAGGGACCTGTTTTATGAAAGGGGCATGTGATAGAAGTGAGAAGGCACTTAAGCAAGTGTATGATTTGCTGTCTGTCTGAACCAAGGAAATAAAAGTGTAGCAAAGTGAATTGCAGTGATAAACACATCATTCGATTGTTAAATTCTGTAAAGCTGCTTTGAAACAATGTCCATTGTGGAAAACGCTCTAGAAACTTGAAATGCAGAGCATCAGATGATTTCCTTTGCACTGCAGTGCATTGAATCACATTGTATTCAATCGACTTGTATCGCATCAGTAGCTACGTCATATGTATCTTTAATGTATCGTATCTTTGGCTATGCATGGAGATGTGAATCGCATCAGCCTCAGTTATGGAGATGCGCATCACTAGTGTACAGTATGTAAAAGCTCCTTAAAGTCTATGAGATAAGTATTAGTAGATGCCGACCCTGCAAACATCCCGAACCATCTAGAGACGTACCAGCGCCTTTGGATTCCACCTCATGAAGAGTTTAGACATCGGACGACTTTGAGTGTTTGAAGGCTCTGGCATGGAGAAGCTGGTGTTGGATCTGTGATGATCTTAAATGTTGAGCTATTTTAAGAGTTGCTCAGTAGCTCCTGGCTACATAACCTCAAATGACTGTATAAGACTGTAGAAAGAACATTACTCATAATCACACACTCCAGTGCTCATGTTAGTTCTCACTCTCCAGTGTTCTGTATTGTTTTAAAGATTTATAATCACACTCTTGATATCACACAAATGAGGATGGGTTTCCTTTTGAGTCTGGTTCCTCTTGAGGTTTCTTCCTCATAACATCTAAGGGAGTTCTTCCTTGCCACAGTCACCACGGCTGTTCATCAGGGATAAAAACACACCGTTCACCTTAACTCAATTCTGTAAAGCTGCTTTGAAAATTGCTATAGAAATAAACTTGACTATTGTCATAGTGATAGTTGTAGCTCAGTGGAACTTCTGAAGTCTTTAGATAAGGCCCTTAAGCCACAAATGCCCAAGATGTATAAATGAGATAATTGTAAGTTGATCTGCATAAGGGCGCCTGCCGTAATGTCGAAATGTCACGCTGAAATACTATTAAAAGCAATCGAACGGAAGTTGTTAAAGAAAATATTCATTATCGACATCCATTATGCATGACGGAGCCGTGAAAATAAGATTCCTATCCGCTCATGCGTAAAGTTTAACATATGTCAGGGCAGAAATGGCTTCCATACTGCTCTATATAAGACATGTGATGTGTCAATATACCCCCCCCCCCTTTTTTTGGTTTTCCACTTGGCTGCTCTCGCACCTTCACCTGACGGAGTCCAGGTGCTCACCATAAATACAGTGCTGAACGAGAAACGTCACTTCTGCAATCTCTTCCCCATCCCATCCTTTTATTGTCATTCCCTCTCTCTCTCTCTCTCTCTCTCTCTCTCTCTCTCTCTCTCCTTCTCTCTCTCCTTCTCTCTCTCTCTCTCTCTCTCTCTCTCTCTCTCTCTCTCTCTCTCTCTCTCTCTCTCTCTCTCTCTCTCCTTCTCTCTCTGTCTCTCTCTCTCTCTCTTCCCTGCTTCCTCTCCGGAGTTACAAGCTTTAATTGCTGTCCCTTTGCACGCGTTGTAAAATATTCATTTACTGGGCCTAATGGAGCTTGGAGAGCAGAAGCACAATATAAAGGCCCGGCCAATTTAGAGCGCTCGCCGACGCGGCCCATACATCATCGCGCGGCCGAGGAACACACTCGCGCCATGCTTGGGGGCCACGGGAAAGGCCAGCAGCATCACGCTACTGCCACCTAATGTCAGTCCATACAATACAGACAATACTGCAAATGCACAGTATGCACACCATACACATACACACACACACACACACACACACACACACACACACACACACACACACACACACACACACACACACATACACAGACACATACACACACACACACACACACAGGGAGGGAGGGGGGAATTTTTTTTGGTGCACCACGTGTCCTGATATTCCTAGAAAAGCTGCCTTATATTTAATGAGGACACAATAAATTGTGTTTTGCTCTACAGTGACTCTTTCGGCACTCCCATCTGTCTGAATGGACTTCACTGGGCATTTAGAAATTGGTCAAAACGGTGTCGTGAAGCTAAACAAAACACTAAACTTGGTACGCCTTTCTCTCACATTTCTCATATCCTAAGAATTTCTGTGCCAACAGTTATAACCTTGCATTTGCTTATATTATAGAGTTCATTTACGAAAATTACTTCCTATGCGTCCTATAGGAAGATCGAAGAAACGTAAGTCTTAATAATTGTAACTCGGGGCGTTTCGATCTTACGATGATGATGATGATGATGATGATACGACAAAACTACAAATATTTTAAGTTAGCAGCATGTAAGCGGTATGATACATTTACATTTGTGGCATTTAGCAGACGCCGTGTCCAGAGCGACGTACAAAAGTACTTTGAGTCTCGAGCAATGAATAAATCTACACTGGTACACTAGATTACAAAGTTAACTTAAGTGTTTCAGGAAAAGGTGGGTTTTCAACCGTCGCTTAAAGATAACCAGGGTCTCCGCTGTTTGGACATCTAGAGGAAGTTCATTCCACCAACTTGGTGCCAGAACAGAGAAGAGATACGGTGGGACGTGGCCAGGATATACGTATCTCACGCCTTGTGTGATGCCTTACTCTCGCCAGTAGTCGACAGAGTTCAGTTTTCTCTGTGTTAGAGGGCATATTTTTCTGAAACTGAACAGGCTCCGCCCTCCACTGGGTAGGTTAGACCACGTCTCATCTCTAGCTTTACCGATAGCTAGGTTGGATCGTGATTAAAAATAACCGATTAATCAACCGATCGTTTTTAAAATAGATAGACACTCGGAGAAAGTTTCTTATAATAAAAAAAAATACAAAATCATGAAAATGTGTTGATGTAAATATTCATGAATATATTAAGTAATAGATATAATATATATCTATATCTATTATATTATAAAGATATAATATAAATTATAAACAACAAATATAATATATCGCTCTCCGTGCAGCGCGTTGTTTCGCGTGTAAACAAACAGCACGTGGCGTCAGCGATTCGCCACTAGAGGCCGCTCTCCTGATGACAGCAAACCGGAAGCCGAAAAACTACCGGTATGAATTTTTGGCCAAGCCGATTGTTCCAGCAATTAACTACCAGTGTCGATTAATTAGCAAAACCGATTAATCGGTCGGCTTCCAGTAGAAATTGTGACGGGATAACCATTCCCGAGTTTTGATTGCCTGGAAACTTGACCGACCATGTGAAAAAATTGGCACCAGATGTTAAGTTATAACAGACACTAGACCATCATATGCACATGTGGCTTTTACCAAACAAGTTCCCTTCAGTGGAACTACAACAACCAAATCTGTTCCTGTGCACAAAGCGAGCTCCATGAACACGTTTTTTCCAACATCCTCACAAAGACCTGACCTCAACACCTTTGGATTATATTAGAATACCAACGTCTTCATCCAAAATCAGTGATCTCAGCCCACAGCCTTGCTCCAAAATGTAGCGGAAAGCCTTCCAAGAAGAGGGGTTGCTAATTAGAAGACATTGACCAATTTTAAAATGCTACCTTCGACAAGAACATATGAGCACAACAGTCAGGTGTGTGCACAGACTTTTAAGTGTAATAAATGCCTGGACTTGAGTAGGCTGTGTTTCTGCCTTCTCCTGTGTGATGCTTTTATGTGACCTGTGAATAAGGTTTTAATGCAAGTGACTCCTGATGCTTTAATCAGATAATAATGCTAATCAGAAATCATACATTCGTTCAAAAATCTTTCTGAAATAAGTATTAAGACAAAACACCGTACCTTCAGCACCAGGCTCTGATACTTCTGTTTTAGCTCTTGTAACTCGTCAAGAGGAGTCGCACCAAGTATTGAGTACCAGTTCTTCTCTAGATCCGGAGCATTCATCATTCTCCTGTACAACAAATAAAGAATTCATCTCTAGGATCATTTTGCACACCTTCAAGTATCACCTAAAGTGGTCTGTAGCACAGTGTGTTGATAAGCTACCGTATTTTCCGGACTATAAGCCGCTACTTTTTTCCCACACTTTGAACCCCGCGGCTTAAACAACGAAGAGGTTAATTTATGGATTTTTTCGGGGGTTTTCCCGGTTTCACAAACTTCAAGACAAAAAACTGAGCCCCATAATATTAGACCAATGAAATTGGCGAACGGGTTCAGGTAAACCAATGAAATTTTTTATATTAAATCAGATGCGCTCCCACTGAATCGGGCCGCACCACATCATAAATATGGATGATGTTCCTGTAACCTTTCTGCCGCTCACTCGGACTGAAAACAACTGGGCATGAAAAAACGCACTTCACCTGTGTTCTGAGCTGCACGTCATCGGGAAAAAAAGCTTCACCGATGGTGATTTTTAAACACACGACGATGCCAAAAGAAAAACTCTAGAGAGAAATTGTAGTGAAAGGAAGGAGGAAGACAGTGAATAATGATTTTCTTGGTAGGCTACTGTTTAGATTCAAGCCGTGTAACAGACACTGTCTTTCGTTAAAGCCTGTGTAAAGTTCATTAGTTTCAGTGTAGACACCTGCGGCTTATAGACAGGTGCGGCGTATTTATGTTCAAAATAAAAATCTTTGTAAAATTCAGTGCGGCTTATATATGGACTTAATAGTCCGGAAATTACGGTAGTTTTGACAGATTTATATTCCAAGCAGCAAAAACACACAAGAATTGGACAGTTAATGATGGAAGAAAGTTCTGTGGACAAATGAGTCCATAGACATGTTTGGCTCTAACAGAAGAACTTGGGAGAGAAGATGTTAGCAGACTGCCTCACTCCCCCAGTCAACCATGGAGGTGGAAGCTTAATGACTTGGGGTTGTTTTGGAGCAAAGAAGGTTGCAGACATTTCGAGTGAAAGTACCCAACTTATTTAGAGAGCAAACAGTCTGAGTTTTATCCATCGTGAAATGGCCTGCTTAGTCAGCACTCCTACATCTTATTGAACTGCTCTGGGATAAACTGGACCACAGGATAGAAATCATGAGGCATAGCAAAGTGTTTCAGATGAATGTTTGGAGAAACGAACTGCAAGGGTGTGTAAAGTCGTTATTCGTTCCAATGGGGATTTTTCAATGGAAATACAGTGAAACATCTGTACATTTATATATATATATATATATATATATATATATATATATATATATGTGTGTGTGTGTGTAATGATAGTTTGTTGCATATAAATAAAAGGCGCATACATGTGTCTCTTAAAAACCTTAAACAATTAATTGTTTCCAAGCTTGTGTTGTGTTGTAGCTCTATGTTGTTTAGTGTAGCACCAGGGTTCCGGAGGAAAATTGTCTCGTTTTTACTGTGTACTGTGTACTAATGTGTATAGTAGAAATGACAATAAAAGCCTATTGACTTGACTTGACTTGACTTGACTTGACTTTTGACAGGCTTTGTATGTTTATCAGGCACTAAAACCAATTTTTATGAAGTTAATGATATATACATTTCCAGTCACATGTATAGTAGGTCTGATCATAAACTTTGAAAGCAGCAAATCAGATGTAAACTTTATACACACACACACACACACACACACACACACACACACACACACACACACACACACTAATAGATGGATGGATGGATGGGAAGGTAGGTAGACAGACAGACAGACAGACAGACAGACAGACAGACATACATACATACATACATACATACATCTAGGCAACTTTCCGCAATGGTCATTTCTTAATTCAGACAGTTTATTACGTAAACAGTGAAGAATGCTATAATTTAAGTGCTCCACACACACATGATCTTGCTAGCTCAAGTGATTAGCATGCTAACTATCTAGCGTCGCAGTAACCCTCAAAACAGTTTCAAAAATACTTAAAGCGGAGTTCTACAAACCGTGACAGTGAACTCGGACTCGAAATAGGAAAAAGAGAAGGCAAAGCTCATGTCAAGAGAATTTTCATCTTCTTCAGGTGAGGTTCAAACTACACAGGCTAGTTAGGCTAATGGGCAGCTTAGCGTCCTTGGTGTCCCACCATTTCCGCCTCGGTAGAAACACAGTGTGTTTTATTATACCATGCACTTCTTTAGAGTAACACTATTTTGCACAGTAAATAAATATTAAATTAGAAAATGTCTTAATTTGTGCACTTTAAATATATAAATATGTTTTACCATTTAGAAAATAGAAATAGAATTCGTTTTAGTTTCTACCCGGATGACGTACATGGTAACACACTATAGGACGCGAGCACGCGGTTTCTATGGAAACAAAGTGCCGTGCACGGCGAAACGACATCCAAAGGGGACAGTTCATGAGTGACGAATTACACAGTAAAAATAACTACAGTCAATAAAAAATAGATAGATAGATAGATAGATAGATAGATAGATAGATAGATAGATAGATAGATAGATAGATAGACAGACAGACAGACAGACAGACAGTAAGTAATAAAAAAGTAAACAAACAGAAGATAGATTACGACAGACAGACAGACAGACAGACAGACAGATCAGCATTTAAGAACAAGCCGTGAGTTTTGAATCCACACATCTGCACGCTCCAGCTCATTTCATTGCATGTGATATCATGAAGATGTCTAATTAATTTAAAACAGCCAAAGGTGTGGGATTCATTAAAAATCCAGGATTGAAGCCTGATAAACTCTGTAACTAACTTCATGTGATCAGTCATAAGAATTAAAATGATAAAATCATGCTATCATAGATTTTGAACAAGGAAGCATGTTACTGCATCATGAATATTTTTCTTATTATTTTATAACTAATAATAGAAATATTATTGTATGATCTGCTAATCTCAGATCAGCCAGACCCTACAGCCGATAGTCAGGATGGCTAAGATCACCAGCGTCTCTCTTACTCCCATCATGGACATTTACATAATACACTGCATCTGCAACGCTCCCAGCTTTGTAACCATTTAATCACTAGGATTGACTAAAAGATAAAAAACTAGATAGATAGATAGATAGATAGATAGATAGATAGATAGATAGATAGATAGATAGATAGATAGATAGATAGATAGAGTCCACAAATAAATAGATATTTACAGTAAATAAGAAATAAGTAAGTAATAAATAAGTAAACAAACAGAAGATAGATTACAGTAGACGGACAGACGGACAGACAGATAGATAGATAGATAGATAGATAGATAGATAGATAGATAGATAGATAGATAGACAGACAGACAGACAGACAGACAGACAGATAGATAGATAGATAGATAGATAGATAGATAGATAGATAGAGTGCACAAATACATAGATAATTACAGTAAATAAGAAATAAGTAAGTAATAAATAAGTAAACAAACAGAAGATAGATTACAGTAGACGGACAGACGGACAGACAGATAGATAGATAGATAGATAGATAGATAGATAGATAGATAGATAGATAGATAGATAGATAGATAGATAGATAGATAGACAGACAGACAGACAGATAGATAGATAGATAGATAGATAGATAGATAGATAGATAGATAGATAGATAGATAGATAGATAGATAGAGTGCACAAATAAATAGATAATTACAGTAAATAAGAAATAAGTAAGTAATAAATAAGTAAACAAACAGAAGATAGATTACAGTAGACGGACAGACGGACAGACAGATAGATAGATAGATAGATAGATAGATAGATAGATAGATAGATAGATAGCTAGATAGCTAGATAGATAGATAGACAGACAGACAGATAGATAGATAGAGTGCACAAATAAATAGATAATTACAGTAAATAAGAAATAAGTAAGTAATAATTAAGTAAACAAACAGAAGATAGATTACAGTAGACGGACGGACAGACAGACAGACAGACAGACAGACAGACAGACAGACAGACAGATAGATAGATAGATAGATAGATAGATAGATAGATAGATAGATAGATAGATAGATAGATAGATAGACAGACAGACAGACAGACAGACAATATTTTCTAGTGTGAGATTTAAGTGAATGGTGTCAGGTGTTGTTGGTTTTTTTTAATTGTGAGAATGATTTCAAAATAAATAATCACACCAGCGGGTCTTGAAGAAGGACACATCGCCCTGAACACGCCACAGCATGTCTCCTGCTGCTAATTATTAAAACGTTTTAATGAGCATTTGGATAAATGACACATGTGACACAAGAAACATATTGTTTACCTTCGGGCTTTATGATAAATAAGTGTTCAGCTTTTGTTTTCACTTTCACTCGTTTTTGTCACTTCGTCCATATTTATTTTCTTTTATATTACATTGTATTATACAGTGATCCTCTTCTTCTCCTTCCTCAGTTTTACTAAAATATGGGAAGAAGTAAAAGAGGAAGAAGAAAAGAAAACAGAAGCAAAGCATTTTATTTCACATATCATTTATATGAGCTGTTTTCTAACAGACATCATTTCTTTACATATTAATCTGCTAATAGAATATTCTATGCTAGCTAATTAGCAAGTCATGTAGTTAGCACGCTAGATAATTAGTAAGCCAGAACGGCTCTGTATGTAAGTCGTTCAAATGGAATGGACCGTAGAAAGTGTTGGGCAAATCCTAATAGTCCTCAAAAGTCCAGTGGAGACAGATCTCGTCTTGGATAAGCCTAAACCTAACCCGAAACCCTGATCCCTATCCTAACCTGTGCCTGAAACACACTGATCTGTTCATAAATCCCAGACTTTTGCCTCGACTCTACTCATGCTAAAGAGGTGCTGGTCAGGTACAACTCCAGATTTTTGTGCAGTAAGGGCTACTTAAAAAACTGATCATGGTCTAGCCAATTAACATTTCATTTAGCATTGCAGGAAGGTTGCGTTTTTTGTTGGGGTTTTTTTGACCCGATGCTGTTTGTCTCCACCATGCCAGCTTTTTTGAAATGCTAGTCAGATTCTATTAGCACGTTTCTCTTGATGTTTGTTGAAACACACTAGGTGTTAATCAGGCTCGGTTCTCAAAAGCACAAACAGGAGAATGGTTTTTGCGTGACACTCCTGGCCCACCTCGAGCTCGGCTCATGCTAACCTGAGAGGTAAAGCAAACACACGAGGAGAGCCAGGCTATAAATATCAACGTGTTAATTACTGACGAGGAACTAGCATCGAATTCAAACATGTTAATTAACAAATTCCAAAGTGATTAAAAGCACCAAGTTTTTTTTTTTCTCTGTGTGTGGGGGGTTGTGTGTAGACGGCTAGGTAAGTGGGTGGATATGTGTGTGTGGCAGCAGGAGTCCTGTTATTAATTAAAAAAAAAGGCTCAAATTATTGTTTACCTAAATATTAATGTTATTTCTGGCAGGCTTGCGGCTTAATAAATATACATATAAAGTAGATCCTGCTCTTTAAACGAAAAAAAAAAACGTTAACTAGTTGCAGTTTTAGCTAGTGAGCTAAAGCAAATGCACATTTAATTTTATTAATATTTTCAATTTTGTTTAATACAATCTTAAGTACTTAGCTAGCACAATGCATTGACAATGAATTGCTGAGCTCCTTTTACATGTACAAGTACAAACTACACAATACACTTATTCAGCCAAGGAACACACTGAGCTGAAGATCTTTTGGCTCGACTTCGCCCGGGTTTAATGGCACTGGATGAGGGCCGACTCGACTCCATGGACTTCTGCGGCAAGAGGTACCCCTTTATACGATGTGAACTATCACAGATGCGCACAAACGTTTGCATCGCAAACCTTCATAGATGCAAACAAACCTTTGCATTGAGAACTATCTCAGATGCAAACAAATCACGGGGGTAGCTCATGTGTCTGCTGGACATTGTCACATGTTTGCACCCTCTGCTGCAAGTGGTTGTACAGTAGTACAGCACTTAATCAAAGCCCAGGATGTCCGAAAGCAAGCAGAGAAGCAGTCGGACATCAAGTGGAAATTTGCTCCACCACCTAGATGCTGCCAGAACAGAGAAAAGTCTTAAAGCATTTCTTTATTGTACCCTGAAAGATAGTGCTCAAGCAGTGGTCGAGGGTCGGAGGTCACAAGGTGAAGTGCAGAGAGGATGCGGAATTCTACCCTGTCGTCTGGACACCAGAAAAACCTGACAATATGATAGACAGCCAGCTTTTTTGTCAGTCAAGCTGTCTCTCCTGTCAATTTGAATGATGCTAGCCAATTATGGGCATTTATGTATGTGGAAGAGGGCAGTGAGAACTCTCCTCCAAGTGTGTGATCCAGTATGAACATCATTTTGAAAAGATGTGGCTGCTTTACATAGTTTTAAGAGGAAACACGAGATAACCTTTACCCCTGCTTGTTAATAATCATATGACAGTGGAGAGTTAGCAGGTGGTCAGAGTTAGCAAGACCGAAATGGGAAAAATATATATTAAAAATAAAAGAATAAATAATTCACACAGACACATACCACCATAACCAAAACAAATCTTTTACTGATTCTAAAGAAATGAACATAAACATGGCCGAAACAGTTTGTTGTGATGACGCAAACAGAAACCGCGGCCTGCACGTGCTTGTCTAAAACAACATGTCTGCGGTGCGGACGTATTTCAGTGTATCTGAGAAAGACCCACGGATAGCGATTTGCAATACAAGTACTGCCGAAATTTTAGGAGGGTGTGCGTCTGCAAAGACTTTCTCCACGTCGGGTTTAATTTATCACCTGAAATCCAAACATCCCGATCGCTATGCTGAATATGAGAATAACGCGGCACAGAAAAGCAAAACCCCTCCGAGCATGCGCACTCTGTCTGTAGTGGACGTTTTTGAAAAGGCAGGAAGTTTCCCAGTGATAGTGTTGTACTGTATCTTTAAGCAGTTGCACTTGTTCTGAATGCACTTTGTTTTTATGAAAGAACATATTCAATTTTACAACCTTTCAGCAGGCCAGAGGGCCTGTACATTATTATTTAATGTACACATGAGTGCATTTAAGTTACACATTTAAGTTTGAATTTTAATTTATTTTATCCTGTGCATTGTTGCAATGTGCTATAAATAAATATTTTCATGATTTGTAATTGATTTATTCTTTGAAACTTTAATATTAATTCATGCAATTGAAATGCTTTGATTTTAGTAAGGTTAGTACACAGTCATAGACATAAATGCAAGGATAATAATAGTTGGCATAATTTCTTTTGGTGTTTCGGTTTTCGGCCAAGAATTTTCATTTCGGTGCATCCCTAGTTTTTATGTGAGGGAAGTGTGGTGAGACTTGCAGTTGGACAGGGCCCGTTCTAGCCAATTATATAAGGGTTCACTGGTACAAATAATAGGTGGGCGACCAGTAGTAGTGGCCCCAAGAGTTCTCAAATAAAATGTAATCCCAAATCAACAAAATTTTTAAACTTCAGTACAAAATCAAAACACTATATACAAAGTTTCTTTCTTTTTTTTTTTCCATGTTTGTAGAACTTTTTCCTTTTTTTTTTTTTTTTTTTTTATAAAGATTTGTTTCTTTTTTTCTCAATTCATTACTTCACCAGACATTATCAATATGTTATATAATCACATTTTTTTTGCCACTTTTTATAATAAAATAAAAAATGTTTTTTGTTTATTGTTTCCTCACTTTATCACTTTATAACCAACAGCATTGTTTATCATTTATATCCCAATTTCTTTTTCTTCTGTCTAGTTATTGTTCTGTCCGTCCATCAATGAATCTAGAGCATTAGTCTCCTGTTTCCCTTTAGCAAAAATCCTTACAAATGTATCCATGAATAAAGTATTTGTTATTGATTTCTCATTCGCAAACTTCACTAAATTCCTCTTTATTTTAATTAAATTGCTGGGGTGAAAAACTATGCTGATTAAATCAAATTTAGATTGGGTGGGAAAGACACGAATTTGGGTGGGCTAAGCCCTGCCCGCTGCTGCCGCCGGCCCTGAGTTGGATGATGGACATCTGGTGGCACCAGAGCGTCTTGGACAGACCTTTGCCCTAGATACCATACATGTAGAGATGAAGGAATGGAGCACTGCTGCTATTCATTAATTACCATCCCCTGATGCAGCAATGACACATGGCAATGGAAGTCTTTTGGAATCTGGAGTAAGCACCATTGCTGTGCTGAAGCATTTATACAAACGTTTTCTACTTATTTCTACAATTCTTTCCTCTTTATTCACAATATATATATATTTAAAATTGTTAACATGATTATATGTAAATTGATTGAGGCATGCAATCTAGGTCTAGGTCAAGTTGTAGCTTCAGAGCTTGGCTGATGTTCCTACGATGCTGTGCAAGCCAGATTAAATGACTGATTGTTTTTCTCCTGGAAATTTGGCTACTGGAAGCTTTCACTATTCTCCCCAGGGTTTCCTAATCTCCCAAGGGTTCATTTGTTAACGTCTTGGGTCAGAGGTAGTACAGGTAGTACAGGAAGACACATCCTGATTGTGAGAAGGAAATACACCATGGAAGGGCCTGACATTCATAAAGCATTATGAGCACCATGTACCCGCACACACACTTTTACACACTATTTGACCTATTTATTTGTGGATCTGTGAAAGAGTGTGTACTGTATGTGCAGCATTTCTGAATGTCTGTCTAACAGTAACACACAGATGCTGCCCTGTTAGAACACTTGAACTAGAAAACACTAAAAATACAGCAGCTTTTATGTTTCAGTTCTCAGCTCACATGACCTGCAGGAGTGGTTATGAATGTGTGTGTGTGTGTGTGTGTGTGTGTGTGTGTGTGTGTGTGTGTGTGTGTGTGTGTGTGTGTGTGTGTGTGTAAAAGAAAGAAAGAAAGAAAGAAAGAAAGAAAGAAAGAAAGAAAGAAAGAAAGAAAGAAAGAAAGATAGAGAGTGAGAGATCAGGTGCAGCTCAATGTGACCCTCTCCCCAGAGTGAACGTCTCCGTTGCTCTCTCCAAACTTCTTCGCCAGCAAATGCGTGGGTAGCTGGAGACCTGCGATGCCAAGCCACTAATTAAAGACAATCCACACCAGTCCTTTGTTGAGGACTAAAGAATCATAACACAATAAAAGAGAAATAACATTTCCAGCAGAAATTTGAAATTGATTAGTTCTTATTATTATCTTTCCTAGTATATTGTCAGCTTTCAATACTGGTCAAATCAGAAACTCAAGACTTTTACTCAAATCAAATTGGAATTGGTGATGGAGTAAGTTTTGCAATAAGGTATTTAAACATATACGTTTAATTTTAAGTATGATTTTCAGGTTCTCTCTAAACCTCTGGTTCGTACCAAGAGCTCAACTCAATGATCTTATAAGCATCAGAGGTCTATATATGCATTCTTTCTTCTTCTTCTTCTTTTGGCTTCTCCTATTAGGGGCGCCACAGCGGATCATTCATCTCCATACCCCTCTGTCCTCTACATCTGCCTCTTTAAAACCAACTACCTGCATGTCTTCCCTCATCACATCCATAAACCTCCTTCTTGTTCTTCCTCTTTTCCTCCTTCCTGGTGGCTCCATCCTCAGCATTCTCCTACCCCATGTCCCTCCTATGTACATGTCCAAACCATCTCAATCTCGCCTCCCTCACCTTGTCTCCAAAACGTCCTACATGTGCTGTCCCTCTAATAAATTCATTTCTAATCCTGTCCATCGTCGTCACTCCCAACGAAACCTTAGCATCTTCAGCTCTGCTACCTCCAGCTCCACCTCCTGTCTTTTACTCAATGCCACTGTCTCTAAAACATACATCATCGCAGGTCTCATCACAGTCTGATAAACCTTCCATTTTACTCTTGCAGATACCCTTCTATCACAAATCACTCCTGCTATCACTCTTCTCCACCCACTCCACGCTGCCTGCACTCTTTTCCTCACTTCTCTAACACACTCTCCATCACTTTGCACTGTTGACCCCAGGAACCTGAACTCCTTCACCTTCTCCACCTCTTCTCCCTGCAACCGCACCCCTCCACTGCCCTCCCTCTCATTCACACACATGTACTCTGTCTTACTCCTACTGACTTTCATTCCCCTTCTCTCCAGCGTGTACCTCCACCTCTCCAGGCTCTTCCCAACCTGCTCCTTATATTCTTTTGGATATTTTTCATACATGTCCTAGTGTCTGTTTGACTAATATTCCAGGTTCTGTATTGAGAGACTGAACAAGACGTGTGTCGTGTCTAGCTCAGAGACAAACTGAACACTTATGTTTGTCTAAAAATGTGTATATTATTTAGCAAGGTTTTACATTTTCCCCATGTTGTGAAATTGTGTAGAAAAATTCTAATACCCATTCGAAAGGATAAGGATGTAATTATTATTATTATTATTATTATTATTATTATTATTATTATTATTAGGCTTAAAAATCTTCAAAAACCACAATCTGACATTAACCAGTTAGTTAACAATCTAGCCAGCATAGTAATGCACAAGTTTAAGGTCATGTCACAGGGTATGTTTTGATAGTTTAACATACAGCGCTTGTCAAAAAGTTGGAACACCACTGAGCTACCATGTATAAATGGTAGTAGGTTAAAATCTCCAAGCTGCTACTGCTGGGCCCTTGAGAAAGGCCCTTAATTTCTTAGTTGTATATGAGATAATTGCTATTTACTCTAAATAAAGGCTTCCGCCAAAAGCTGTGAAACTAAAATAAAAACTTTCTGTAATGAACTCGTAAAAAAAGTCGGACATTTAGCAACTTGTTTTTCTACCGAGAACCTTTTCATTGGCAGCTCTGATGTCCTCATGCTCTTGTTTGTTGTCTTTCGTCTGTTGTCTAACAGGAACAATGCTTACATTTTATTATATAATGTCGAACAAAAAGAGTTGGCACACATCGTATGTGAAGTGTACAGAACCGAGGTGGTAATTAGTATGAAATTCACTCCGAATACTGTTTGCATTACACTTCAGTGCTTCACTCAGGCTGTGTGTGTGTGTATGTGTGTGTGTGTGTGTGTGTGTGTGTGTGCATGAGAGTGTGTGTGTGTGTGTGTGTGTGTGTGTGTGTGTGTGTGTGTGTATATGTATATGTGTTTGCCCATTGCCTTTACCCTGGGTGAGGATCCACAGTGCCCCCTGAATGGTCCATTGAAACTCGCTTTATTCTCCACGAGTACCAACCACTTGTAATTCAAGTAGAGTGGGCAGCTTTGTCCCCGATGTCCCGCCATTGTTCCTCGTCGCCATTCGTGCCCTCGGCAAACAGAGTGACCCCGCTGACACCAGCGAGGAGATGAGAGAAAGCAAGCATGGCATGAAGACAAGGAGGAGAAAGAAGACCCGGGGGAAGAAAGGGAAAAACAGTCTCCGTGTCTCGGCCCCCGCCGCAGGAGGACGGAGGAATTCGAGGCCCTGAACCTCTGCCAAGCTTCGCCCTGCTGTCTCAGCCTACATGGGGGGTCCTCGGGTCCGCCATTACTGTTCTGCGAAACATTTTTAGACACGCAGAGTGTTTGCTTTGCAGCAGGACGCTTGCGCCTCCACAGTCTTATACCTGGGACTGCATCGAGCCCTAGAGCATGGCCTAGAGAAAGGCGAGTATGTTTAATCACGGATTAAAGAGTTACATCTCAGCACGACACGCACACTGTACTCAACAGCCAATGCAAATCTCTCACAATGGCCTCCGCCATGCAAAAGGGTAGGAGAGTGTGTTGATGGACAGTTCGTTGGCAGGGTGCCATGGTTTACGCCAGCTCCCCTGCTAACCGGCATTATCCTCGGGGGTGAATTCCCCTCCTCCAGTGTGCTAACCGATAACGTTTGTTTTCCAACGGGAATGCCAACCACATGGGGACCGTCGTCAAAGAGCTTCACAAGGCCCAGACATTTGAGAGGGTTCCATGTGTTTAGACACTTGGCCAAAGCAAGGGTGTTTTCCATTCAATTAAGAGCAAGCAAAGACCAAATAACCCCCTTTATTTCTCCTCAACTTAGGCTCACTTAATTGCATTAAACCAAGCGAGTGGAAGGAACTGCAGTCGAGGTAAATGCTAATAAAGGTGAATATTTTCAGACCAAACATAATCACTTGATTTCAAGCAGACTGACTGCACATATGTTTACCATTCATTTCACACACAGGCCTCAGGCTGGCTTTAGAACATCTCACATGCTTATGGTATAAAGAGACATTCTGTCAAGGTGTCAATCAAAGAAATGAGCTAGGAAGCTGACAAAACTTGAGTATTAATTTTGTATGTTTTCTTTTTCTTGTTTTCTTGTTTTTATTGTTACGATTTTGAGATTTAAACACCAGAGCCCCATTATATAAATCTTGAAACTACTAATTATATATAAATTAAGCCAAGGGTGGCATGCCTGGATAAGGTGAGTACAACATTTTTTTTTTTTCGACATACATTTTTTACATTTCTCTCAAGCAGCTAAATTTGCCTGTTAGCTCTTTAATGATTGACAGGCAAATAGTGTTGGCATTGCCTAACTAGTTAGCTATTAAGTGGTTAGCATCACTATAGAAAACATAGTTATTTGAGGAGAACAAATAAACATGTTTTATTTGTCTAGTTAGGAAGCATCTACTTTTTTTCCTGGGAATCCCCAAAGCTACACCTAAACCCTAATCATACATTATAGGACCAAAAGTTTGTGGGCACCTGACCATAAGATTCATATGTGCTTTTAGAACATCCCTTTCCACATTTAGTCCCCATTTTCTCTTCCTCTGTTCTACTAGATTTTGGAGTGTGTTTGTGGAGATTTAGACTTGTTTAACCACAAGAAGCTCTTAAGCAGGATCTCTTCCACTCCAGCCTAAGTAAAGCCTAATTTAATAACGCTGGTTTTAGGATTTCCACAAATAGTTTATGCATTACTAGTGTAGTTTCCAAGACCGAATGCTAACAAACTTTCTTTAAATTCCCACCATGTCGAGTAAAATGTGACCTCTACGTTGTGAGACGTTAATCTCCGTCGTTAATCTGCTGTTGTAGCATGGAGACAAGCTTAAGATCAACTTGACATCATGTGGTATTTATAGGTGGTCACCAGCAAGGCCTGAATTGACTATTTTTGTCTAAAAATAGTGTTTGGTAAATTGACTCCCAAACAAGTGTGGTTTTACCAGAACCAGCTGATTAACTCGCAAGAATGCTTTAACCTTGAACTATAAATGCAAACTGTATCTTTCACTAGCTGTTAGTGTTGTAACAGTTTATCAAGCTATAGTTATTTTTTAAAAGGACTATCCGTGACTGAAAGCTAACACGTCATCTAAAACATAGATGAAATATAATATTGTTGAGATTATGTATTTGGAGATCAAACAGTGTCTGTAGACTGGAAAATGTGGGCTATACGACAGGTTAGCTACTGTGTGAATTATAGATAAAAACTACATTTCCAACAAGCCACTTCACTTCAGTGAACAACATCACATGTTTGTTTCTCATTCACCAATAATTAGCCCTTGTATATACTCACAGTTTATGGCACTTTGGTCATATAAAATATAGTTTACCCAAAGCTTAAAATAAAATAGGTTCAGAGACCTACTTTGTCTGCAGATGTGGACATTGTAGCAGATCTGCAGACGTCTGCACTCAGGGACTTTTAACTGTACAGTAGACATCCGCTAATTCTGCAAAAATATGCACACTGGACATTGCACATGCTTGCACACGGTCACCTCTGCCTACTCTGTTCTTACATTACTTACATTTCAACCCCATATTTATCACATTTACCTCTTACTGATCGCACCTTAACTCTGCAACGTTTAATGTTCACTCTTTATTTATGTCTAATGTTTACTCTTACTGTTTCACCATCTATGCACCTTGGGCCATTAGTAAAGACATTTCGTTCTTTTGTAAACTGAGCTCGAGTTGAGTTGAGTTGAGTTGAGTTGAGTTGAGTTGAGTTGAGTTGAGTTTATATAAATTTTTTTATGCAGTGGTTTAGCAGTTCGCACATTTTCTCACACACCTCTGCAGTTAGGATTTTAAATCCTGTCTCTGCCCGGTGTATCGAGTGTTCACATGTTCCGCCGTTTATTCAGGGTTTTCTCTGGGTTTCTCTCTGTACTTTGGTTTCCTTCACTTGTCCAAAGACTTGAATTATAGGCTCAATTGCATTCCTAAAACGTCCATTTTGTGTAAATGGGTGTGCGAGTATGTGTGTGCAATTGTTCCATCAAATGTGTTGGCACCCTATTCAGTGTTTAATTTTTGTGTTTTGTTTTATTTGATGCTTTTGGCTGGTTTGTCTCTTGTGTTTAATTGCATTGCATTTGATTTCATGTAATTAGCATTTGCTAAATATTCCCAATCGATTCGGAAAAATCCGTCCAACCCTCCATTTTCTATGCTGCTTTTTTTTACGCAGGGGAGCTTGGAGCTTAGGAACCTAGGGCACAAAGCGAGGGAACACTATAGACAGGGTGCCAACACATTACAGGACACAATCACACACATACTCGCACACACATTCACACAATACGGTCATTTTGGAAACGCCGATCAGCCTACGGCGCAAGTCTTTGGACAAGTGGAGGAAACCAAAGTACCCAGAGGAAAAACATGTAAACACTCGATACACAGGGTAGAAACAGGATTCGAATTTTTAACTGCAGATGAATTTGGCAAAATGTGTTAAACACTAAACCACTACATAAAAGCGATATATAAAATAAGTTTCTGAAAGTTTCCAATGTTAGACTTTGGGTAAATAATATTCTATAGTGTTACACACTGATTTAGGGCGAACGCAGACATTTGAACTGCTTCCAGGAATCACATATTGTATCAGAATCTAATTTAATTGATCCAATTTTTTTATAATTTTGGATAAATGAAGTCGTGATTGTGACACTGAACCCCAAAGACTAATAGATTGAGCTCTGTTATCAAACAAGCCACTGGTGAAATCGGTCTTCTCTTTGGAAGAGTGTCAGCACACCAGAAGTTGAAAGTAACATGTTACTGTAATTGAGTAGGTTTTTATGTACTTCTACTTCTACAGTTTTGATAATCTGTAATTTTACTTTTACTTAAGTAAGTTTTGTTTCAAGTATTGTACTACTAAAAGTACATTTTAAATCATATTTGTTACTGAGTTAAAAAAACTCACAAGAAAGGAAAGTGGAGATGGTCGAGACAGACGCCGGTGATGCGGACCCCCCTGAAAGCGAAAAGCCGTCGAATAAAAAAAAATGTCAATACCTGCGCTTACTGTCTGAATTCTGGATCAACATTTGCGATCATAAATTATATTTTAACAGAATTTTCTTTTTATGCAAAAGTAAATCAATCACATTGTTCCTTCAATAAAAAGCTAGTTTGATATTTATATCTCCTTGTCCTTTTTGAACTACACTAGAATTCCCCACCCGACCCCCCGCTATTAAAAAAAGTAACTCTGTAAATTTTTATCTGAGTACATTTTAAATTAGCTGCTTTTTACTTTTACTTGAGTAGGTTTTTAGACTTGTACTTAAGTAAAATTGAATTGAAGTAACAGTACTTTTACTTCAGTAGAATATTGTATTAATCTTTTCACCACTGCATTCCACATTTGCAAACCTAAATGATATATTTTTTTAGAAATTTGTAGTGTATTATTTAATTACATATGCCAGTATAAGTGTAAATCCCAACACAAAAGTATTGGGACACCTGAGTTTCCCAGCCATGTGTTTTTTTGCCAAACTGTCACCAAAAATTAAGAGGCACACAATTGTTTGTGTAGGATGTCTTTGGATGTGGTGGCATTGATTTTTTCCTTTACTTGTACTAGGATACCCGGGGGTTCCCTGGTGGTCTAGTGGTTAGGATGCAGCACTTTCAACGCTGCGTCCCAGGTTTGATTTCCGGGCAGGGAACCAACCCCAGCTATTAGGGTTGCACAAGCCAGTGCACTCTTAGTGCCGGTCCCAAGCCTGGATAAATGGGGAGGGTTGCGTTAGAAAGGGCATCCAGCGTAAAAACATGTGCCAAATCGAACATGTGGATGGTCCGCTGTGGCGCCCCCTAACGGGAGAAGCCGAAAGAAAGTTACTTGTACTAGGAGACCTAAACCTGGTCATGGTTTACATGGGTTTGAGTGGAAGATCTTGAGTGGCCTGTTATAGAGCTCTGACCTCAACCCTATTAAAAACTTTTGGTATGAACTGGACTGTGGACTGGACCCCAGACCTCCTCCCCATTCATCAGTGCCTGACTTGACAAAATACATTCAATATGTTTTAGGTTATGCAAGTTTTTTCGAGAAGCAGCAAATGATTTTGCTTTGTTTTTGCATCGTAACTACTGTTTTACAAGACCGGCTTCATTTGAATAAATAAATGTTGACAATACGCATGTATGCATGATCTTGATTTTTAGTTCCCTGGTGGTTTAGTGGTTAGGATGCGGCGCTCTCACTGCTGCGGTCCGGGTTCGATCCCAGGTCAGGGAACCAACCCCAGCCATTAGGGTTGCACAAGCTTTAGTGCCGTTCCCAAGTCCGGATAAATGGGAAGGGTTGCGTTAGGAAGGGCATCCAGCACAAAAACATGTGCCAAATCAAACATGCGGATGGTCCGCTGTGGCGACCCCTAATGGGAGAAGCCGAAAGAAAGTTTTATCTTGTTTTTAGTTGAAATGCTTTGTCTCATTTTGACAGAATCAATAATGATGACGATTCTTAAATTTAGAGGAATTCTCTTGTTTGGTAGCTCTGGTTTTAAGATCTTTTAGCAAAAATTAAGCAAATTAGAAAATTTACATTTCAGTTTTAAGTTAACTAAAATTAACCGCTTGGACCAAGTGTTTTAATGCTTATTTTAAGCCATTTTTTCTTTTTTAAAGCCTAGATATGTTTACTTATTTCAAGAAGTCTTACCAAGTGTAACTATCTTACTCCACTGGCAGATCATTTGACTAGTTTCTAGACTCTATCTTCTTAACTTCTTAACGGTTCTTAACGGTTTCTTTCATTTAGACAGGTGTTTTTTGCAGTGCAGCAAATGGGGATTAAATGTGGAATGGGATGTTTAAAAAGCATCAACACTTTGTCCATATATTAAAATTCTCATGTCAACTATTTGTTATTCATGTAGTCATGGAGTGGATTCTTCAAAAAAAGTGACATTTTAAGGTCCTGGTCCATATATACAGTACAGTATGTAGTGTCAAAATATATTAAATACAGTGATTATATTTGAGTGAGAGCCCTTGTTGTTGTAACAAACATGATATAAACCCTCAAACTGCAAACAAGAATTGATCAGGAAATGATTTCAAAGCCCAGACTAGCAAGGGTTCACTGCTTTTCCTGCTTAATTCCATGCAAGCATTTTCTGTATTGAGATGTCCCTCTTGGAAAGGGCAGTGCAGGAGTTCACATGCTATTTATCCTGGCCCGGGAGTCAGTGGAAAACGGTGCCATCCAGCAGCCATGTTTATTTATGAGCCCATCATTGAGCGCCAAGTTTTGCAGGCCGGAACTTCTGTGCCGCAGCTGTGTTTCCTTGGCTCGCTTTCATGGTGACACGCATGGCTGTTCTGTGAGCATCGGGCGCGTTGGCACGGCCTGGCGTAGCCGTGCGTTCTCGCTCTTTGCTGGATCAGCAAGCTTAACCCAGTGAAATCTGCCGCTAGTGCCATGGGTTTTGACTGATAATCAATCTTGGGTGGGCTGCTCGACAGTTGTCACTGGGACTGGGACACACACACACACACACACACACACACACACACACACACACACACAGGAGAAGGAGGAGCAGGTGGCAGATGGGGCCTGTCGCCTGAGAAAGGAGCCACTAGGTGCACCAGGCTTGCCCTATTTGCAGAAAGAAGTGTGTGTGTGTGTGTGTGTGTGTGTGTGTGTGTGTGTGTGTGTGTGTGTGTGTGTGTGTTGGTTTTGCCTTCCTCTGTGTATGCCCACATGCCAAGAGAGGTGTTTGTGTGTGCATGTGTGTTTTCTTCTTTAGATTCTATTCCCCGATCTCTTGGAGTAATTTGACAGTTTTAAAAATGTCACATTTTATATTCTCTTCTACAAATCATAGAAAAAAAAGTGAATAAAACTGTAGATTTAGCAAACTTTAATTTAGTTTTTGCAAAAATTTGAGTAATTGCTCGTGTTTGGAATGTGCTTCCTGTCATTCAAACGCTCTACAGGCCACATACGTTTTTTTGAACATGGCAGACATTTGGAAGTGAGATCATGGAGTATAAGAAAAAAAAATTTCAGATAGAAGGCAGAAGCTTCAATATGACAGATAGAAATAGTAATGTTAGCTAATGTAATTAATGGCGAGGACGATGGTGAGGATGGTTATGGGTGCAGGAGGGAAAACTGTACTCGCTGCTTCCTGTCACTGCAAACCGGCAATTCAACAAAAATTATAAATTCAAAAAAAATTCTAGTATTGGTGTAGTTACTAAAACTGTGAGGCTGAAATCAGGCCATTTCAGGTTTTTAATTCAAATAAATTCACTTCACTTAAATTAATTTCAATTTAAATTAGTTCACTTCATTTCACTTTAATTTATTGTAGTTACCTTTAATTCAATTAAATTTAGTTTATTTAACTTAAATTCACTTGAATTCAGTTCAATTCAGTGTATTTCACATCAATTCAATTCAATTTAGTTCACTTCATTTAAATTTAATTTCAATTCTAATCAGTTCACTTCAGTTCATCTCACTTCAGTTTAATTCACTTCAATTCAGTGTAGTTCACGTCACTTAAATTCAATTCTATTTAGTGTCGTTACCTTAAATTCACTTCAGTTTAATTCACTTCAATTCAGTGTTTCACAATTCAAATCAATTTAATTCAATTTAGTTTTCTTCCCTTCATATTCGCTTTAATTCAATAAAATTGTGTTCACTTTACTTAACTTCAATTCAATTTATTTCATGTCACTTAAATTCACTTTCAAACTTGTTATTGTACTGTTCCACGTGTGTGAGCTAACGATGTTAGTGCATAACACTGACAGTCCTCATCATCACAATGACAAAATAATCCCACTTTCATACTGTACTTTCCATATGAGTTATATAATGTTTCCCACATGGTTCATATATTTTCAAATGATTTATATTTTTATAGTCTTTTTTTATTTTTTGCATCTTTTTCACATGTAATGCATGCTTTTATTTTCAAGGTTTATTACATCTTCTTTACATGTAATTTACATTTGCATATTAGATTTTTTTCAACTAAAGTAAATTATTATAAATTATTGTTATTTAAATTTTTTTTTTTTATTAATTTAATTCAATTCAGTTTTATTTGCATCGCACCTTTAAAAATGGACATTGTCTCATTTGGGTGGCACCGAATGTCCATTCATTCCAGTCATTGTTAAGGTTGAACTGTTTAATGATCAGCACTTACATGTAGAACTGTTTATGTGAACTGCAGTCCTAAGCCACTGTAGCAGACTGTAGTTAAACTGTATGTAGTTATACTGTAGTTTATATTAATTACAGCCCAAATTATTCCTCATTTTTTCTCATTCATTTACTTTGAGTTGCACAAGAACGTCATAGATTGAAGAGAACTCCATCCAGAGGTATAGGGTTAAAAAGAGAAAGGGACAGGATCACTGTTACTGTACCTCAGGAGAGAGAGAGAGAGAGACTGTGATTGCTTCTGATGCAAAAAAATCGAATAAATGTAAGAAATACCCAGTATTTGCAGAAACTTGCACCCATTACACACACATGATGAACCCTAATGACTAAAAACCCCTTTATCGTCCGTGCACTAATCACCCCACCGTGCACTAATCACCCAGCCGTGCACTAATCACCCTGTCGTGCTCTAATCACATCCGGATTAAAAACATACTTCCAGACAATGCCTGTCAAACACGAACCCGTCACGCGCTAACCGCCGTCAACCCGCGAGCTCTTTCTCGTGTTCTCACGCGCGCAGGTATAAAGGGGACGCGGGAGCGCGCGCCCGCCACAGGTGCGAGAAGGGCGAGGTGTGAGAAAGGCGCGAGCTGTCGGCGCGAGTTTCTTCCACGGTTTGCCCTCGCGCAGTCGACGTGTTGTGACGGCCGGTGATTGACACAGCAAGGGTGTGTGTGTGTGTGTGTGTGTGTGTGAGGACAGGTGCGGAACACTCGCGCTCTAAATCGTCTAATTGCACTGTGGTGAATTTTTTTTTAACCCGAGCCTCTGTTTAATGAAGCATTTAATGAAGCATTTCTGCTACAGAAATCTTGAAGAAAAAACTCTCTATCTACTTTCACACACACACACACACACACACACACACACACACACACACACACACATATATGTAGATAAGATAAATATGCACATAAATATGTATTTAATTATTCCCAATAGTATATTCTCTTAATTTCATAACGTTTGTATAATTTGCCTGTTTCCAGTAGTGCATGTTTATATTCGAGTTTCTATCCAATCAGATTTTAGCCATCACGTGTTGCCAGAGTCAAAGGAATCTGCCTTAAGGCTTACAGAATCAGGATTGCATGGACCCTGTAGCCTACACTACATGTTGCTTGAAACTGGTAATTTAACCAATCAGATTTCGAGCTGGCAACATCAGGGCCCTCTAGTAGACCTACAAACACATCAACATTTTAAAGTTCTATAAACTTGGTCAGAAACGTGCACTAGTCAGGTAGTACGCCCTACGATGGTCAGAAAGTGCACTAGTCAGAGCTTGCAAACCAGATTTTAAGCAAACTGCACAAGCTCAAATATATATTTGTGTTGATTTAATAGCTGTTTTGTTTCTTGATTGCACAATGGCTGACAGAGGAGAATAAATTGATTGGTGGCAGATATACTTACAGGGACATTTAGAAGACTGACTTTTCTGGAAAAGCTGGACATCGTGAGAAAAGATCAGCCAAAACAGTTGTTGAGATTTTTCATGAGCCATTTATACTTTTCAGTTTTCTTTCCTGTAATATTAGGTTAATAATTAGGGTAATTATTAGGTTAATATCGTATTGGTAGAAGAATGCTGAAGATGGAGCCACCAGGTAGGAGGAAAAGAGGAAGGCCAAGGAGGAGGTTCATGGATGTGGTGAGGGAAGACATGCAGGTAGTTGGTGTGAAAGAGGCAGATGTAGAGGACAGGGTGGTATGGAGACGGATGATCCGCTGTGGCGACCCCTTAAGGGAGCAGCCGAAAGAGGAAAGAAGAAGAAGATTAGGTTAATATCGATTCTTCTGCTAAAAATGATGTATGTGTGCAGTGCAGCTGTGGCTACAGTGAAAAGAGATTTGTTGATTATGTTTATTTCATTTCTTGCTCTATTAATGGCCTTCTCACTGCATGAGATACCTGTCTGTGATGCCGCATTCTTTTATACTGCGTTTTTGTGTAATATTGATGGCCGTGGTGTCATAATGATGGTGTTGCCCCAAACTTGCAAGAAACCTCCACCATGCTTCACTATTGCCTGCAGACACTCATTATTGTACCGCTAACCAGCGCAAACAACTTGCTTTTTGCTACAGCCTAATATTTTGGTTTTTGACTCTATCTGATAACACTTTTCTGCACCACAGTTCCTATGTTTTTGTGCATATGTAGTTGAGTCACTTATCCTTGTTTTAGCATCAGATGTATGGCTTTTTGTCTGCAATTCTTCCATGACAACCACTTTTGACCAGGCTTCTCCAGACAGTAAACCTGGGTCCCACTGGTTTCCACCAGTTCTTTGCTAATGGCACTGCTGGACATCCAACGTCAAAGGGATGCATAATGTGTCTTTCATCCGCCGCATTAAGTTTCCTTGGCTGCTCACTGCGTCTACCATCGTTAAAATTACATGTTTCTTGTTTCTTGTGTTCTTTTTCAAAATAGCTTGAACAGCACATCTTAAAACCCCAGCTGCTTTGAAATCTTTGCCTGCGATAGACCCTGATAATGCATTAGAACTACCTTGTATCTTGTTGCTGTGCTCAGTCTTGCCATGGTGTATGACCTGTGATATGAAACTGTCTTCCAAAACTTCACATTAGTACCAGAGTTTAGCTCCTCACCCAGTTTGAAGCCTCCTACACAGCTGTTTCTGTTTCAGGTAATGACTGTGTTTCAAACCTACACATGGAATTGATGATTAGTAGCACCAGTAGCACCATTTCTAGGCATTGGCAAACTAGGCGGTCGCCTAGGGCGCAACCAACTGGGGGGGCGCAAGTAAGCGTCCCCTGCTTTGCCGTCGTCCTCACCCTCGCCTATTTAAATTATTTACCTGGGGGTTTTTTTAGCTGAAGTTTAATATACAGTATATGATTACATAATTGAATTCAGTCGATTTTTGCAATGATTATTAAATCATTTCTTTAATATATTTTTAATGGAAATTTTGTGGCGAATGATTCATATGGTGTAGGGTGAGACATGGGGTGGGAGAGTGTAACTATTGGGCGGAAAGGTGAAAACATTAATCTTGCTTAGGGTACCAAAAAGCCTGGAAATGACCCTGAGCACCTGATTGGTATAATTGTTTAATCATTCACTTAACTTTGATCCTACAAAATTGTGTAAAATTAAAAGTTACCATTGAAAGCTAAAAGGTGGTCACACCGAATATTTCAATGATATGGACTTTCTCTTCTGTTCATTTACTTTCCATTTTGTTAAGTGTTAAACACTTGTATGTTCGAAAGCATTCTCACTTCACGGCTTTCTTTTCATAACCGAAACCTAAAACATTTGCACAGTACTGTATATAAATATATCAACTGCATGAATGTTCTTGAGTGCATGCACACGTTGCCCTGAAAAGGCTGTGACCTCCTTTCTCAACAGAAGGCAGCAACAATTAAATCTCTGGATTTGCTGTTAATTAATCGGTTTTATTAGAAATGTGTTGCACTTCTGTCCTAATTAACGAGCGTTTAAAATGGAGGAAGAAAAACAATAAATATCTGCTACATGAGCTCTAACCTAATGAGCTAATAAACACAATCTTGCTTTATTAATTGCTCAAAATCTGATCGAACGCAGGAAACGTCTGTAGGAACGTCGGGCTCCGAGCCTCACACAAACCTCGATGTGTCCCTCATCAGCTTTAACAGAACCTGTCACAACATTAGGAACATTATGATTATAACTTTCTCTCGTCGTCTTGCGTTCAAACAATGTCACACTTCCACCACATGTTAGTTGTCTTTAGCAGAGAAATACAAAGAAATGAAAGTTGAAATGACAGAATAGAGTAAATAAGGTTTGAATTAAAATTCGGAAATGTTTGTAAGGTTACGTCCACGATAATCAGAAAGTAAAAAAACGCCTGTATGGCAACATAGCGACGTAAGATTTTTTAGACGTTTTCGTGTGGACGAGCAATTTTTTATAAGATTATTGGAATATATTTCAAATTTATGGTTGGGTTAAGATTAAAATGCAAGTATGCAGTTGTATTTCTTCAAATTTATAATCATGACCCAGCTAAAAGTATTCAACATGAAAGGGAGACAATTGAGTATTACAAAACAATCTACATAAAAAATTATTGGAATAATTACATTTCTGAATGTTGTATGTCTGTTTATAGCTATTTTTTTACATGTACCAAATGCAATCCTTTTTACATGCGGAACATAGTAAAATCTGAGTTTCCTCAGGAATGTATTAAGTGAGGGACCGCAATTTTTGTATTATTTTTATTATATTATTATTATTATCAAACCTAAAAGATTTTCTTTGCGCATGCCTGAAAACGGTAAAGAATCCATAGCACTAGCATTAGCTGCTAACCGGTAAGTGGCTTCTTTAGCATTTTATGTCCATCTTAAAGAATTTCTCATAAACAGAGAAAATCCTGACAATTTCACATATCGAGTGAGTGAATTAATGAAGGATGGAAGTTGCTAAAATAAGTAAAACAGTTACACACACACACACACACACACACACACACACACACACACACACACACACACATACATACATACATGCACATCTGTATTACTCAAATGGGATCTAACAAATGTAAACCATTTAATTAAATGTTTCCATTAATTTCATTTTATTTAAATCATTTAATTTGTGCCAATTTACTTAATTACTCAATGTAATCTTTTTAATTAAAAAGTGTATTGCATTAGTTTGATTTATTGTATTTAATTTTTTGAAAATATTATGAAATATGATTGAATTTATTTTTTAACCAAGAAGGCATTTTATTTAAAAATGTAAACTTTTGGTGTTCACAAATGTTAATATTAATAAATGCACCTGACTTCAAAAGTAAGGTACGTACCAATATATGTGTATTTTTTTATTTTTTTAAAATGTATAATATGTGCAGAATGTGTGTAAGGCATTATATATGTAGAGAAATATGAGATGAGATATAAATTTACAATATGAGATGTGTACATTGTATGTACAGTGGACAGTTGTACAGTGTACATACAGATAATACACATACTGTATATGTAGATGATAATTCAGGATATGCTGTAATTTTACAATTATATACAGTTTCAATACAGTTAATGAATACAAAGAAATAAAATAAATACAGTTATTGTACAGTATAGGAAATTAAAGTAATATGCAGGTAATAACACACTCAGCCAATAAACAACAGAAAATATAATATAATGTAGAATGAATTCAAAGCAAATGCACCAGATAGATATTCAGCAAGTTCTGATTTTTAGTGAACACAGTACGCTATAGGGTTCACTTAAAAGTGTGAACAGCTGTACAAAGGCTTGAGGGACTTCAAGTCTGTGTGTGTGTGTGTGTGTGTGTGTGTGTGTGTGTGTGTGTGTGTGTGTGTGTGTGTGTGTGTGTGTGTGTGTGTATGTGGGTGTGTGAGTGAGTGAGTCTAAAGCTGAGGCCCACACACCTGTCTTGTAGCTTGCACAAGGCTGGTCAGACTCACCAGGGAAAGCGGTTGACGAATTTGTGTTTCTGTGTATTGGTGTGTGTGTGTGCGTGGTGTGTGTGTTGCGTGCGTGTGTGTCTGACAGCTTGACTGGCACAGTTAATGGGCCTTTCATAATTTAGGTCCGAGGGCATTGTCTGTCACATGACATGCGTGCCAAGTTATTGTACTCCTCCCTATTGCATGCTCAGACACTTTCATAACACACACACCTGAGTTCCTGATTGAGTGTGTTCACGGGTGATAAAAATAACCGCTTCATTTAAAACGCACGCACACAGGTCAACGTTCTAATGTAAGCTCATATCACAGGGCTGCTGAAGTTCTCCAGTCTGATCTGTCTGATTGACAGACATTCGGACTCCAAGGCAAATCGCAGGGTTATACAGTATAAAAGGGCTAGTTTTATGTTATTGTTTCTACGTTAACAGCTAATACAACTAATAGGAGCATATGTGAAAGGCAACAGACACATATATTGATGCAGTGCCATTGATATTTATGTGGAAAATCATTCGGAAGGAGTCTCCAGTGTCAGCACTTATGCTATACGTCTGTATATTGAAGGTTGACGAATCTGGAAATTTGGAGAATTGATGTAAAATTAAAAGAATAAAATAAAAGCTCATAATGGAGTGATGCCTGGTGACTTGGTGGATCCACAGCGATACTTTTGACAATTTTACACTCGGATTGCCTTTTTTCTCACTTGTATTGTCGCTAATGAATTAAATGCACTTGGCAAATAAAAAGAGATCGAATGTAAAATGAAGGTTTTTATCTTGATAAGACCCAACGATGTAGAGCCTGATAAGATCAGCCTTACCGAACAGGAAGGAAATAGTGGCTTGATTAGTCACAGTGGCGTGCTAAGGTGAGTTTTAATGATGGCTAAATTGTGGGATTAGTCACTCACCCCCTCGGCATCTGCTCCCTTCAGGAGTGTTGATTTATGATCTCTATCAGGCAGGGCAGACTGCTACAGCTTCTGCTCACAGACACAGGCTGCAGCCATGGCTGTGTGACAGAAACACACATACACACACATATACACACACATATACATGAACTGACATGTATATTTACAGATGCATCCATGAACATAGTATGGGACAATTATACCAGAAGACTGGAAGCCATGTAATTGATCAATGATAACAGGAATTGCTGATATAGCAAAATGAGTTGGTGTGTTTTGAGTCCGATGTGAAGAAGCGCTACTTCGACCACTTACAGTTGATTTATTTTCAATCCTAGGAATATGCAAACAATGATATTATTATAATGTATATTTTTATTCATGAAATGAATAAATGAATGATCTACAGTGTTCCATTTATTGATGTGAAATATTCTCATTTTCTGTTGGAACTTATGTTATAGCAGCTATAAACAGCCATGCCTTCAGTAACCTTCATTTTTGTCTGACAAAACACAAAAACGAACCATATATTACTAATATACATATATATATATATATATATATATATATATATATATATATATATATATATATATATATATATATATATATATACACAAACCCGATTCCAAAAATCATAAAGAGGAAGATGCAACAAAGAAGACCTAAGACAGTTGAGCAACTAGAAGCCTGTATAAGACAAGAATGGGACAACATTCCTATTCCTAAACTTGAGCAACTTGTCTCCTCACTCCTCAGTGGTAAACATGGCCTTGTCCCAACTTTTTTGAGATGTGTTGATGCCATGGAATTTAAAATCAATTCATTTTTCCCTTAAAATGATACATTTTCTCTGTTTAAACATTTGATATGTCATATATGTTGTATTCTGAATAAAATATTGAAATTTGAAACTGCCACATCATTGCATTCTGTATTTACATCGCACTTCTTGTTTTTTCTTAAAGCAGCTTAATAAAGATAAAGCATTTATAAGATTGTATTAAAGAATGTGTAAGTTTAGTGCCTATAAGTTTGTTCCTCATAATTGTTGATTCTGATTAACGAGCCAGTGGCGATTGTGGCAAGAAAAAACTGAGATGGCATAAGGAAGAAATCTTGAGAGGAACCAGACTCATGTCAGGGATCCACCAGCCACACCTTCACTTATCACTCCAAGCCACTCTCCCACTTACTAATCAGCTACACCTGGCACTCATCAGCTTCCGTGCTATATAACCCCCGTTCCTCCACCAGCTCATTGTCCGTTCTACAGCTTAGGCGATAGAACACTGTCGGACTACTCAAGCTACTCAGTGTTGTTTATATGGTTGGCTACGTTACTCTAGGTGGTTTTGTTTTAGCTTATGCCCGATCACAGCTCTTACCTGGTTTAGCAACCTGGGGTTTCCTTTTTGTTTTGCCCTGTTCTTTTCACATTAAAAAGCCTTGTGGATTTCACTCCGGTTTCCGGCACGTTCTTTTGCCTGACAGAAGAACGGACCTTCACAAAACCAAAGGGCACCATAACACGGAAGGAAAGAAACAGCGTTACCTCAGCATGGAGGACCAGCCCGCTGCCGCGTCCGGGTTAGCGAAGGACCAACCCGTTGCCACGTCCGAGTTCGTGAGGGAGCTCACCGCCGCGCTTCGAGAGGCTTTCCGGCCGGAAGCCGCACACCTAGCTCCTCCACCATCCGGCAGCCCGATGCCCCAGCGAGGCAAGGCCCCCTCCGCCTGAAGTATTGGAACAACCCTCGGTCTATACGGTACGGGAGGTGCTGGACTCTCGTCGTCGGGGCAGGGTGCTGGAATACCTCGTGGACTGGGAGGGCTACGGCCCTGAGGAACGATCATGGGTGGCGAGGCAGAACATACTGGATCCAGCGCTCCTGGAGGAGTTCCACGCCGCTCATCCGCATCGGCCAGCGCCCCGGGGTCGGGGTCGACCCAGGCGCAGGGTTAGGGCGTCGGGAGCCGCCCCTGGGGGAGGGGGTACTGTCAGGGATCCACCAGCCACACCGTCACTTATCACTCCAAGCCACTCTCCCACTTACTAATCAGCTACACCTGGCACTCATCAGCTTCCGTGCTATATAACCCCCGTTCCTCCACCAGCTCATTGTCCGTTCTACAGCTTAGGCGATAGAACACTGTCGGACTACTCAAGCTACTCAGTGTTGTTTATATGGTTGGCTACGTTACTCTAGGTGGTTTTGTTTTAGCTTATGCCCGATCACAGCTCTTACCTGGTTTAGCAACCTGGGGTTTCCTTTTTGTGTTTTGCCCTGTTCTTTTCACATTAAAAAGCCTTGTGGATTTCACTCTGGTTTCCGGCACGTTCTTTTGCCTGACAACTCAAAAGGGAACTCATCCTCTTCTGGTGCCATCTGTTTTGAAAACTTCCCAATGTCTAAAAACATAAAGTTTCTACTTTACAGCAAATTTAACAAAAGGCAAGCATTAGAGACTCCTTTCAAGAATGCAGAAAATTTGCAAAGAACAAAAACCTTCTGATCAATCAGATTTGTTCATTGAGCAGCAGTGTATATTATATTTTGAGTGAAATATAATGTATTTCCAGCTGAGATGATTAAATACACTTTCCCTGCTATAGTAGAAAACATTTCTGTCTGTAATATTCCTCCAGCCTGCTCACTGTGATTAATGGTGTTAGGCAGCAGGGGAGTGTGTGTGGAATTCAGGTGAGCTGAGAGGAAAAGGAAGCTTTGATCACCGGCGTGGATCTGCTTGCTTTCGGGCTCAGCCGCTCTGCCTCGCTGTGTTTGGGTGAAACATTTCATGCCCTGATCACTAATCATATCTTATTCTAATCGGGGGCCAAAAACCAACCAAGGGAATCGAGTTGGAACTAAGAAAGTGCATGTGTGTGTGTCTGGGTGAGGAATAGAGAGTAAGGCAAGAATAGATCTGGGATTTAAGCTTGCCATGTGATGCAACATGCCATTTTAACTTTTTTTGGGAGTAAATGATGTTTACTGGATGTTTAGTGCACAACATGATACATTATAAATCTTCATAAGATCTATTTTAGTGTTCAGCTTTGAGTAAATATTAGGAACAGTATTACTGGGAATGACTAAGGCCACACCTACCTTAATTCAACTGCCTTCACCACTGAGACCGAGAAGTACATTAGCTTCACCTTCTTTACTTCATATGTTTACTTCACTGAGACTGGCAAGTACAGAAGCCACGCCTCCTTTACTTGAACTGACAGGGTTGCCTAATTCACTGAGACAGTTATAAATCTATACTGTACACCCTTCAAGTAGGAACTGGGAACTGTACTGGGAGTAATAGATACATAGCCATGTGTCCTTTAAAATCCTGTCTATTCAAATTCCAGTCTAAATCTTAATCTCACGTCTAAGTCCTTCATGTACTCAATCATTAGATAAATCTCTCAAGCCCATGCTGAGTTCTAAGTGGGCAGTTGGTTTGGATATTTGGAGTTCTTCAGGTGGGCTCTGGATACTGTTGCAACTAAAAAAAGGTTTGGTAATAACGATAATCAAATAGTCTTTTACAAAGTCAGGTAAATAATGAGCCAGTTAATGACAAGTCATAGGTCATGACCTTCATCAGGATTTAGTTACAGTCTATGGTTTGAGTGCTACATCACATGCATGGCAAAGAACAAGCAACCAACGAGCTGAGAAAGTCAAAGCTCCAGTGTTTGACTTTTTTCCATTCCAGTCCATTTTCAGGTCCATTCCGGCCCAATATCTACTATATACCCCACCCCAGTTCCTCCACAAGTTAAAATTGAGCAGAAAATGTAACTCCGACACCTGCTCGTGTGGGACACCTCAATTATTTATGCAACACTAGCTGGTTTTAATTTCTGCCTGCCTGGGTTAGCTAGTCTTCGTCTCCTCTGATATCGTATTCATGAATTTCAAAAGATCGCTTGTGCGATTTTCTGCACAGCCACACGGCGAGGCCTGAATGAGGTATTTCGTGAAAAGGAAGAGGCGTTCAAAGGAACAGTAGTCCCGCTGCTGACACCGTCGTGTCACTTCCATCTTCACTGGGCCTTGAGGGCAGTCGGGAACTCGGGGTGGTTAATTACAGAACGGGCTCGGTTTCTCAGCAGTCTCTGATAACCGTGCACCATTAAACCCTTCATGCTTTTCTTTCACAGCAGGGAGCAGTGTGTTATTGGGTTCTGACATGTCACGTCGGGCACAAAGATGTCCGACGGTACATGAATAAAGGAGATGAAGAGATTCTCCATGGAGCATGGATTCTGTTTTCGAAGGTGGCGATATTAGCAATAACAGTATAAGAGTCCACAAACACAGGAATTCTCAAAATTGTAAAAAAAAAAAGGTTTGCAAATATTTTTTAGAATGGTTTCAAATGCTTCATCTAATTATGTACAAGCTTCACTTTGTCCACATTTTGTTATGTTACCGCTTTATTCCAAAATTGATTCAATTAATTTTTTCCTCATGATTCTACAAACAATACCACATAGTGACAGTGCTTGAAATCATTGCAAATTAATAGAAATAAAAAAAACAAAAATAATCACATGTACAAAGTATTCACAGCCTTTGCCCAATTCTTTGTTGGATCTCCTTCGGCACCAATTACAGCCTCAATTGATTATGAGTATGATGCTACAAGCTTGACACCTATTTTTCAGCAGCTTTTCCCATTCTTCTTTGCAGAACCTCTCAAGCTCCGTCAGGTTGGATAGGGAGTGTCAGTGCAAAGCCATTTTCAGCTCTCTCCAGAGATGTTCACATAAGTTTAAGCCCCAAGAGCAGCAGCTTGCAGATACCAGCGCTTAAACCCCCGACCTTCCGAGCCTTAACCACTGAGCCACCACCTCCCCCATTGATTTGAATAATATATTTAAAAAAAGAGTCCATTTTCAACTAAAGATAAGTCTTCATTTTGCTTTTTTAACGATCTGCTTCTGTGTGTGTGTGTGTGTGTGTGTGTGTGTGTGTGTGTGTGTGTGTGTGTGTGTGTGTGTGTGTGTGTGTTTAATAACTTCTAGAGCGAAAGAAGCAAGCCTATTGAGGGAATATCTATTTATATGTAGCTGTTTATAACACAGTATCGAAATGTCTGCCACTGGTGAATATCAAATATAACGAAAACCTAGAAACAAATTAATTTCCCAAAAAAATACCAAATTATTGGCAAATTAAGAGAAATACAATACTTTAAGGAACGCTATCTGAGGAAAGCAATCCGCTTCAGTCTAGTAAAAAATTTTGATTATTTTCCTGCAACTAAACCCCCTCAAGTGTTTTATTCCTTATATAAACCCATATGGCACATTAATGGACAGCCTCTACACGGCCGAAGGTCATACCTGAGAATGTTTGTCATTCATCAGTGCTGCCGTTTCCCATCCTGGTGCTTTGTCTGCCTGCGCTACTCTGAGCCTCTTAATTAAACCTCTTTGCCCAACAAGGTTTTCGGCGTGTTGCATTGTATGTTAATTAAGCTTCTAATTAAAGATCGAGTGCAGTATGTTGTAATTAATGTGATGTTAAAGCACTACGGATTATTAATCCTTGGCTGCTTACGTGCCACTTAGCTCTTTTGTCTTCTTTCTTCGTCGAATCCAGAAATGAAAGCGATCGAAGGTTGGAGAGAGTCATTTCGGGTAAACATGAGACGACGGCGAGCGTTTGACGAGCGCGTAGGCAGTGACTTCGCCTCTCAAAACACAGAGAATCCGAACGCAAGGCGCAGAAGCATTAACAGACGTGTAATACACGCCGGGTTTTTTTTCTGCTGTCGGACCGAATCAAGCTCTTTTTCCAAAATCATGTTTCTGAAATTGCCTAGGTCAAATAATGTCGATTTTTTTGTAATAAAACACAAGACTTTGTGGGTCTTTTGATCATTTTCTTTTCCTCCCTTGGCCCTGGCCTTCTTCTACTACTCTCTCCTCGTCCATTTGCTGCCAAATCACCAAACGCAAGGGACGCCCAATCTCGGAAAACTGTCCTGATCCGAGTGTGAAGCTGATTATAGACTACATGCTTCACATTTCTACTCTCTGGGCTTTTTTTCTTTCACATATGTCCCCACACCAACCAACCCACACACACACACACACACACACACACACACACACACACACACACACACACACACTTACACCCTGATTCCAAATCCTCTGTGCTTTCTTTGGCTCACCCACACTGGTTTTTACTTTTCTCTACCTTCCTTTTTCCTGAAAATGAATCCAAACAGTGTTCTGGCTTCACGAGGGGCACAGAAGAGAAAAATTAGATGGTTTCATTTGAGGGTTTAGAAAATTGTTAATTGAAACATTCTTTTACACTCTTCTGGGAACACTTTCCACTAGATTTTATGGAGATTTGTGCTCTTTCAACCTAATGGATGTGAGTAAAGTCAGGTACTGATGTAGGAGAGGTGAGGAGGCCTGAGGTGTAGTCAGCGTTCACATCCATACCAAAGGTGTTCAGTAGGGTTAAGGTCGGAGCTCTGTAGCAGATAAAGATCCATAAAGTTACTGAGAACTTTGAAGATGGATTTGGACTGTAATTAATATCAACAATCTGCTACAATGGCTCAGAAGCACAGGTTGCATAAACAGTATTTAAGCACCGACCACTGAACAGCACACCTCAACAATGATGGACCTGGAATGAATGAACATTCGGTACCACCCTGATGAGTATCCTCTTGAGGTTTTTTACTCATAACATTTCAGAGAGTTTTTCCTCGTCACAGTCGCCACTGGCTCACTCACCAGGGATAAACTTACAATTTTAAGAAACAAACTTATAGGCACTTAAAGTGATGGAGAGTGTGTGAGAGTAGTGAAGTAAAGAGCGCAGGCAGGGTGGAGTGGGTGAAGAAGAGTGATAGCACGAGTGATTTATGATAGAAGAGTATCTGTGAGAGTGAAAGGGAAAGTTTATAGGACTGTGGTGAGACCTGAGATGTTGTATGGATTAGAGACAGTGGCATTGAGTAAAAGACAGGAGGCGGAGCTGGAGGTAGCAGAGCTGAAGATGTTGAGATTTTCGTTGGGAGTGACGACGATGGACAGGATTAGAAATGAGTTTATTAGAGGGACAGCCCATGTAGGACGTTTTGGAGACAAAGTGAGGGAGGTGAGATTGAGATGGTTTGGAGATGTGCAGAGGAGGGACATGAGTTATATTCGTAGGAGAATGCTGAGGATGGAGACACCAGAAAGGAGGAAAGGAGGAAGACCAAGGAGGACGTTTATGGATGTGGTGAGTGAAGACATGCAGATAGTTGGGGTGAGAGAGGCAGATGTACAGGGGGGTATAGAGATGGATGATCCGCTGTGGCAACCCCTAATGGGAGAAGTCGAAAGAAGAAGAAGAAGAAAAAACTTGTAGGCACTTAATCTCTATAAAGCTGCATTGAGACAATATCAATTGTTGCAAAAATGCAATACAAATAAAAATGAATAAAATTGAATTGAATATAGCAGATCACTCTGGACTTCTAGTATTTCCTAGAATAGCAAAGTCCACTAAAGGTGGTAGAGCATTCTCATATTTAGCTCCTAAACTTTGAAATAGTCTTCCTGACAGTGTTCGTGGCTCAGACACACTCTCTTTTTAGCAAATCCTACACATAACACATATCACATATCATAACCTTGTGCTCCAGTACATCTGTTCAAATGCACATTATCAACTTGTTAATATCATGAACAGTAGCTACACTAATTCCTCTCCACTGCTTCTCTTACTCTACCCATCCCACGGCATCCTGAGATTTGTACCAGCTCCAATTGTGTCCATTGTGAAAAGTGCTATACAAATAAAATAAACTTAAACTTGAAGCACTCATGATTGACTTTCACTCTAATCCATGTAAAGCATATCTTCAAGGAGCTGTCTTTGTGCACAGTGCTGAAACAGGTTTGGGTCTCATAGTTCAAGTGAAGGGAAAATTACATGCTACTGCATCCAAAGATCCTACACAGTTGTAGGATACTTTGTTGTATGAGTTTGGGAATAAAAACCACACATGGCTGGAAAAGTCAGGTGTCCCAATAAATGTCCCAAAAAATCAATCAATCAATCAATCAATCAATCTATCTATCTATCTATCTATCTATCTATCTATCTATCTATCTATCTATCTATCTATCTATCTATCTATCTATCTACCTCTTTCCTATATTGGCAAAGGTTTGCGAACACCTGGTCATAAGTACGGTATGTGCTTTTTAAGCATCACATTCCACATTTAGTCTCAATTTGCACTTATAATTTCCTCCACACTTCAAGTTGTCAAGGTGAGGAGGCTGCAGTCAGTGTTCCAAATCATCCCAAAGCTGTCCAGTAGGGTTAAGATCAGAGCACTAACTCAAGATTTTCCTCTCCAAACCATGTAAACCATATCTTCATGGAGCTGGCTTTGTGCACAGGGGCATTTCCATGCTTTAACAGGTTTGGATCTCCAAGTTCAAGTGAACGCAAAATTACTACATCAAGGTTTGTGGTAACAGATTGGAGATTCTATCTATCTATCTATCTATCTATCTATCTATCTATCTATCTATCTATCTATCTATCTATCTATCTATCTATCTATCTATCTATCTATCTATCTATCTATCTATCTATCTATCTATCTATCTATCTATCTATCTATCTATCTAAAGCAACAAACTGTCACTCAACAAAATCCTCCATCTTCAGTAGGCACATGAAATGCATCCTGTCTCAGTACAGTAGCCTGCATTATTCATGAAGCTTTCTGCGTGAAATCAAACAGGGCACCGTGTGTGTGTGTGTGTGTGTGTGTGTGTGTTTTAGCGCAGCCTCCCTGCCCACCCACTCTCTGTCCGCTCGAGTGAATGTGTGCGGCGGTAAAGGATATGAATATGTTGGGGGGAAAAGAGCGGCGCAGCCCGTGCAATTTGGGCGCCATTGGAGTTCAGGGAGCGTATGATCGGCCGAGTGCATCTGAATGTCCTCCTTTTAGAAGCCGTGCTGCTTGCAGGCAGGGCTGTGATGCACCCCCCCCCCCCCCCCCACACACACACACACACATTCACATGTCGTGCACATATAGCAAACCCCCTTCACTCTCAATTTAACCAGAAATCGGATGAGCCCATCCTGCTTCGTCGCTTCGACACAGACACACACACACACACACAGTCAGACACACATAATGACACTAACACCAGATTTCATGGGAGAAAGAATAGACGTATAGTCACGAGGCTGATCAATCAGCAGGCGTGAACCGGAGAAGCAAGGCATTAACGATTCCCATCCACTCTCAATCCACTCGCCTGAGCAGAAGAATACGTTTAACGTCCATGCGTTCGCTTTCTGCGGACTCCCAGGAGCGCAGGGAACCAGGTGAGGGGCACAGAGCTGAAGCCATTCGGTCCACTTTACTGACGCTTCATCTCGCTGCCGTACAATTACAGCGTGTTTCAGGTGCGTCGCTTGAACACGTTTATCCCACGCCAGATCTCACGGGTCCCTCCTCCTGCCATCCTGCTCCTGCTTTTAGGCTTCGTTGTGTAAAGTTCTCCAGCAGACCCCCCTCAGGTGAAACGTGTCACTGCGGTGGGATGAGGGAAGTGATAAACAGCTGGGAGAGAGACCTCGATGTTCTCACATGTCAGTCGCGATGTGGCCCTCTGCAGAACAGCACCACGATTTAAGAAAACATGCTGTGGTTTCCTGAGGGACACGGTGCGGGGCCACGATGAGAAAACCTCTGTCAGCATGAGCAGGGAGAGCCGAGACACGAGACGAGAGCAAAGAAGGCTGTAATTATCATCAAAAATAAGACAAAACTATTAAATACAATTAGGAAAAAAAAAAAGAAGAAAGAAACACTAAAAATATGGAGAATGATCTTGGTTATCACAGTCATTCATAATCATCATAATCTTAATTTCTATGGTGTCGACTTCAGGACACATCACCAGAAAAGAATCATGAAAGTAATATAAACAGTCTGAAGTAAATGTAACAGTGAAAACCAAACACACACACACACACACACACACACACACACACACACACACACACACACAAAACAAAACTGAGGTTATTGGGCTGTGTTTGCATTTTCACTGAATGTGTAATTATCAATGTGACTCCGAGTGCCTCCATTGCAGCGGTTTTTGGCCACCATTGTGCTTCAGCGTGCCGCACCACAACACCACACTGCGCTGCGCCACGCCGTTAGCCACATGACTGCTCGGAAGGCCGTTAACGCAGTATGTGGAGGGATTCATCTGTGATTAGCGAGCGAGTTTCCTGTTGCAGAAATAAAATCAAACACACACCTCACACTTTTTTACGGCAGAGGAATCTGCGGCTCACGGCCCAGGTGGGGGGTGGGGGGTTCCTAGAGTTCGGTCCTGCGCTTGGTTAGCATGCTGGTTAAGCGTTATGGTTCACTGTTGCTCGGTGACTTGTGAAGCTGATATAATCTTCCTTTTTTTACTTTTTTATATCTGTTATTTTCTCTCCCTCACTCTCTCTCACTCTCTCTCTCCCTCTCTCTCTCTCTCTCTCTCTCTCTCTCTCTCTCTCTCTCTCTTCACTCACCTTGCTGCTCTCACCCCTCGCTTGCCTGGAGGCCCTTGTTCGGCTGCTTCTTCGCGCACCGTTTTTCATCCCCAACAATGAAAGGAGCTTTTCAGCAAGGCTGGTTCCAATTCATCTGTGATAAATGAGACGATAAGGCAATCAGAGCACACCGTGACACTCAGTGCAGTTAGTTAGGCACACTTCGAGCCCATTCAGGTGTGCCGGTGCGTCCTGCAGTCGGGGGGGCCTGTTATATATATGTGCCCAAGTCCCGATGGTGCATGGCTACTGCTCCTGCAGGAGCTCCGGCAGCCTTCCTCAGAGAAAAGCCTCGGAGCAGATCAGAACCTTCTATAAATACCGTGTCTAAGGTCAGAGAGGGTCGGCATATGATTTTCAACTCCGTAGCTCGACGCATGGATATTTGTATTCTTGAAGAAGTGAGATTTAATGGACACGTTGGTTTCTGGCCATGATCTTCTCCCAGGAGGCAAAAAAAGGAGCAGGAACCCTAACACAGGTAGGTCATACAGGAAACTTTGCAACCCGCGTTAGAGTCCTTGATGTCCATCATATTAGCATGTAATTAACTTTAGCAAGAATAACTAGCTAATTTAAATGAGCTAAGCAGGGATAGGTTGGGTACAAACAGCAGAAGGTCAGTTTCGTGCCGAAAACGTTTCAGATTAGCGTCAGCAAATGTGAGACTCCGCCCATAGTATGTCCCAGCACTTGTACCTCACCCTGTTGAATGATGTCTCTCGATACGGGTGATGCTACAGGTCAAAAGACGAGACTTTCAGGGTCCAAGCACAATTAAATTTTTTTTTTTATAAAAAATAAATTCATAGGGCTTGTTGATCCTAGATGGGGTACTGAGACATCATTATACAAGGATCTAGAACACATGATAGCTTCATTTTTTTTAGCTTCACTTTCCTCTTGCATTCGAGACTCAGAGTTAGCATACGAGTGCACGTTCAAGAGCCTAAAAGGAAATGGGTTAATACTTTCTAAGGAGTGTCCTCTCACGATAGTGTTTTCTTTCGGGTTGCAGTGTCAGTGTTGGTGTGGTATGTGTGTGTGTGTGTGTGTGTGTGTGTGTGTGTGTGTGTGTGTGGTTGTGTGTTGTGGGTGGATGTGTGGGGGTATGGGGGAGGTAGACAGAATGGCATTGTGTTGGTTGCTTGTCAGTGTTTGGGCACAAACAGGCCTGAAGTGGGGGAGGTGTGAAAGGGCGCAGGGCCTCGTCCTGAATGGAGGGGCCGACTAAAGCTCCCCTCTCAGACTAGTGGCCTGTCACTCACTGTTTTTTTTTTCTTTTTTCCGCCAAGAGAGAAGAGTAAGTGAGTGAGCGGGTGAATGAGTGGGAGACAGTATTTTCCTCGTCAACAAGAGGACAGATGTGTTTTGACAAATGTGCAGCAGTGGATTCTTACAATCTGTTAGCATTTAACGCCTCATTATGTTTCGTGCTACTTTTGTTTATGCGAAACATGCCTGGCGTGGTGTCCAAGTTGTCTCTGAGTGTCCAAAAGAATGAGAGGGACAAACTCAGAAGCTAACTGTGTTGCTTTCCTTTTACTTTTCTTGCAACTCTAGGAAGTACTTAAGCATGCACTGTTCACGCTGTCACTGTTTAGCTGACACTGACTTCAAAACACGTCTATCACATTGTCCAAGTTGTCTCTAAGTGTCAGAAAAAAAGAGGGACAAATCTCAGAAGCTAACTATGTTACTTTCCGCTTGCTTTTTTTGCAACCTGGTCTAAGTTCAAGAAAGTTCTTCAGCATCCAAACATACACACTGTTCAGACCGTCCCTGTTCAGCTGACACTGACTTCAAAACATGCTTTGCATGTTGTCCAAGTTGACTCTAAGTGTCCCAAGAAAAGGGGGTACAAAGTCAGCTAATTATGTTGTTTCCATTAGCTTTCTTGCAACTCATGCTAACTTCGAGAAACTACTTCAATGCACGAACATTGTTTACACTTTTACTCTTCAGCTGACACTGCCTTCAAAACACGCTTTCCATGTTGTCCAAATTGTCTCTAAGTGTCCAAAAAGGGGGAGAGACAAACTGTGAAGCTAACTATGTTTCTTCCCGTTCTCTTTTTTTGCAACTCTGGCTAACTTGAAGGAAGTACTTAAGCACGAGAACGCACGCACGAATGCACACACATTCACGTGAAGAGGGATCGGAGGAAAGAAAAAGCTTTATCTTTAATCCTCGTCTCGGTGCAATTAGACTTTCTAATAGCCCCACGCTCCACTCTCTGCCGTTTTAAGCCTAATTAGAAAGTTTTTTGAATGAACTCCGCGCCAGATTGACAGCATTAGTGCGTCCTAAACCTTTCTCTCACGCGTCGCTCTAAGTGCCCTAAGTCCCCGTGTCGACTTAATGAAGTGAAAATTGCATTCTCCTCGCGCTTGATATGAAAATGGAATGTGCGTTCGTGAAATATACACAGTTGTCACTTCTTAAAAAGGTGTCAGCAATTTGCTTCACTGAGTAAGGTGAATATTAGCCGTGACAGCAGAAAGAAGAAAAGGGGTTCGAAAGAAAGAGGAGACGGAGAGCGTGAGCGGAGAAAGGGGGAAGAAGAAGAAGAAGCAAAAAAAAGAAGTGTTATGCATGTGATCAATGAAAGACTTCATTGCCTCGCGCTTCACTGGATTTATAATCAGAGACTGGAGTTCGAGGGGGAGCAAGCGCTGTCGGGGACAGGACAATACTGCCACCTAGAGGAACGACTTTCTCAAATGCTTTGTCTCTCTCTCTCTCTCTCTCTCTCTCTCTCTCTCTCTCTCTCTCTCTCTCTCTCTCTCTCTCTCTCTCTCTCTCGCTCTCTCACACTCTCCAACTCTAACTCTTCCTGCATTTAATATCCAGTTTGATTGTGTGTCAGTGTGTGTGCTGTAAATGTATGCATTAGTGTGTGTATATATATTGTGTGTCTGTGTGTGCACCTCTGTAACCCAGTAATTAGGGAGGCAAAAGCCAGTGCACCCAGTGCCGGTCCCAAACACGGATAAATAGGGAGGGTTGTGTTAGGAAGAGCATCCAGCGTAAAACATGTGCCAACCAGAACATGCAGATCACGAATCAGAATTTCATACCGGATCGGTCGAGGCCCGGGTTACCAACGACCGCCACATGTATTGTTGGCCAACAGGGTACCTGTGGTAATTGGAATACTGCTGGCCGAAGGAGGAGAAGGAGAGAAGGAAGACATCTACAGAGACGACAGGGAAAGGAGAAGTGTAGGAGAGTGGAGGTTCAGGTTGATACTTTCAATGTTGGTACTATGACTGGTAAAGGGAGAGAGGTAGCTGATATGATGGAGAGGATGAAGGTCAGTATGTTGTGTGTTCAGGAGACCAAGTGGAAAGGGAGTAAGGCCAGGAACATTGGAGGGGGTTTAAACTGTTCTATCATGGTGTGGATGGAAAGAGAAATGGTGTAGGGGTGATTCTGAAGGAAGAGTACAGGTGGAGTGTAGTGGAGGTGAAGAGAGTTTCTGATAGGGTGATGAACGTGAAGCTGAAAGTTGAAGGGGTGATGATAAATGTCATCAGTGCTTATGCTCCACAAGTGGGCTGTGAGATGGAGGAGAAGGAAAAATTAGATGTTAGAGTTAGATGAAGTGGTAGAAGGTGTACCTAGGAATGAATGTTTTGTGACTGGGGCAGACTTTAATGGGCATGTAGGTGAAGGGAACAGAGGTGATGAGGAGGTGATGGGGAGGTATGGCCTAAAGGAGAGGAATGTGGAAGGGCAGATGGTGGATCATAGGGTGATGTATAAGAGTGGAGGAAGGTGCATGCAGGTGGACTATCTTTTATGCAGGAGATGCAACCTGAAGGAGATTGGAGACTGTAAGGTGTTGGCAGGGGACAGTGTGGCTAGACAGCATTGGATGGTGGTCTTTAGGATGGTTTTAGAGGTGAAGAAGAGGAGAAGAGTGAGGACTAAAAGCAGAATAAAATGGTGGAAACTAAAGGAGAAAGAGTGTTGTAGGAGATTCAGGGAAGAGGTTAGACAGAGGCTCGGTGGTGGTGAAGAGGTGCTGGATGATTGGGCAACTACTGCAGAAGTGATAAGGGAGACAGCTAGAAAGGTACTTGTTGTGACATCTGGAAATAGAAAGGAAGACAAAGAACCGTGGTGGTGGAATGAAGAAGTGCAGGAGAGCATAAGGAAAAAGAGGATGGCAAAACAGAATTGGGTTCGACAGAGTGATTAGAAAAGTAGGCAGGAGTACAAGGAGATGCGACAGCAGGTGAAGAAGGATGTGGCGAAAGTCAAGGGTATATTGGTAGGAGAATGCTGAGGATGAAGCCACCAGGAAGGAGGAAAAGAGGAAGACCAAGGAGGAGGTTTATGGATGTGGTGAGGGAAGACATGCAGGTAGTTGGTTTAAAAGAGGCAGAAGTAGAGGACAGGGGGGTATGGAGATGGATGATCCGCTGTGTCGACCCCTAAAGGGAGAAGCCGAAAGAAGATGTTCTCATGCCTCTTCTATTGACCATGCTCTATATTCTATGGCCTTTTTCTTTTTACATACAGTATTTAGGTGTGCTAAATATCTTCAGCCATGTTATTTATATATATATCACTATTTATTAGATAGATAGATAGATAGATAGATAGATAGATAGATAGATAGATAGATAGATAGATAGATAGATAGATAGATAGATAGAAAGATAGATAGAAATAAAGAAAAATGTACCGTAATTTCTGGACTGTTAAGCGCACCAATATATAAGCCGCACCCACTGAATTTTACAAATAATTTTATTTTAAACATAAATAAGCTGCACCTGTCTATAAGTCGCAGGTACCTACATTAAAACTAATGAACTTTACACGGGCTTTAACGAAAGACAGTGTCTGTTACACGGTGTAACTGGTGAAATATGTTGTGGCTCCTTCAAGAGCAGAGCGCCATTTTGGGAATAGCCTGCCGCTGCATTAATCAAATACCGAGATATAAAAAAAATATAAAAAGCTAAAAAAAAATAAAAAAGCACGAGTTTTGGAAACCTGTCTGTGCTTATATGATTTCTGTTGCAACTGGAGTTAGCGAGCTCTCCCATGACCCAGACTCAACGCGTTACAACGGCTTGTATCTAAACAGTAGCCTACCAAGAAAGTCATTGTTCACTGTCTTCCTCCTTCCTTTCACAACTATTTCTCTCGAGAGTTTATCGTTTGGCATCGTCATGCGTTTAAAAATCACCCGAAGCCGTGCAGCTCAGAACACAGGTGAAGTGCGTTTTTTTAGTTTCCGTTCGGAAATTTTATTGGTCTAATGTTTTGGGGCTCAGTTTTTTGGCTTGAAGTTTGTGAAACCGGGAAAAACATAGGAAAAATCCATAAATAAGCCGCTTCGTTGTTTAAGCCGCGGGGTTCAAAACGTGGGAAAAAAGTAGCGGCTTATAGTCCGGAAAATACGGTAAACAAAAAAAATTTATTGAAGACATAACTGCTACTTTTATCATTTATATTATCTTTATATATTTTTTTTATAATTTTGTTCTTTCATTCAGTTATTTATAGATGGGTCTAACTTATTCTCCCAAAGTTCAAAGTAAGATACTTCACAAAGAAAGTTCATGTGTAAGACACTAAATTTGACTTTTTTGTCCACTTGCTGTATTACCAGGTTTATAATAATGTAGTTATCTTTTTCTCTGTAAATCTTGATCATAATTTGAACAGAATTTATTTGGAAAACTAAAAATGAATATTTTAGATTTTTTAATATAAGAGAAAATTGGTGAAAAATATTTTAAATCTTTTCAGCTCTGATGACTGCATTCATCATCTTTAAACTTTACACCAACAAAAACATTATAATGCTAATAAAAGAAGGACCTGAGACTGGATTCATATGATTTGGTCTCATCTGAACAGGAAGTGTGTGGCATATGTGTTTGACCACCCATCTACAGAAATTACATTTACTTTACACATTAATCCTTCCATCCCAGCTGCACCCTGCCGACCTCAGGTGAGCGATTTGGACACCGACCTAGTGTCCATGTCACGATCAAAGCTGAGCTTGGCCCTCAATCAGGCAATGTTCAGGCTTTGAAGTTGGAGCACAGGGTACAGGTGGGAATATTCTCACTACAGGGAGCCTGATGAAGCTGTGGGATGTGTATGGGAATCAGCTGGAGCTTGAATGTGTGTGTCTGTGTGTGTGTGTGTGTGTGTGTGTGTGTGTGTGTGTGTGTGTGTGTGTGTGTGTGTGTGTGTGTGTGTGTGTGTGCACATTGTGAGGAGCAGTCGTAACGGCATGAAAAAGGTAGCAAGGTTGTTTTTCGGCAGTTATCAAAACTTCACATTGTCTGAATCGAAAATTTCAGCAGATGTTTGCTGTAGTGTTTTGCGATTTGAACTGGAAGATACAGTGCCCTCCACAATTATTGGCACCCCTGTTTAAGATGTGGTCGTGGACTTCTAAAAATTCTCCTTTTTTTTTAAAACAACATAGAACCCAAATGCAAAAAAAGAGAAAAATCCAACCTTTTATTTAAGTACATAACTTTGGTGGTAAAAAAAATCACACATTTAGAAAAAAAAAAAAAACTTGAAATCATGTGTGCCACAATTATTGGCACCCCTAACAATTCCTCTGAAAAATTTAATTGTTTTTTTTTTTAAATATATTTTTCTGTAGTTGCTAAGGTTGGTCAGGGTATCTAGGGACTTTTAATTAGTAATTCATGATTTCCTGTTTCCCTGGGGTATAAATATGACGTGACACAGAGGCCTAATTCTCTTACCCATTTGTCAACATGGCAAAGACAAGAGAACACACCATTCAAGTAAGGCAGATGTGTGTCGACCTTCATAAGTCAGGCAATGGCTACAAGAAAATAGCCACTCGCCTTAACTTGCCGGTATCTACAGTCAGAGGAATCATTAAGAAGTTTAAAACAACTGGAACAGTGACAAACAAGGCTGGAAGAGGTCCCAAGTTTATCTTGCCACAACGCACAGTGAGGAGGATGGTAAGAGAAGTAAAAAATTTCCCAAGCTCACCGTCACAGAATTGCATCAAAGAGTGGCATCTTGGGGTCACAGAGTCCCAAAACAACCATCAGACGCTCTCTACATGCCAACAAGCTGTTTGGGAGGCATGCAAGGAAAAAGCCTTTTCTCACTAACACTCACAAACGTAAACGTCTGGAGTTTGCTAAGCGGTACTGGGACTTCAACTGGGATCGTGTGCTTTGGTCAGATGAGACTAAGATTGAGCTTTTTGGCAACAAACACTCTAAGTGGGTCTGGCGTAAAACAAAAGATGAGTATGCCGAAAAGCACCTCATGCCCACCGTGAAGTATGGTGGAGGATCTGTGATGCTGTGGGCTTGTTTCTCGTCCAAAGGCCCTGGGAACCTTGTTAGGGTGCATGGCATTATGAACGCTTTGAAGTACCAGGATATTTTAAATAAAAACCTGATGGCCTCTGCCAGAAAGCTGAAGATGGGTCATCATTGGGTCTTTCAGCAGGATAATGATCCAAAACATGTGGCAAAATCTACACAAAAGTGGTTCAGCAGTCACAAACTCAAGGTCCTCCCATGGCCATCTCAGTCCCCAGACCTCAACCCAATCGAAAACCTGTGGGGCGAGCTAAAGAGAAGAGTGCATAAGAGAGGACCCAGGACACTGGATGATTTAGAAAGATTGTGCAAAGAAGAATGGTCAAAAATCCCTTTCTTTGTGTTCTCCAATCTTGTGAAATGTTATAGGAGGAGATTAAGTGCTGTCTTGTTGGCAAAAGGAGGTTGTACAAAGTATTAACATCAGGGGTGCCAATAATTGTGGCACACATGATTTCAAGTTTTGTTTTTTTTTCTAAATGTGTGATTTTTTTACCACCAAAGTAATGTACTTAAATAAAAGGTTGGATTTTTCTCTTTTTTTGCATTTGGGTTCTATGTTGTTTTAAAAAAAAGGAGAATTTTTAGAAATCCACGACCACATCTTAAACAGGGGTGCCAATAATTGTGGAGGGCACTGTATTTCATAGAATGCTTGCGTTGCTGGATTCGGCTGTATAAAATGTTCTACAACATACAGCACAAGGTTTAGGGAAGGGATCAAGTCCTGTATTGAAATTAAAAGTAAATAACATTTACAGGTATTTGTAAAAAAAAAAAATCCCAAAAAATCAGGACCAAATAAATTTGTATCTCACATGCTCTGACAAGTGATCTGTCAAATTATTTTTTCACAAAAATAATAGTAAATATATATATAAACTATATATATATATATTTTTTTTTTATATATATTTTTTACATATCTATATATATATATAAAAGGATAGATTAGGATAGTATAGTCATTGCATTACAAGAATAAAGTCGTAATTGCGAGAATAAAGTCGTACTATGGAGTGTGGAGTTTTAATAATGTGGAGGAAACTTAATGTATTCAGAAGAAAAAATCAGACAGACTGAGGAAAATGCCTCTTCTGTGCAGTCTGAAATGGCAACCAGTGATTGACTCCAAGGATATCGATGGTTGCATCTGCATGCTATTTGAAGAGATGTTTATTTCAAGAGACTACGAGGATGATGATCAAAGATATCGACCCTGAAAGAGCCGAACGCGGATGCGATCGACATTTTTTTCTCATATTGCTACAACTTTATTCTCATAAGTCTTTTTTTCCTGAGATATTACGCCTTTATTGTAGTATTGCTACGACTTTAATGTTGTAATTTTTTTTACCATAAATTCAATAGATTTTAATAGAAAAAGCTCCCTAAGAGGACATGGGGAAGAAGCCAAACTCTAACTGGAACCCATACTCTTCCAGGTAGGACTGGTGAGAGTAGTAATCATTGCAATGCACCTCTGTGAAAGAGTACAGTAAAAACAGTAAAAGCCAAACAAGTGTGAAATGATGTGTATGAACAGATTGTGAGTTCTAAGATGAGCACGGGGCAGTTTTTTATGATGGCATCAGCAGTTCTATCTACATTATCCAATTATCCAAATAATCCAAAAGCTGCTTCATAAGTGCAGTAAAGTTGCTTCATAAGTGCATTGAAGTTGCTTCATAATTAGTGCAGTGAAGTACATCATACGTGCAGTGAAGTTACTTAATAAGTGCAGTGAAGTTGCTTCATTAGTGCAGTGAAGTTACTTTATAAGCAGTGCAGTGAAGTTACTTCATAAGCAGTGTGGTTGCTTTATAAGTGCAGTGAAGTTACTTCATAAGTGCAGTGTGGTTGCTTTATAAGTGCAGTGAAGTTGCTTCATAAGTGCTAAAGGCTGTTCAGATGTTGAAGTCTGTGACAAACACAAAATATATCCGATCTCACGATTTTCATTATTATTGAGTTCACAGATTGACGATTAGAAAATGTGAAATATATTCATTGATCTTGATTGAATATTTATTGAATTATGCCAATTCATAAGACCAACTGTTTCTACTATTATGTATTTGACTGTGCAATAATTGCAGTGTGTGTTCAGAACAGAGTGAACCATTTAAAGCTTGTTTGGAAGCTGGGGTCAGACATGATACACCCCTGGAGCACAGACCTTCCAATCAGTTACCTTAACCACTGAGCTACCACTCCCCTATAGAAAGAATTGATCACCCTTCAGTAGTTTTTGTATACACATATAAAAATACAGAAAGACATGTATGGAATCTGGTTAACAGCTTCAGTATGTACACTGTATGGACAAATGTTTTAGGACGCCTGATTTTCTCATCCACATGTGGTTCTTTACCAAACTTTTATCACAAAGCTAAAGACACAATTGTACTTGACGTCTTTGAATGCGGCAGCATGAAATTTTCCCACTTGAAATACGAGGCCTAAACCTTTTCTAGCATGACAGTGCCTCTGTAAATAAAGCAAACTCCATGAAGATGTGTTTGCATGGGTTGGCGTGGAAGATCTCCTGCTATAGAGCTCCAACCGTATTGAACACCTTTGGGATGAATTGGAACATTGCCTGCACCCCAGGCCTCCTCACCTCACCTACATCAGTACTTAACTTTACTGATGAACACAAATGTCTGCAAGCACACTCCTAAGTAATGCGATGCTCAAAAAGAACACTCCAGGTGTCCCTAATCTTTTGCCAATATAATATGTAAATATGTGAGTGCAAAATTGGTGTTTGCAAACATGATCCAGCTTTGTTACTTTGTTAATAAAGTCTATGTATCTTCAGGGCTTTAGGGCAATTTATTCTAACCAGAAAAGTTAAAATTTTACAACGATGGATGGATGGATGGATGGATAGAATTTAAAATTTCACACTTTGAGTAATGGAAGGGTTTGTATGTACAGTATCTGCTGATGAATGAATGGACATATGGGTAATTAGACAGCTGAACTGATAATATTTACATTTTAGTTTCAATGGATGGACACCCAGAAATGGTTGTAAAAATAAAGCATAGAATTACGGGTTGTTAGATCGATTGTGGCATGGTGAATGGATGGAGAAAAAGATATGAACATATATATAGATGGATTGTTGGAAAAGGTTTGCTTTGGGTTTCTTCTCAGTAGTTCATTGGATGAAGGATGGTTAGATTGATTGCCAGGAAATGGACAATCCAAATAATGGAAGAAAGAATAAAATGATTGATGCAAAGATAATGAATCCATGTAATGAACATAATAAAGAAAAAACATAATGATGAATCTCACATTGACTTTAGATATAAAGAACAATGGATGGGCAAAAACGAATAGATAAATGCTATATATCTGTGTTTTTAACACTAATAAAGTTTACAACTGTTGACATTATGTGAGGTAATGTGCTAAGCCAGCAGTAATTTTTTTCCTCTTTCTTTATCCTTTCTCCATTTCTTTCTGCATCTGCCGTTGATGGAGGCTCTGTATGAGCCCGTGTTCCATGCCGTATCTGCAACAGCGAGCCGAAATGTCACTGCACACGAGACGTGCAGAGCTGCCAAATGTCCCCCCAGTGTCTAAAGAGATCAGAGTGATTCTTCCAGCTGAATCGTGACTCCAGGTGGCTGAGAAGGGCTGCTTTACCCTCCTGGAGGTGAAAGGGCAGTTGCTTGGAATAACATTATTTGGAATGATAGTGTGTAATATTTTATAAGCTATGAAAAATATTCATATTGGAAAGTCCACTTTTCGTTTAGGTTGTGACACGACTTTTCTGAATAGTTTAGCCTACAATATGGATGGATGGATGGATGGATGGATGGATGGATGGATAGATAGATAGATAGATAGATAGATAGATAGATAGATAGATAGATAGATAGATAGATAGATAGATAGATAGATAGATAGATAGATAGATAGATAGATAGATAGATAGGCAAGTTGATAGATGAAGGTCGAAAGATAAAAATGTTGGCCAGATACACAGATAGACATAAAATTTATGTTTATGTGTATGAATGGATGGATGGATGGATGGATGGATGGATGGATGGATGGATAGATGGATGGATGGATGAATGGATGGATGGAGGATGGATGGATGGATGGATGGATAGAGGAATAAAAGGATGGATGAGGAAGTAGGTGGATAAATAGATGAATGGATAGAAGGATATATATATATATATATATATATATATATATATATATATATATATATATATATATATATATATATATATATATATATATAGGTAAATAGATGAATGTGTGGATGAATGGATGGATGGATGGATGAATGGATGGATGGATGGATGGATGGATGGATGGATGGATGGATGGATGGACAGGCAGGTTGGTGGATAGGTGAATGAAAGGCTAAAGGATAAAAATGTTGGCCAGCTATACAGATAGACATAAGCTTTTGTTTATGTGAATGGCTAGAGGCCTGGCTAGATACATACATGGATGGCTGGTTGGATGGATGATGGATGGATGGATAGATAAATGGATGGACGGATGGATGGATGAATGGATAGAATCCTAGATAATGACACAGACAGATAAATAAGCAAATTATTTTTCCAATTAGGGAAATAGCAGTTCCAGCAGAATATTGAAAGCATTTCAGTATTTCTCTTATGTCATTGCTTAGTTTAGGAAATAGCTTTTTATTTGAACAAATAGCATTGCTGGCAGCTTAAACAAGCACAAGCAAGAGTTGACCCGAGATTCTGGCATGGTGGACCAATATCAAATCCAATACCAGAGCAAGGGCTATTAGGCTTTGTTTTAGACTAAAAAGCATCATCAACTCAAGAATCCTCGTTGACAGTGTAATTTAGTGCAAGACTAGGCTTAATCTGTGTCCACAAAACTGACAAGTGGCTATTTGGGTGTGATCAAGCCTTCAAGGCTGATTGGTGGGCAGTGAAGGAGCAAACAAGAAATATAAATGTGTGTACGCTGGATGACAATGTGTCATAAAGCCAGCAAAACATTTTGATGAATTACAAAGAAAGGGCGGAAAATAGACAACATTCAGTGTGAATAAAGGTGGTTTATAAAGATATTGAAAAAAGAGCGTAGGTCTGTCATCTCGACAGAAACAAAGAATCATTCTAAGTTTGTGCGACTGCTGCTCTATAACTTACCAGGTAATATATTTTTTTCCTATGGCAAGACCTGAGGTTCTAATAGAATATGAAGCCAAAAATCTTGATATTGCCCAATCCTAACTGGTAACTGTCAGAAAGCAGTAGACAATTTTTAATAGATGACTGATAACAAGATAAATGGATTGATGGATAGACAGATGGATGGGTGGATGGAAGGAAAAACAGTCAAGATGAATAGATGTACAACAGTCACTGGATGAGTGGAACCGACAATAATTATGTTAAGATTATTTTCAGCAATCCAGTTGTATTTATGTATGGATGTATTAATGGATGGATGGATGAATAAATGAATGAATGAATGGGAAGAAAAATATTTCTCCAAATGGATGAATAGCCAAAATAATAGACAGATGATTAATAAATAGGTGGATGTATAGATAAAAGAAAATATGTATAGATGCATGAACAAAGGCCAAGTAAGTTTTACCTCCCAGTTTTATTGATGATCAATGTATAATCAGATGAATGAAAACAATATGGACTATGTATGTTTGTTTGTATGTACAGATGGATGGATGTATAGAAATGGGTGGGCAAATTAGAGAATCATAGGATAAAAGCTAAATAGTCTAAATGAAAAACATTAATATTTGACAATTCTTAATATATGATTGGCTCACTGAAAATGGATGAATGAATAGAGGATTGTGTGGCTGAGTGGAGAAATGTATGGAAAAATGGAAGGATGGATGAGGAAGTGGGTGGATGAATCGGAGATATGTAGGTGAATGGATGAATGGGTGGGTGCGTGAACATGTTGGTGGATAGGTGAATGAAAAGCTAAAGAATAAAAAATGTTGGCCAGCTAGAGAGATTGACATAAGCTTCATGTTTATGTTTATGTGAATGGCTAGATTGGATGGATGGATGGATGGATGGATGGATGGATGGATGGATGGATGGATGATGGCTACATAGGTAACGGCAGTCAAGATGTGAGTATGTAAGGTAGAGAAGATTCCTGCTGGATGAGTAATAAAATCCTGATACCTTAAGGCTACTGTTCTAAGTGTATTTTATTTATAATCCTCTTGCACTTGGATCACCAGCCTATCAATAAAACAGGGAGTAAAATGGAGTCAGTGTGAGGTTGTAATTGAAGCTCCAGCACGAGGAGGGGTACGCCATAGGATCAGTGTCACGAATGGCAGGGGCCGCGATGGCTGAGGAGGTGCCGGGCCTTCTAATTGCACTCTGTAGAGAGCCACCACCCCTGTGGACGGAAATGAAAGAGCTCCTGGCCTGGCTGTGTTTCCATTGTGCGAAAATAAATACATACAGTCGCCGCCCTCGGCGTGAAATAACACACCAGCCGTTGGATTTCACTGGTCATTTGATTCGCAGCTGCACGCCCCAAAACAAGACGATATATTGTCGTGAAAGACTTCTACAACCAGTGGGCTTTAAGTGCAGTTCATTCAACTGAAAGACACTGAAAAAAAGAACACAACACAAAAGACAATTGACTTGGGACTTTCACTAGCTGAGTTATCACTTATAAGTGTATTATAACCAGGTGTTTTTTTCTTCTTCCATTAGTTGAGGCATATTGCAAATTTAGCTGGTTCTCTTAGTTGACATCTCTTTTGGTTTCTCTTACTGGATCTCTTTACAAAATGGTGACCTAGCACAGAAAACTCTCTGTAATCTTCGATGTAATTTGGATGTTAAATACAGCTCAATGGGCTATAAGGTTACTCTATATAAAAATATACTTCAGTTACATTAAAGCTTTGTTTCAGAGAAGTTTTATAGCTACAATCCAAGCTATGCTATCTATCTGTCAGGTTCATCTCAATTGCTACTGATAAATGACAATAAAATATGATAATTCTCCTGAAGACTATAAAATCCATAATATTTACTTATTATATCCTGTCAAAAGCAAGAATACAGGCGTACAGTCAGCATTCCCAATTATCTTTCACTCCAACCAATATCTTAATGGATCTGGCTTTGGGTATTGTGATGTTGGAACAGGATTGGGTCTCCTAGATCAAATTTAAGAAAAATTTTATGCTACCGAATCCAAATACAGCCTATATAATTGTGTGCCTCCAACTTTTTGTAGTTGTTTGTTGAGGAATCACATAAGGATCAGGTATATGAAAAGTCAGGTATCCTAAAACCTTTGTCTATATAGTGTCAATACATAGTGTTTTGGTCTATACATTGTGATGCTGGTTCATTAAGCCTCAGTCTAAGAGTACCATCTGTCTTAAAATAAAAAAATACAATTAGATATGGTTAGAAAAGTAAGGGTTTTTTTAAATAATTCTCAAATCAGGACTGTTTGAAACATCAGCTGATACAATAGTTGTTGCTGCAAGTTTTTGGTTCATGTTCTAATATGTCATTTTTTTTATATATGAACAGCTTTTAAAAAAACGGAAAACGAAATGTGTTCAGAGATTTAGCTTTTATGGAAGGAATCTCCAATGCCAGCATTGTAACAGTCTGTTCAACCTTTTTTTTCCCAACACAGGAAAGTGGTTGCACATCTCCAGTAGCATTACAATCTGCATAGTTTTTTTCTCATTACCTTCAAGAGAATGAAGCTGATGAGAGAAGAATGATTCAGGCTGCATTAACATAGAGAGGTGATAACGATGTTACTAGATGATAAAATATACTTGCTTTGTGGAGGTTCTACAAGATTGAACACAACTATAAATGAATAAAAACATCATTATTAAATGGATATTGTAATCATTGACAGCTTGATGTGGTATAAGAGAAATAAAGTACAAGTGAGAAGTCCTGTGATTGAGAAATACCCTTTCTTATTGTAAAATCATATCATAACAATCCAATCCAAATAATTTTACTCCTTACTTAACCATTAAAACAAAAAGGATCAATGCCACTGGGTCAGTGCAGTCTAATAGCTTTGCTAATTGTAGTGATGTTACGTGTAGGCAACTGTACATATGACAGCATTGCATTTTTGCCAGGGACAAGATAAAAACATTATAAATAACAATTCCAATCTCCGTTTCCCTGTCCACCATGGTATGCTATGCCCTAAAACACATCTTCCCATCTGTCTCTAGTGTGTTAAACTATCGCCTGAACCCGAGTGTTTGTACAGGCTCTCCAGCTGCCACCGTTGCAGTGCAAGTCACTCAAGATAAAGATGAAAGGGCTGATGTTTGCTGTTTCCTTCCCCCGTTTCCCGACGCCCAATTTAGCAAAGAGCCGTTTAAGCGGTGCTGTCCTGGGCGGAACGACACGAGGGGAGAAGTGGGCCGTCTGCTCGCTGTCACTCGCTATTATTACGACAGCGCTCCGAGGTACCTGAGGGAGCGCTAGGCTTTCAGTCCCACATCAGTAACAAATAGACACTGGCCGGCCGTGGCATAAGCCCGCAGCGCTTCACATCCAAATAATCCTTCTGTCGTTAGCGTATCTCAGCCCGAGGGTTCCAGCTGTCCCCTGATCCTTCACTGCAGTTCCTTGACTCGCAGTGACATGGTTGTTGCAGGCTGTCTGAGATCTTCTGTGTCTAAGACTCATAGATAGGAATAGAATCATGTAACGTCAAAGAGTAATGTTATAAAGCCATCTAAATCTCAATGTGGGCTGTAGCCAGGGTGTGTGCTATTCGTTTCTTTTTTTACATCACAAATTATTATTATTCAATGAGTTATTGGCCTGTTTGCCAATTGTTTGCAAATTGTTTCACTTGAATGGGTTTAATCCAAATAACAGTAACTCGGAAACAAAACAAAAACAACTATACATACCTGAACATACATCTAAATCTATTCCACATCCAATCCCCATTTGCTCTTATAATAACCTCCACATGGGGAAGTAGTAGCTAGGTTGTTAAGGCTCTGGGTCAGTGATCCAAAAGTTGTGGGTTCTGCCACTTGTGGGCCATTGATGCCCTTAGCCCTCTCTGCTTCAGGGCCGTTATATCATGAATGAAACTAAGCTCTGACCCCAGCTGACACCAACACCTCTGGGATATGCAAACAAATAATTTCACTGTCATGTAATGTACATGTGACAAGTAAAAAGCCCCTTTACCCCCTTACATCTCTTCTGTAAAAATGTTGCACCAGATCCTGTTCCTGTTCACCTGTTCTTGTGGAGCCACAAGGGATTTAGTAAACTCGGGCACTGATGTAGGTGAGGTGAGGAGGCCTGGGTTGCTGTAAGTGTTTAAGTTCATCCCAAATGTGTTCAATAGGGTTAAGTTTAAAGCTCTATAGCAGGCCACTCAAGGTCTTTCACTCCAAACCATTTAAAGCATATTTTCATGTAGCTGGCTTTGTGCACAGGAGCATTGCCATGCTGGACCATGCAGGTTTGGGAAATCTAAGTGAAGGGAAAATGTTATTATTCCGCATTAAAATATATCATATACAACTGTGTTATTCCAACTGTGTTGTGACAGTTTGTGGAATAATCACATATGGCTAGAAAAGTCAGGTGTCCCATTACTTTTGTCCATGTAGTGTGTATCAGTTTCTGATGCTGTTACAAATTGGAAAGTTTGCAATTGGATTTGGAATATATATATATATATATATATATATATATATATATATATATATATATATATATATAATTTATTTTACATTTTATTTTACTTCCTCTTGCTGTTTTATGCCCTGCTTTCAGAACCGGGTCTTTTTTAAACCAGCCGCATGCGACATATAAAACCTCAGTAAACGCTTCTCTTTACTCTATACCACGCTGCCTTGCAATTCACAGAGTAAACACTCTCCCTTCTGTAGATTACATCCTGCCAGACTTTTCACAATCCATTAGGCTCTGGAGGAACATCAGAGAGCAGTGGAGATGGGCTGGAATTCCAGCTGGACGCAGATGTCTACTTCTCAAAGTGAAGGTAGGGGGTAGTGCACATGACCTGAAATCTGACAATTAGCATCCACCATGTGACATCTCTCACTAGCTTTGCTTGAAAGAGTCCAAAAAACAGCCCATACAATTGCTTTCAAAACATCAGGATGAAAAAAAAACTTTGAGTGAAGAGTTTGTGCTGTTTCATGCCTGGGAGTTTTTTTTTAATTCAACAGAAATAAGAAAATTTGCTCAATGGTGGGTAAGGTCTCCCTGCTCATAAGCAGACACTTAGCAGGTGGGTTATTGACACTATTGCATCTTCTTACGGGTCCTCTGGTCTCCCCGCTCTATTCGGGGTCAGAGTTCACTCGACCCAGAGTGTGGCAGCCTCTAAGGCTTGGTCCTCTGGAGTGCTGTTCTTGATCTGATCTGATGATCTGATCTTCCCATCACTACAAAATACTTTACAAATATACATTTCAGCACACATTTGTCTTACTACTAACGTTCACAATAGAATTGCCGGCAAGAGTGCGTGTGTGTGTGTGTGTGTGTGTGTGTGTGTGTGTGTGTGTGTGTGTGTGTGTGTGTGTGTGTGTGTGTGTGTGTGTTTATTCTGCATGGGTCCTTTCATGCATCATCTTTTATCCTCTTCATCTTGGATGTTTTCTGTAGTTTAAAAAGACCAAAGAAAATTATCTTTGTGTTTGTGTGAATCTTTAAATACAGCTCTTTGAAATGCTCGAATGCTCGATCCCACTCATCATAGAAATCATAGAGCTGATCAGCTACAGCAGCATCTGATCAATACTCCAAACACAATGCAGTGTGCTGTAGCCCATTTCTCTCCCGCTCGCAATCGGGTGTTCTGCGTAATTGTTTACGCTCCGTAATATCCAATTTGGGTTAAATGACGTGGAAGAGGAGGGCTTGCGGTGAGTTAATAGAGACACGTTGTGTTTGTGTTAGGCTAAAGGTGCACACACGCTAATGTCATGCAAAAACACGCTCGTGCTGGGTGAGGTCAGAGACACCTGCATTCTTGCGTGACCTGCGTTGTGTTGGGCTAACTGTGTATGTGTGTGTGTGTGTGGGCAGGATTATTAAATGCAAAGAAAAAAAGTGTGATGATTTCTGATTGAATTATGGTTGAAGCCAAAGGAATATTCATGCAAAACATTTTCCACAATTTTCCACATAAATCTAAATGAACTGTATCGAACAAGATGTATTTGTGCTGGAAGCTGGTAACGGAGGTACAGAATATCTCACCCCCAAAAAAATAATTTCCATTACGCTGATTGAGTTTATTCTTTGTAATGTAATTTTTAAAGCACTAAAAATGATAAAAATGCGATGTCAATAATCAACAAGTTCAGCTCAGTAATATAGTTAGCAAGTTAGAGATGTTTGGCTGCCATTCATGTTCACTTTCATGGATATGCTAGCCAAATTGCTACCAAAGTAGAATTATCTATCTATCTATCTATCTATCTATCTATCTATCTATCTATCTATCTATCTATCTATCTATCTATCTGTGTCTGCATTTGTACATTTAAATTAATTCTTATCAAGATCAAAATACTTCGTTACTGTACTTAAATATATTTCTCCGGTATCAGTACTTTACTTCACTATTTTAATTTTTTTTTCAGATAACTTTTTACTTTCACTTATGACATTTTTACACAAATATCTGTGCTTTCCACTTCTTACATTTTTAAACCCGGCTTGTTACTTTAGTTTTAATCTATTTGGTGACGTGATCAATATTTTTTCGTCTCATTGAACGCCATTTTCAGCCCATCAACCTGTTTCATGTCATTGCGTGGCTTTTTCAGCCTACTGGTTTATCATTTCACACACCACAGTGAGCAGGGCAGAAGGCAATAAGAAGTTTGTGGTTAACGTGAATGGGACAGAGGGAGTCTGTGATGTAAACATGACTGAGAACAGACACATTCCTGATCACCTGATCATCATCTTTTTTCTCTTCTTGTGTTCTATATGGTGTTTGTTCAGTCTGGATACATTCATTAGATAATATTTGAAATTATTTTGATTTAATATATTAATATGATGTGAGGTCCAGTTACCAGCATGACACTAAAACAGGTAGTAATGGTTACTTTTTACTTAAATACAGAGCCCAAGCTTCTTTTCTTTAACTTGAGCGAAAAGGTTTAGTCACTACTTTAACTTTTACCCGAGTATTTTAAAACATGAGTATCTATACTTTTACTTAAGTGAAAGTAAATCAATCTATCTATCTATCTATCTATCTATCTATCTATCTATCTATCTATCTATCTATCTATCTATCTATCTATCTATCTATCTATCTTAATGTCTGTCTCGATGGATGGATGGATGGATTGCCAAAAGTATTCACTCACCCATCCAAATCATTGAATTCAGGTGTTCCGATCACTTCCATTGCTATAGGTGTATAAAATCAAGCACCTGGGCATGCAGAACACTTCCACAAACATTTGTAAAAGAATGGGTTGCTCTCAGGAGCTCAGCATGGTCCCGTGATGCCACCTGAGCGATAAGTCCAGTCGTGAAATTTCCTCCCTACTAAATATTTCACAGTCAACTGTTAGTGGTCTTATAACAAGTGGAATAAGTGGAGAAGATTGGCCAGAAACGAAGTGGTAGGCCACATAAAATCACAGAGCAGGTCAGCAGATGCTGAGACACATAGTGCACAGAGGTCGCCAACTTTCTGCAGAGTCAATAGCCACATACAGTACCTCCAAACTTAATGCGGCCTTCAGATTAGCTCAAGGACAGTACGTAGAGGTCGAGCAGCTGCATCCAAGCCTTACATCACCACGTGCAATGCAAAGCATCGGATGCAGTGGTGTAAAGCACGGCACCACTAGACTCTACAGTGGAGACATGTTCACTGGAGTGACGAATCACGCTTTTAATTATTAAAACTATAAGTATATTAGCTCATCTAATGTAGGTATCCACATGAGTAATTTTAGCCAGTGAGTAAGCACCTATAATGTCAGTATGTTCATTACATGCCAATATCATCTGGCTTCTGATAAAAGTTTTGTTATTAGCATGTAAAGTCATAATACCTCCAGATCAGAATAGTTTGTTGTTGTGTCTGATGTTGCTGCAGAAATGAATCAATACTTCTACAACAAAGACCTTTTCTTGTCGCAGTACAAAACTAAATCATCTGACACCAAACATGTTCACGAACAGCTACAATCAGTTAAAGAGAAATCCACGAAATGTAGCAGGTTTAAAGACTCTGGAGGTTGAATCTTTTTTTATCCTGCACCTGGCCCATGGTTGGTCAGACACTGGGGTTGATGATGGAGGGATGGTGTGTTTGGGGGGATTTGGAGGGAGGGGTGCAGTGCATCCAGACCTCCTGAAGAGGATTAGCATCTCCCAGCATGCACAGAGAGGAAGTGGAGAGAACACCTGCCATGGTGTCAATAGAGTGCAGGAAAATCACGGCAATCACTCCCAGCATGCCTCTGTTCAGGGCGGAGGGGCAGGAAGGGGGGCAGAGAGAGAGAGAGAGAGAGAGAGAGAGAGAGAGAGAGAGAGAGAGAGAGAGAGAGAGAAGAACGTTCAGTATTGAAGTGTACTAAACAGACAGAAATGAATAAAAGATATAAATAGAGACAGATATGAAAAGAAGATGAATGGTAAATTTTTTTGCCAGAAAGGTTGGAAAATTTGTTGGAATATGGCGTGCACTTGGGACTCAAATTCAGGATGTTTTTTTCACTTTCAATAAGCTCCTGAGACAAACATGGGCAAATTTATTTAACATGAACGTACAGCATTCATTTGTTCATTCATAGTAAATGCCGAGTAGTGATGGGCCTTTCATGAACAATTCATTATTTTATCGGAGTCTTCAATGTGAGTAGTCTCAAAAAGTGTTTTGTAAGTTTTTTTACTGGATGCACATGAGCAAAGCACTGCTAAATCTGTGTAGGTTATGCACTGGAAACAGAATTGAGTAGTTTACCTCTTGACTTTTCTAGTCCTAATCGTTTGTTCTTTTATCATGTAACCCTCATATACACTATGCAGTGCATTATACAGGAAACCAAATGTCTCTAGGTTATGTATGTAAACCTAGTTCCATAAGGGAACGAGACGCTGCATCACAACGCTTTGGGAACGCTTCCGCGTTGTCCACGCTCAGAATCACGTATGTAATCTGTCCAATGGAAGGCGTGGCGTCACCGACAAGGAAGCTATAAAAAGCACATGGAGTGTGGCAAGGGGACGCAGCGTCTCATTCCCTCAGGGAACTAGGGTTACATACGTAACCTAGAGACGTTCCCTTTCAGGAACTGTTGCTGTGTCGCAACGCTTTGGGAACGAGAGTCCAATACCGCCAGACTGACCAGTCCCTGACTAGTGTGTATGGACACAGCTATGTCGAAGGACAAGGGAGCCAGGAGTGGCACAGAGGTCAAGGTTATAGAACCTGACAAAGGTCAGTGGGGTGAACCAGCCCGTAGCGTTGCAGAGGTATTGGAGGGACACTCCAGAGGACCAGGCCTTAGAGGCTGCCACACTCCGGGTCGAGTGCACTCTGACCCCGAACAAAGTGGCGAGACCATAGGACTCATAGGAAGATGTGATAGTGATCCACCTGCTGAGTGTCTGCTTATTAGCAGGGAGGCCTCTCCTCGGAGGGCCGTAACAGATAAAAAAATTGTTCCAAATTTCTCCAGGCACTAGTCCTATGGACGTAAGTGTTCAGTGCTTGCACCGGACACAGCCTTACAGGTTGTGGGACAACCGAGGGCACCGTGGGGATGTAACCCTCTCTAGGGTGCAGGAAGGCACTGGCCATGCCTGGAGTAAACCCCACAAAAAAGGGGGCCACAGAGAGGGCCTGTAAATTACCAGCCAGGGGCTCGAAGGGGGGCTCAGATAAAGCCTCTAGCACCACGGCCTGGTCCCACCCAGGCACTCTAGGACACACCAGAGGCTGGTACCACAAAGAAATCATGTCAGAAGCGGATCTCTGCCCAGTGATTGCCCCGTAAGGGAGCCAACCCTTTTGTGAACTGTACATGCTGAAACTCCAGCACTAAACCAACAAGGCAGTGGAATGGGTCAAATTAGTGCTGAGCAACGGTGAACTCTCTCCAGAGGCGTTCAGGCGACGGAGGTCAGGGAGAAACATAGGGGACAGTGCGACGTCTCTCGAGATGCGAACAGGTCCACATGGGCTTTCTCCCAGATTTGCTCCACCACATGAGAGTGGAGCCGCCATTTCCTGGGTCTCAACCCCTGTCTTAACAGGGTGTCTGTCACTTTGTTTAAGGAGCCTAGGAAATATGCTGCTCTCAAGGAGAGGAGCTTCCCTTGGGCCCACAGAAGAATCGGGCACGCCAGCCTGTACAGAGGGTGTGAACCCAGACCCCCCTGGTGGTTGATGTACGAGACCACCAGGGTGTTGTCCAAACGGATCAGCACATGGTGACCTCTGAGGTCCAAGAGGAAATGCTTCAGAGCCAGAAGCACAGTCAGCATCTTTAGGCAATTGATGTGCTATAGTAGATGGGGCCCTTCCCATAGACTGTAGGTTATTATTATAAGCATTGCCTGACGCCTGGGGACTTCCAGCCTAGAGGTAGGAACTTGGGATCTCTACAAACATCTAAGGCATGTAGGCATTGCAGCGTGACCTTGATAATACAGAGGGGATTTCTCTTCCTTGAGAACCCGTTGGTCCTGAGCCACCACTGAAGGGGTCTCATGTGCAGGAGGCCAAGTGGAATCACATTGGATGCTGCAGATATGAGCCCGAGCAGTCTCTGGAACTGCTTGACTGTGAGTGTCTGACCTTCCTGACAGCCGTAAGGATGGACGCAATGCAGGCAGGAGAAAGATGCACACATATAGCAGTTGATTAACATATGACACCTAAATAAGTGGTTCTCTGTAATGGACAAAAAACACACTTCTTGCCATTCAGCTAAAACCACAGCTCCTTCATGTAAACGAGAACAACATCTCGATGCCGGACCGTTAGCTGCTTTGATCGAGCTAATATCAACCAATCGTCAAGATAGATCAGAATGCGGATGCCCTGGAGTCTCAGCAGAGCCAGAGCCGCATCTATATACTTTGTAAAGGTGCAGGTAAGAGTGCAAGGCCGAACGGAAGGACTCGATATTGGTTAAGCTTCGGCCCCAAAAGCAAACCACAGGAACTTCCTGTGTGAAGGAAAGATAAATATGTGGAAGTAAGCATCCAAAGTTTTGTTGATGCAGCTACAGTTGCTGCATGAAAAAGAAACTCCTGACACTAACTTGCCACATCACCCATGGCCTTACTTGACCTCATCATAATTTGAATAAGTATCAATCAGTGTTTGACTAATTAATATAATTCTATTAATAGATTGGTGTGCTAAAAGTAACATTACATAAACTGAGTTGATTAAGCAGAGTTTTGTTACAAAAATTATAATGGGAGCACTTTTACTTTTACTGGAGTAATATTTTACCTAGTGTACTCTACTTTAACTCAAGTACATGGTTTGTGTACTTCATCCACCACTGCTGAACACCATATACTGATTTACCAGAAGCTACTGTAGGCACTAATTGAGACAAGCTTTATGTCCTGGCTCTTATTGTCTGTTTATTGTACTGATGTCTACATAATCCCTACGTTGAATTGAAAAAAAAGTTTCTTCCTCATGTACTCTCATGGAGTTTTTCTTTGCCACTTGCACTTCTGGTTTGCTCTTTAGAAATCTTGAGCAGCATCTGGATTTCTGTCAAACTTCTTTTCAGAACAAGAATCACTTTATTTTATCAGACTGTGTACACATATGAAAAGTTTGTCTTGGTTTTTGAAATTGTCTATTGGTGAAAATTGCTGTATAAAGTATATACATTTTAATTGAACTGATTTGTAAGAAAAAAACATAAAATCTGCTTTAAGAATGCTTTAAAAATATATTTTCAGAAGTATAAAATTTGGAATAATGTACCATACCATCACGTGTACATGTTAAAGGTGACACTCGTCAGAAAGTGAAGAACTAAAACTGCCACTCCAACACAAATGAAGTTGTGCCCAATGGACTGTGCAAAGGCTGTAGGCCAAAGCTTTTTGAATTTGAGCATGTGTGCGCCTGTACGAGTTTCGTTTTCATCCCACCTTTTTAATGCACTCAAACAAGCATTCCTTTTCAATGACAGCTTAAATGAATAGGACTCGGAACAGATATTAGCCTCTCGTACATCGCCATTGTGAAGATGTTTTGAATAAGGCTGCATTTACACCGTAGCTCCTTTTCTTTCCGATTTCATGACAATGCTTTTCAAATTGCGGCAAATTCTTTCATCTCAGGCCAGACGGCGTGCTACAGGGATCCGTCCTTTTCTGTAATTGGGCTTGAGGCTGTCTATCTCTGATAGCTCGGCTATAATCAATGGCCTATTATGTGCTTATTTGAATTGTCTCTCGAAATAATGATCTATTGAAGTGAAAAAGTGGGATCATATCACCTCTTGTGCATAACAGCCCGACTCGGCACGCCGGCATTTCACAATCGCTATTATTAAGTCAAGTTTCTCCAACATAATAAATCTTCTGACAACAGTTTGGTCCTCATCGAGGGGACTGTCAGACCTTTGTGAAAGATCATCTTCCCATTCTCCTCTAATTATCTTTCCCCTAACCTGGGTTTTTCTTTCAAACACCTTCTGTCCATCATTAACGCTCGTCTCGGCATGACCCGGACACTTGGGACGTTACATTCAGATGGAGTGCATGAATACGTGTCTTCACTCTCAGTGCAGATGAAATGGACAGGCCGCATGGTTCTTTTGTTCAGAAAGGAAAGGAGGGGGAAAAAAGAAATAAAGCGTTTTGTTCCGTTTGCGACCTGAGTCAAGTGCTCGACACTTCTGGATGTTTTTTTTTTTATTTTAAGAGTTAATTGCAGCACTCAGTCAGGTTCCTTTCCTCTTTTTAAGATTGTATTTAGTCAGAATAACTTAATGCTGACCTGATCTCAGTTCAGTAAATGCACCTTTCTGATGATCTCAGGTCAGTTTTTTACTATTGAACATACCAAAGTTAAACTTTTACCTCAGAAATGTTGCACATCATTCAAGGTCAAGTTTTACTACGTTAAATCTAAACTCAGTAAATAACTGCTTTTACTTTTTTACTGCTTTTTTTTTTCTCTCATAAAAAAATACATATATGAATTTTGTTATTATTTATATAATTATTTTTAGTATATTGACTTTTGTTGAATTTTGTGTCAGCATTTAATGTTTGTTAAACTTTTCTTTGTTGTAAAATGAAATATTTTTTTGGGGAAAAAAGCACAAATCTTGTGTCAGACTCAAATGACAATTTATTTTTAGTTATACAGTTTTTTTACTAAGTTATATACTAATAAATACAATATATTTATAATGAATGTGCAGTATATAGTTCTTGAAGGGTGAGCAGGGGTGCACCAATAATCCTTTCAGCAGTCTGAACCATCCTTTGTGGGCAAAAAACAAATTTTTTTAATATTACATTTATTTAAAAATATAACATTAATATCTTTGTATCACACAACTTAATATATCTGTAAGTTTTACATGCTTCTTAAATTGTATTATGAGTTCATATCAGTTTTATTATAACATAAATTCTGAACCTCTAACCAAGCTGTCATGTAAGATGAGTGAGAGATTAATGAAAGCTCATGTATGTGTATCAGGCAGTAAAATCCAAACTGAAGAGCAGAGTCGTAGTCAAACACAGGCAAAGTCCAGGTGCCTTACAAACAGGCTCCAGTGGGGGCAAGACAGAGACACCAAACCAGGGGCACAAACCAAATCGGCCATGAGATATTGATACAGAATTATAAAAGGCTCAGTAAGTCTAAGGAAAGAATCATAAAGAACGTTAATTCACAATGTGTGTGTGTGTGTGTGTGTGTGTGTGTGTGTGTGTGTGTGTGTGTGTGTGTGTGTGTGTGTGTGAAGCTTGGGAGTTTGTCTCGGCTATGCTTCGATGGTATGGTGTTTGTAGCGACTCGGCTGACTGAGATTCCATGAGATCTGAGACAAACTAACGAAACAGTCCCATCATTCAGAAATTAAGGAAAATCAAAATAAGAGTAAAAAAAAGAAGTAAAACAAAGAAAATCAAAAAACAACTTAAAAAAAAAAATAAATAAATAAATAAATAAATAAATAAATAAATAAATAAAGACTGAATGCTTACATTTGTATTAATAAACCGATAAAGGTCAGAAATATCACTGTGATGGTTTTGTGGAGGTAAAAACGTTTATTTTATATTTTATTACTTGATTCATTTGTCACTTTTATTGTACATTTTTGACTGTAATTTTCTTTTTCTTCTTAACAGTTATTTAATGAGCCTGCGTTATCCTGACTACATTGCATCCAGAACCCTTTTTGTATGTTAATTTTGTAAAAATAAAATGAAATAAAATTGACACTTTCAGGTTTATTCTCTGACACAGGATGTAGGACAGAGACAAATCACTTTCACTTTTCACTTTCAAAAAACACTCTTAACTTTAGTGTATGCTATACATTCAAGTAAAAAAGAAAATAGTTCTGCTTTGAATTCTGTGGTTTTACTATTGACTTGGACAAAAGTTTGTGGACATCTAACTACATATGGCTGGAAAAGTCAGGTGTCCCAATAATATGTATATTCAGAAGGCATTTTAGTAAATTGATGATTTGCTGTCTGTCTGAACCAAAGAATTAAAAGTGAACTATCTGCCATGTTAAATTGAATAGCATCATATTTTTTTTCCCATTCCATCGTATTGCATGGAATCCCATTGTGTTGAATGAAATCGAAATCGGATTGCACTGTATAGTAATAGGGGTGAATCATATCACATAGCATCAGTAGCTGCTTGATATGTATCTTTAATGTATCATATCATTGGCTATGAATCACACAAACACACACACACACACACACACACTCACACACACACACACACACACACACATATATACACACAATTAGAATTTTTTTAATTTTTTTATTAATTTTTTTGATTTATCAGTTAAGCTCCAGGCAGCTGATGAAATTCCATGACAGTAATCCTAATTACCAAGGAAGTGGAATGTGTTTATAACAGCATCATTTATTTTCCCTCCTTTCCATAAACATTTTCACTGTTTTAACAGAGCTGCTCAGACCAAACTTTTCTCCTCACTATAGCAAAGCTTATGTTTCTTTCCATTTTTTTGTCCTCCTTCACAAAACAGAAGGATTCACTGTTTCACCCCGACATTGATCCGTTTGCCTGGCGTTGGGTGGAGATGCGGGTATTTTGCTTTTATTTGTTTATCAAATTTGACAGCTCTTATTCAGTCAGCTCTCAAAAGAGACATGATTACAGGCGATCCACCAGCCATTTAACTGAAGCGTCACCAGGACGACGCTGCCGTAGGAAACTCGAGTATTGCTGAGCCGCTGCTATTTTTTTCTCTCATGTCCTTCCTGAATGGCAGTGATGGAGAGGATTAGGATCAAGAGGCCGTTGCTCGGTGTTCGGCGTTGAGCGATAAAGCTCGGTGAAGAAAGCCTCGTGGACAGCCTTCTCGATCGATCCGGCGTCGGCAATCGATTGGGCAATATCACAGCTGTCTCCTAATGAAAGGGTATGCTGGAGCCGAGGGGGCCGAGCTGTTGAATTACCTTTCGATTTGGCCCTGGCTCAGTCTCATTTCGCCTCGCCACCTTTCTCATCTGATCAATACGCCATCGAGGCAGCGAGGCAGTAATTACCCCAACACTGAGTGCACACAAAGGAGACAGGGGGTCACAAAAAAGAGAGGCTGGATGATCCGAAAGCGACGGAGGGATGAGGGGACGGACTGAGAAACTCTCCCCCTACAAACACACACACACACACACACACACAGAGCCTCGAGAGCGAGACACGGTACTTATCTGGCTTTTTAATTACTGTAATTTTCCACCCAAGTCGGGAGAATGAGCTGATGAAGTCAGACACTCTCTTCCCTGCTGTTCCTGATGAGGCTTGATGGGCCTTCAAATTATGCGCAGGCTCCGCCGCTTCATCTCCCTCAGTGTTTAGGGCTAATAACCTGTAGAGCTCTCTTATCCTCGCCTCTTCCATGTCACCACACACCACACACACAGAAAATAAATCATACACCCACACTTATCAACACATACATACAATATATAGCTGCATACACATGCACACACAAATGGGCCTGCTCAGACCTCTAAACAAACCCGAACAAACCTACAACGATTCAAACACACATAACACGTGCACACACACACACACACACACACACACACACACACACACACACACACGCACATACGCAGCACCACCTTTCAGTCCATGGTGTCAGTGTGGTAATTACACTGTGTGAAATCTGTACTGCAATCACAGCTGTCTGGCCCTTTTCTCACAGCGCAGGTCAGCCAGGCCAGCGCTAAGCTGCTAAACCACCTCCCTGTCCTTCAGCTCACTCTTCGTGCCGTTTTAGGCCTCGAAGTGACAACACCATTACTAATTAGTTCTGTTTTACTCAGCTCCAAGCTTCTCTTATATCTCAAAAAGTTCCCCTAAAAGTTGCTTGCTAAAAGGAGAATCATAGGGAACTATAAGCGGAGGTGGAGGGCGGAGTCGAGCACTGCTACAGTACAGCTTTCATGAACCAAATGATAAACAGGTCTATCAAAATAATATGAATAAATAGAATAAGTAGATCAAAAAGAATAAAGGAATAAATAAATAGAATAAAGGCACAAATAAGTAATAAAATTAATCAACCACTCGATTAATTAATAGAACAAATAATAAAATAAATACATAATATAATATAAAATATAATATAAATATGATCTATTTTATAATATAGTTATAATTATATTAGTAATAATACAAAAAAAGATAATAAATAGAATAATAATATAATAAGGAAATAAATAATTTCAAAAGAGAAAATGAATAGAATAAACAGAATGAATAAATTAATTAATTAATTAAACAAACAAACAAACAAACAAACTGAAAGAAAGAAATACAAAAATGTAACAAATGAATACATATTCCCAATACACACAAATAAATAAATAGATCATTAAAAAATAGATAAATAATTTGAATAGAGTAACAGAATACATAACGTAGAATAAATAAATAAAAATAAATGAATAAACAAATAAATAAATAAATAGAATAAAATAAATTAATAATTCAAATAAACTAGATAGATAAATTACACAATATATAAAATAAAAGAACAAATAAATACAATAAGCGCACAAATAAATATTTCAATACATAAATAAATAGAAAAAGCAGGGTAGATCTATCTATCTATCTATCTATTTATCTATCTATCTATCTATCTATCTATCTATCTATCTATCTATCTATCTATCTATCTATCTATCTATCTATCTATCCCGCTTATTCTATTTATTTATGTATTGAATTATTTAGATAGATAGATAGATAGATAGATAGATAGATAGATAGATAGATAGATAGATAGATAGATAGATGATATGATTGATTGATTGATTGATTGATTGATTGATTGATTGACCATGGGTTCAAGCTTAACATTGGTGCCTTCATGCCAGACAGCAGAAACAAAGGTTGCATTTAAATGATAACAAAGACTTGCCCATTTATTTCCTGCGATAAGAACTCAATGGATAGAAAGAAATATCCACAGTCATAGCATCTGACATTGAGTCTTCATTTACAATACTCCAACTCATAGCACTCTACTTCTATCACCCCTCTTTCTTCCTTGCTCTCTCTCTCTCTCTCTTTCTCTCTCACTCTCTCTTCTTCTCTTGCTCTCTTTTCCAAGAGATTCTCATACAAACTGTGAAGTCACACCCTCAGTTTAGCAGGTCGTACACTTCTCTCTGTGTGCAAGAAAACGCAGAAAAAGACAGAGCAAGCAACGAGCAGCTGGAAATGGCACATGGTCACTGATGCATAACATGCCAATCTCAACGCCTCGGAAATGATAGAGCTGACAAGAGAGGTGAAGTCTCTGCTCATGCTGAGGTTCAAAACGTCTCAGCATCAAACCCTTGAGTCTGGTGTGTCACTACATTAGCAAAGGAAATCAGAAATGTTTAAATGAGCTGCTTGTTTTTGGATAAAATAATCAGTGCCTTAATAACTGCCTCAAAATTTCTATAAGCTTCAGGGTTGGAAGAGAGACTTTTTAATATTTAATTGTCTATATACCCATAGCCCTAGTGTTTCCCTCTTAGCGAAACAACAATGGGCTACCAAAGAGTTATTGACCTGAGTGCATGTCCCTGAATTCATGATTGCTTCACTCCTCTGGAATAATTGATTCAGCTGAGGAGGAAATGGGAAATAGTGTGAAACAATATCATGGGACTGAATGAGACTGTTGGAAAAGTTACACATCAAAGAATTGTCATATTGCAGCCTTTATAACATCGATATACTGATTTCATAATATTATCTGAGGTAATCGTTGAAAAATAAATTACACAAGACAAGTGGCCCAGGCAGAAAAAAGAAACCCTGTATTTACTCCAGCTAAGGAACATCAGCAACTCCAAACACCACTGACTATAAGGAGAATCATAGACGACTAGGAGGGGAGATGTAGGGTGGGATTGAGCACTGCTACAGTACAGGAAGGTAGGAGGCTTTTTTTTTTTTTTTTTAAAGGGAAAAAATAGATATAGGTAGAAATATATAAAATTATGATATGCAATATAGGTATATAATATATCAATAATAGAATATAAAAAGAAAGTTAAATAGAATAAATAGTGTAGGCAAATAAAAAATTTAATAAAGATAAACAAACAAATATATTTTTGAGATACAAAAAGAATTCTCAGCTTCCCTGTGCATACAGACTGTTAATGTTTATTATTTTTTTTACATTTCGAGAAAACTCTCAAATGAAACAGGATCCAATTTATTTGTGCATCCGTAGGGACCTGGGGTTTAAAACTCACAACCATTTGGTAAGCTTATGTACAAACACTTCCTATGATCTGCTATTTGGTTTGAGTAGCCTCCATTTTTCTGACTAGCTCAGCTGATAAAGCATGGGACTCTACTAACTAGCCCAACTCTAGCAACAGTCACAAACACTAAACTGTTAGCAAATAAATTCACAATCCTGACTAATTAGGCACAAATTGCTTAAGAGATTCAAAAACAATACTAACTAACCTAAAAACTAGCAAACAAATACATAAAAACTACTAGATTACTTACCCAGCCACTAAACCGAGTAACAAATTTACCTAATAGAGATACTAGCAAAAAGCACTACTAACTGAGTAGTTAACTAACTAAATAACACAAACACTATTGACAGATACACAAACTCTATAAACTTACCCAAACACTAGCGAAAATTCAAAGAATCTACTAACTAATTAACCCAACAAATAGTCACAACCACACACTCTTCTAACATAAATGTTAGCAAAAACGCACTACTAACTAACTAATCAACTAACTAACTTACCAGCGAACCTAAATGTTAGTAACATATTCAGAAATGCTATTAACAAACCCAAATCTATCAACAGTACACACTAAACTAATGTAATGCTAACGAATAATTTCGCAAGCGTGATTAATTCAACACAATTCTCTCAACAGATTTACAAACACTACTAACTAAACAAACTACTAGTGACAGATATACAAAAAATACTAATTAACAAGCCCAAACACTAGTGACAGATTCAGATACATTACGAACCACCTCAAATTTCTAGCAGATGTTCACTTTGTATAAACCAGTCTTTATAAACCAACCCAAATACTCACAAACAAATTCACAAAAACTGCTAAATAGCTAACTTACTTACTAACTAACCCAAAAGCTAGTCACTACAAACTACCCATTCACATTCATACACCACTAACCCGAATTGCTAGCAACGTGTTTTGAAACATTACCAACCTGAATGCTAACAACACTGTCTTTTCATAAACACCGCTAACACAAATAACACACTTGCAAACGGTACTAACTAACAAATCACTCAAGGAAGCCACAAACTTGCTTTAACAAGCATTATTTAGTGGTAGCTAATCAAGAAAGCTAACACCTGCTGCTTACAGTACTCTGAATTAGCATCTTGTTAGATTTCCGAAACCATTTGTAATTTTTTGGATGCTCCTTTTTCTCATCCAAATTTTTAAAACAACACTGATATAAAGCCAAGAAGAAGGTGACGGAACTCTGGAGAGATGAGACACGGTGATAAAACCCAGAGCTGATCTTGTACTTGTTTCAAGCCTGCCATCAGGTTCTGATTATCCTGAGACAAGTGACAGTCAATATCTTCAGCCCTCACACACACTCTCACACACTCTTTGCACCTCCATTTACACACACACACACCCACACACACACGTGCGTGCTCTACAGACCCCTTCACACACATTCCACACCCCTTCATACACACCTCTGATATGTTGCTCTTAATGAGCTTTCGGGGGTAATAGGTGCAACAGACAGAATGCAGCCCTCCATCGTTCTCTCTCACTCGTTTCTCTCTCTCTCTTTCTCTCTAATACACACACACACACACACTCGCACACACACACTCTCCTTCTCTGTTTATGTGAGTGATACAGATGAATGGCACATGTTATAGCAGTGTATCAAGTAGAAATAGTTTTTCCACATACAGCAGCAGGGGTGCAGTGTCTTGCAAAATGCTCTTTCTTGTGTTTATTTTGAACTCAAACACAACACTCTGTGGTGTTTATTAAGGGCCATAAGTGAGAACATCACGTTTTCATTATATTATATAAAATTCATCATATTACTTTGCACACTGATGGCAAAACCAAACATTGATTTATATTGTGTGTATGTATGATACAAGGACACCTGGCTTTCCCAGCCATATGGTCGTTCCTCAAACTGTTACCATAAATTTGGAGGCACATAATAGTTATATGCCTCTGGATGCGATAGAATAAAACATTTTCCCTTCACTTTACCCATGAAACCCAAACCTGTTCCAACATGACAATGCCTCTGTGAACATAGAAAACTCCATGAGCATTTACACTTATGGCATTTGCCAGACTCTCTAATCCAGAATGACTTACATTTATCTCATTCATACATTTGAGCAGCTATGGGGTTGACCACCTTGCTCAAGACAGTTTGGTGTGGCTGGGATTTAAACTCCCGACCTTCTGATACAAATTCCATAGCCTTAACTACTAAGCTACCACCTCCATGCCAACATGAACCCTACTGAACACCCTTGGGAGGAATGTGAACGCCGACTGCACCAGGTCTCCTCACATCAACCACATCAGTACCTGACTTTACTAACACCCTTGTGGCTGAATGAAGCTAAAATCTAGACAATTGAACTATTAACATTTACTAATGTTTTACAAGGTATTATTACAAGGTCACATTGATGGTACCTGTATAATAAGAATAATGCATTTGTCAGGGAGACTATTGCACACACACACACACACACACACACACACACACACACACACACACACACACACACACACACACATATATATCAATGTGTATATCAATTAATATATTGAATAATATACACTATAAGATCAGTATGTTCATATTAGATGATTGTTTAAGGCTTATGACTAGCTTGTTTGTATGGTGGCATTTATTTTGTCTCAGTGAATGTTAGTGTTAATTGACTTTATGATTTGGTGTGCTTTCTTTCTTTTTTTTATATATATATTTGTTATTAATATATTGTAATATATTATGTTATTACAGTTTTTCTCAGTAATCAACTAGTTTTCTAAAATAGGTCAAGGCTGAATCTCGTGAACATTTACTGTAATTGGTGAGTGTATATAAAAAGAGCAAAAAACAGATTTACAATTGTTGAAAATGGATGAACAACTAGGAAACGAACATGGTCAAAAGCCAAAAATAAGGATGCATGCTGGAAGGGTAAGGAGGCAAAATAGAGGAAGAGGAAGAAGAGGCCAGAGACATAGACACATTTCAGATGAAATTAGAGCCACTATTGTGCACCATGTTGTCAATCATGGCCACACAATGGTATTGCAAAGCATGATATCTGTTGTGATGTGGATGAAAATCTGTGGCCCGACAGACTGGGACGTCAGGGGGTATAGACAGATTGCACTGTATAGTGCGGCATGCGCAGTTCTGCCTAAGAAGTGTTTCCCATGTTTACCTTTTGGAATTTTAATTTGTGTCTTTTAATTTTCTATCACAATGACATTATACTGTAATTTTTTAGTCAGTCCACTAGTAAAGAAAAATAGAAAAGTGTGAATCCTGTCCAGTCTCTTACAATCAATATCCCACATACAGTAATGTGTAAATTTGTGCTGTTGAAATTCATAGTTGCCACTTCAGCCTCGTGCGTTTTTAATTCTAGTTTACATCAGGAAATACCAAAATAAAGCATTGTCATATTGAAAAAATGACAAAACATTTTGACTATCTTGTTCGTAAACAATGATAAAAGGACTTGTTATTTTGATGGCAATGATACGTTCATTGACACAAATATTTAATTTTGAGAGAAGTACTAAGGATTTTGAGCAAAAACAGGCTTTTGCAAGAAATCCAATGTATTGTGCTGTTTGTACACATTGTTTTGAAAATGAACTTACTGATTTGCAAATCTTAAGGATGATTCGAGAAATGCTCCAAAGCAACTGAGAAAAACTGTAATATAATCATTTGTTAATCACTTTTTTTTCTTTGACCTAGTGAATTAGCATAAGGATTTTTTAGAGACTATAAAACTATATTAATGTCTCTGGGTAAGGCATTATCCAGTATTATCAGCAGTGTTGGGGGTAACGCGTTACAAGTAACGTGCGTTACGTAATAATATAACTTTTCTGGAGTAACGAGTAAAGTAGCGCGTTACTTTATAAATTTACACATTAATATCTGAGTTACTTTTTAAAAAAAGTAATGCGAGTTACTTTTCAGTTAAATTATTTTGCATAAAAAAATCAATACTGAATTAAAATGAACGTAGTCACGTAGAATCGCGCACTCATACGTGCGAGCTGCGGGAACAGAAGCTGGTCAGAAGCGGAGATGGCAAACCAGAAAATTACATCACTGTGATGGAAGTGTTCTTATTATTTTGAAATAGTGGAGGAAAAGGAGAAAGGAATAATGGTTAAGTGTAGATTATGTGTTGGTGAAAAGCTCTTGTCAAATGCAAAAAATACCACTTCAAAAAACAAAAAAAGACATCTGCATGCAAAGCACAGCACTACAGGTGTGTGTGTGTGTGTGTGTGTGTGTGTGTGTGTGTGTGTGTGTGTGTGTGTGTGTGTGTGTGTGTATATAATGTTGAATATATGGAAATAGAGACAGAAGAAATATAGAAAACTTTTGCCGACTTTCCACCACTGCAGATCTATGGACTGCTCAGAATAAAAGTTTTCCCTGGGAGACACATGTACGATGCGCGAGATAGATGTACGAGATAAAGAGCAAATTCACAGCTCATTTGCTCTTTGTGGAAAGATAAACTGCCACGGTCACTGATAATGGCACAAACTTTGTAAAAGCGTTCAGAATGTTTCAAGCTGATGATGAAGCAGAGAATGATGTAGGTATGAAAGGTATGTTCTCCCTCCACATCACCGGTGTGCAGCCCACACATGTCTTTTGCTCTAATATAACTTATTTCTTATGGGCAATTATCTATATTACACCTGTTACACCTGCAAGGCGTGAAAGAGATACAAGTAACGCAAAAGTAACGCAAAAGTAATATAACGCGTTACTTTCCATAAAAAGTAACTAAGTAACGTAATTAGTTACTTTTTTGGGGAGTAACTCAATATTGTAATGCGTTACTTTTAAAAGTAACGTTGCCCAACACTGATTATCAGTATATTAAACACTTGTCAAACAATTTACAGATAAAGTTGTTTATGTCCAGCTTGAAAATCCGAGACCAATTATTCCAAAACACTAGTAAAAACTTAGCATACAGCTTTTCGTTTGCTAACAACTTCAAAATTCTAAGTACTGTTTCATAAGTAACAAAACCAAATAAAACTAATAACAAAAAGTAGTATTATCCCATAGCGCATTAGCACACTGAGTAGTCAGGAGGAGATCGAAAACAGGACAGAGATTTGGAGCTCGCAGGAGACACGGTCTGGCCTTTGAAGTCCTCGTGAACCTTCACATCACCTTTACGTCAGGCTGGATTCAGAGGCGAGGGCTGAATGAAGGCCGGCGGGGGTTTCAGCTCCCCCACCGCTGGGCGAACACACCGCGGCTCACGGTCACGACAACACACTCCAGAGGAGAGCTTGAGGTTCCGACGAGCCACAGTGTGTTAAGTTTGGACAGGATTCAGCTGCGAGCGTGTTGGACAACAGTGAGGCTCTCGTGCTGTGCCTTGCCATTTTCCTGCAGGCCGCTGCTCCTGTTGTCTTCAAACATGGTTTCAAACATTGCGTGTGTTTGTGTGCGTACACCTGAGCATACATGCAGTGAAAAGCCTGAGTGTGTGTGTGTGTGTGTGTGTGTGTGTGTGTGTGTGTGTGTGTGTGTGTGTGTGTGTGTGTGTGTGTTTGTATACATGCATTTGCCATGTATTGTGAATGTATGTGCATATGCATCTGTAGGTTTTAAGCGTGTATCTCAGCATACGTGTGTTCCTTGTGTGTGTCTATACATGCAGTGAGAAGACTGTGTGTGTGTGTGTGTGTGTGTGTGTGTGTGTGTGTGTGTGTGTGTGTGTGTGTGTGTGTGTGTGTGTGTGTGTGTGTTTGTGTTTTGAGTGTAAAATGTAACACGTGAATCTTTATACAGTGCATCTGGAAAGTATTCACAGCGCTTCACTTTATCCACATTTTGTTACAGCCTTATTCCAAAATAGATTCAATTCTTTATTTTCCAAAAAAATTTGCCAATCAATACCCCATAATGACAACATGCAAGAAGTTTGTTTGAAATCTTTGCAAATTGATAAAAAAATGTAAAAATTAAAAAATAAATCACATATACAGTAAAGTATTCACAGCCTTTTCTCAGTACTTTGTTGAAGCTCCTTTGGAGCTTCAACAAAGTTTACAGCCTTAAATGTTTTTTAATTTGATGCTTGAAGCTTGGCACACGTATTTTTGGGCAGTTTCTCCAATTCTTTTTTGCAGCTCCATCTCAAGCTCCATCAGGTTGAATGGGGAGCGTCAGTGCACAGTCATTTTCAGATCTCCTGAGAGGTTCAATCGGGTTAAAGTCTGGGCTCTGGCTGGTCCACTCAAGGACATTCACAGAGACGTCCCATAGCCGCTCCTTTGTTATCTTTGCTGTGTGATTAGGATCATTGTCCTGTTAGAAGATGAACCGTCGCTCCAATTTGAGGTCCAGAGCGCTCTGGAGAAGTATTTCATCAAGGATGACTCTGTACATTACTGCATTAATCTTTCCCTCGATCCTGAATAGTTTCTCAGTCCCTGCTGCTAAAAAATATCCCCACAGCATGATGCTGCCACCACCATGCTTCACTGTAGGGATGGTATTGGCCAGGTGATGATCGGTGCCTGGTTTCCTCCAGACACAAAGGCCTGGTTTCTTGGTCACCTCCCTGACTGAGGCTGTTCTCCCCAGATCGCTTAGTTAGGCCCGCTCTAGGAAGAGTCCTAGTGGTTCAAAAACTTCTTCTATTTATGGATGATGAAGGCCACTGTGCTCTGTGGGACCGTTAATGCTGCAGAATGTTTTCTTTCCCCTTCACCAGACCTGTGCCTTGATATAATCCTGTCTCAGAGGTCTACAGACAATTCCTTGGACTTTACTGTTAACTGTGGGACCTCATATAGACAGGTGTGTGCCTGTCCAAATCATTTCCAATTAACTGAATTTCCCACAGGTGGATCAATCAAGTTGTAAAAACATCTCAAGGATGATCAGTGAAAACAGGATGCACCTGAGCTCAATTCAAAATATATATATTTTTTTTCATTTTTTATTTTGATACATTTGCAAAGATTTCAAACACACTTTCTTTCACATTTTTATTATGTGGTATTGTTTGTACGATTTTGGACTCCTTCCATAACTGTTCAATAAACAAACCAACAAGCAAGTTTTAAGTACAAAATGCATCTTGAGGGCAATAAGGAGGATTGATTACTTGCATGAAATCTCCAAGATCCTGATTTTCCACATTGACCTTTTAAAAGTTCATCACACCTTTTACTGGAATATTCTAAACGTGATCCATTGAGTGGACTTAAACCTCTCGACGTGTTTACTCCTGCCTCTGAGCTGTGTACTGTTCATAGCTCTGAGTGCGTCCCTGTGATTGAGCAGTTGTGAAGACGTGTGATTGAGCAGTTCTTAAGTCTCTCTGACCCCCTGCCTGCCAGCTCCTGCACCATCATAAAACCCCCATGATGCTTTGTGACTGGTATGAGGTGGAGAGCGAGGACTCTAATGCCCTTGCAGAAAAAGCCAACGGGTCGTTCAGCTGAATGAAATATACTGTAGTAGATTTTTTTTGGTGACAAAAGTTTCTATATATAACAATTTATAAATAAAAAAAAGAAAGAAACTCTTGTACATAATTCACAGTCAGTGTGTCATATGCCGAATTTACAAATCTTACATACAAACACATGCAAGTGCAAAGATATTGTGGCAATGTGTGCATTAAAAGAGATTATACATTGTAAAAGAATATTCCTAATGCACAGGTTTCAGGTTCTAGATTTGAGAGTGTGCTTGTGGAGATTGATGCTCATTCAGCAGCAAGGGTCAGGTACTGATGTAGGTGAGGTGAGGAGGCCTGGGTCAGTATTCCAATTCATCCCAAAGGTGTTCAATTAGGTTGTTGGGTGATCTTTATAGCAGGCCATTCAAGATCTTCCACTCCATGTAAACCTATCAGGGAAGATTTTATATACAGTATACAATGTTGAAAATAATAAAAGTAAGAAACAAGAAAATGTAGTGAAGGAGAAGGTGTGTCCATACCTTAAATGTTTTATGCAAATGTATGTTTATTATTAGGGAAACCAAACTCAACATAGAGCTTGAAGACAACATATTCTTTTAAATGTTTAAAAGTAATTATGGTGTTTTAAATTGCGTAAATCATCAGGACACCAAATGGAACTTTTGCTGTTTCCACACGGACGGATTTAACTACCGGATTTTGTTGCTTGATACTTGCTGCATCAGTAAAACAAATGTTTTGTGATTAAAAATGTATTGTAATTACTATACATTTATATATATATATATATATGGTCAAACAAAAAAACAAAAATTCACACGCCATTAATCGTGCATTAATAAATTTAGAACCGTTAAAATGAATTTGCATTATCAGGTTACATGTTACATTTTAACAGCCCTAATATGTGTGTGTGTATATATATGTATGTGTATATATATATATATATATGTGTGTGTGTGTGTGTGTGTGTGTGTGTGTGTGTGTGTGTGTGTGTGTGTGTGTGTGTGTGTGTGTGAGATCAGTATGAGATAGTATACTGTAATTTACAGTAGTATACAGTAAATAATTTAACAAAACAGAGCTATTTACACTACCGTAATATTTAAAATTTAAAGTGTATATATACGTACAGTAGCAGCAGACATGTGGACGAGCACCGGTTCATGAGTGGAAGCTGGAGCCAGAGGGAAATCAATGGGCTCAGTTTTAATAATTAGTAATGCTGAAAAAAAGGGAGATACAAAAGCTAAAACTGGGCTTTGAAACACCAAAAAAAAAAACCTTAAAAAAATTAATTCAAACAGCAAGACAACTGAACTCTGTCGACCGCTGGTGAGAGTAAGTCATCTCACAAAGCGGGAGATGCGTACAACCTGGCAGCATCCCAACAAATCCTATTGTATTCGCTGCTACTTTTGCCTACCGTGTGAAAATTCAAATTTTTCCAATTTTTTGTTTAGTTATGCTTTGGGAATTTCCTTGGTAAAGGACGCTCCTGTAGCAATTACCGCATGGGCTTTATATAACTTTCACCTTTTTCATCATTCTTCAAATAGTCAAATAGTGATTGTTATCACCCACAGTCTCTGATTGATTCAGGTCATGGTTTCTTTTGTATTAGGTATCTCTGTTTAAATCATTGCATCTGCACTTGCAATTGTGTCTGCTTGTGACATTATTATTAGACATTAAACAAAACAAGGCAGCAGCTTCAAATCTTTTGATTGATGCTACATGTCAAATACAAGGTGAAGACATGCAAAGATTTGCGTCCGAAAAATTTGAAACCTGACAGGAAACAGTCCAGACATCCAGAGAAGTAAAATGTAATTGCAATCTAATCATGGCCATGATCATGAATTTATATAGAAATAGAAGAAACATGAAACATAAAAAAATTTGAGCAAAATGATCGCTTTCATGAAGTTGAATAAAATTTGAACAATGTGAATATGTAGGATTTGCAAACATTTATTTGAGTGAATTTATCCTAATTATTTGGTTTTTCTACAAATTATGTGTGTAATCAATGTATTTTCTTTTCTGTTTCCTCATAGAAAATCCAATCAAATATCATATTTGTTCTAACACCTTGAGAGATTGAGTTGTCCCGGCTCAGTGATAAGCAATTTGGGTTCAACGACTCTTAAAGACACACACACACACACACACACACACACACACACACACACACACACATAGTGCCATCCTTAACACTGCCAGGTGGCTCTTCCTCACCCTGTGCTGAGAGGGTGTAAAGTGAGCAGTGACCTCAGCTCCTCCGACTGAGGCAGAGCAGGAGCCTGGCTGCGTCTGGCCTCATTTGCTTCTCACCTCTAAATTAAAGCCTGAGCCTGGTGGATTCTCTCTGCCCACCCCGTGCTAGCCTTTTTCAAGCGTTCACCTCACCCTGTCGTTTTCATCTGGCCTGATGAGTGCCACAGGGGTGAGTATTTGTTGCTCACTGTTTCTGCTCACAGCTCCTGCTTTACACACCAGGTTGCACCGCCCAGGGTTTAGCTGGTGTGAAATGGACTTGATATTATACTTCTGATATGATTTAATGTTATACTTATATATAATTGTACCTTTGTGACTTCATATTTCTTACATGCAAGCCAATTATAATACTGCTTTTCAGTCAGTATTTTTCGAAATATTCGGCTGTTGCTGCTATTCTGACAGAGACCTTTGACAAGACATACGTTCGATATATTAGTCAGAAGAACATCACTAGTAGACGACAAGAGATCAGGAAGACTTTCAACGAGCTCAACTTCTGAAAATGTCAAAACCGTTCGGCAACTTGTGCATGATGATCAACGATTTGCGGAGATCCAGGACGAAGGTCACCGTTTATACATCATTGCGGAGATCCACCACAAATAGCAGAAGGTGCTTGACATGGTTCGACCTCCAGAACACATTCCAGAACACTGGTTGTGCTGTGCAATGGCACTATTTTGTAGGTGATAGTGTGGAAACATAGTTCAATAAAGTACTCTCTTTTAAACAGAGCCAGTCCTGAAACTTTTTGATACCGCCTTGTAGCATTAGCAAATCAAAATGTATAAAAAGAAAAGGAATGAAGGAATAAATGTGAGTGTTGTTTTTTTTTTTTTTTATTGAGGAAGTGCGTCCTTTGTTTTGTCTCTGGTACAAAACTAGAAAGAAATGACCGCAATGCAATGAAAGCAAAGAATCTCAAATGCAACGTCCTGGACAACGAAATGCTAAGAGCGTAGCGGTGCTTTTATGCAGAAGGACTAGCGTAATCGCACAAGGTCAGACTTTGACATTTTCATTTTCAACTATGATCGTTTTTTTCCTCATCTCTCATTCGTCAGTATGTGCGTAAACATATCGTTGAATGTCCAGTATTCGCTCAGCTCAGAAAGGTCTGGAAAATGTGCACAACGTTAAGGTCTAATAAAAGCTTCTCACGATCGCCAGATGGTTCAACCTGAAATTGATCATCTATTCGGCCTTTTTCACTCTCGACCTGCTCACTCCCTGTAATTCGAATGGTGGTGGGTGAGAGTGATCCAGAGATTTCACATGCAAAAAGGTCACAGCTGCGTTACTTATCCTCTCTCTCCCCCTACTGGTACTGGAAATACACTGCAGAGGTTGTTTGGCTGAAAGGATCGTCCTGGTGATCGATGCTCCTGCTGGGAGGCTCTGGAAACTCCATTTCTTTCCCAGCTTAAGTTGTTGCTGGAGTTAATCCATCAAAGGTGAACTCAGCAGCAGGTCGTGTCCATCATGACTATTACTTGATGAGCAGGGAAAGGGGGTAGGGAAATTCGAAATAAAGTTTTTCAGCCGTAGAAAGGAAAAACAAGCATGTAGTAACTATTTGATTTATTGGATTATAAATGCTTTGATTGATGAATAAGTTAATTGATTAACATTAATTTCTTTAAAAATTAAATACAAATACAGAACAATGAAGCAATTAATAGCCTGTAGAGATAAAATAAATATTCAAGGATATGTGAAGCCGCCCCAGTCAGTTTGTCTTGCAGTGAATTGTTTGAGGAAAAGCCACTGAAGCATCACAATCTATTGTCATCATTTCTCTTTTTCATTCTCTGTCTTTCTTGCTGTCTCTCACTTTTGGTGTTTTTTTTGTTGTTTTTTTTTTAAGTGAAAAATGATTGTGATTATAGGTGATGAATGAACATTTCAACAAAAGGTTCCTTCTCCCATCTCTCTTTCTATCCTTACTATTTTCTCTATCCTCCGCCCTCCCTTCGTTCCCTCCTTCTATCCTTCCTTCCTTCCTTCCCTCCCTCCATCCTTCCTTCCTTCCATGAACCATATTCCATGTCTGTTTACATCTGTTCATAGGTTTTCTCTCTCTCACTCTCTCTCTGTCTCTCTCTCTCTCTCTCTCTCTCTCTCTCCCTCTCTCTCTCACTCGCTCTCTCTCTCTCTCTCTCACACACACACACACACACACACACACACACACACACACACACACACACACACACACACCTACACACACACACAAATACAAACACACTCCCTTCCTGTAACTCTTTTTTCTATATAAACTTTCTCTATTTCTTTTTTCGTTCTTCTTTTGTTTCATTTGCGCTTTTCCTCTTACAAGAGACCTCGTAGCATATCATTTCATGCCTCTCATATCAGTCTTCTGCCTCTCATGTGACTTCCCAATCTCTCTCTCTCTCTCTCTCTCTCTCTCTCTCTCTCTCTCTCTCTCTCTCTGCCTCAGTTTCTATCTGTCTCTGTGAGGCAAGGATCTTAAATCATCACATTACTTTCTCTTCTCTTAACTGTCTCTCTATCTTTCTCTCTCTTGTTCTATCTATCTCTCTTTTTGTCTCTCATATCTCTTCTCATATTTTCACTTCACTCTTTTCTTCTGTCTGCCTTTCTCTGTCTAATGGGGGTGGTTTGGGGCACCAAACCACTCTTGAATCACCACTTGACATCTCTCTCTCTCTCTCTCTCTCTCTCTCTCTCTCTCTCTCTCTCTCTCTCTCTCTCTCTCTCTCTCTCTCTCTCTCTCTCTCTCTCTTCATCTCTGCTGTCCTGCCTGATGGCTGTGTGACAGTGAGAGTAGTGGGCTTTTTCCCTTCATGTGTGACTAGTCTGTGTAATGACTGCAGATGGGAGATCAGCAGGGGGCCCGGGGGGCCTTGAGGCCCTGTCATCCACCATGACCTGCTTCCTCTTCTAGTACCCATCCTCATCATCTGCCCTTCCACACACTCATTCGAAAAAAAGGGAGATTTGGGCAAATTGCACATGCCGTCCATTCGCCCGAGTCTCCTTCGCCCACAACTGCAAATAGGAAGGAGCGGTTTTAGAATCGCGGCATGACACAAAACATCCATTTGTGCACTCATGTATTAGATTGTGTATAATTTCTAAATATGTGTGTACGAGTGTGAGTGTGTGAGAGTGTGTGTGTTTGTTGGGGTGGGGCTTGTGGGGGGGGGCGGGGGCTGGTTTGGCGTTTATTCGTGATGATACACCTCCCCAGGGATAAGCAGTATTCCACAAGGATTAATGAAGATTTGCTTATTGACTGGAATTAATGTTTCACTCAGGCAGATCCGTAATAAACACAGATTCACGAGATGTCTGCCTGAACGAGGATTAAACACAATCAAATCCCATTTTGGAACAGATTTACAGCTGAGAACCTTACAAGATTATTTACAACGCAAGTGTGAAAGCAAACAAATTTGCAATCGAGGGGGAAAAAAATGGGAATAATTAGAGCAAGTCATCTCTCAGCTGCTATATGTTGCATTAATAAAGATAATGGCGATAATGAGGAAATGTCTTGTAGGCCTTTTTTTTGGATAATAAGTAAACAAGTGAGGTTCATTGACCTTTATAGCACACAGTGGACCCAATCCACATCCACTTAGTCTGTTTGTCCCATTATGGGTGGTTTAAGGAAAAGCAAATGATTGAACCAACACTATTTTTTTATCATTTTTGTCTTCCGTTCTGTGTCTTTCTCTCCGTTTTCCCTAGACTTTTAAACAAAACATTCCTTCTTTTATCTGTCCTTCTCTTTATCTCTGTTCATTCTCTTTCCTTTTTTACATCTTTCAATATCCTCCTTTCTCCCTTTCAGATGACTTGGAGAAACACCCATGAAGGGCCAGTAATAAAAATGTATTTCTTTATGTATAAAAGTAATGTATTCATTTACATAACTCATACTATGTCTAAATATCATTCTTCTTCTTCTTCTTTCGGCTGCTCCCATTAGGGGTCGCCACAGCGGATCATCCGTCTCCATACCACCCTCTCCTCTACATCTGCCTCTTTCACACCAACTACCTGCATGTCTTCCCTCACCACATCCATGAACCTCCTCCTTGGCCTTCCTCTTTTCCTCCTACATGGTGGCTCCATCCTCAGCATTCTTCTACCAATATAATTCATGTCCCTCCTCTGCACTAATATCTCAAAAAAATTTTAATAAATAAACCAGTAGCAAAGTTGTGGAGTTTTTCAAGCTAACTCTTACATGCTGAGAAAGTAACACACGTTCTGCTTATAAAAAAAGGTGTATATTAGATGCTACAGTATATTTGTCCATTTTTTTAGGAAAAGATGACAGTAGATGTCTATATTTCCTCCATAAAATTAATCCCACCTCTGAATGGTTGACATTTACAGATTCAAATAAATGTTTAAATGGGATTAATTTGTTCTTCGAATAAAATAATAAAATCTTCATTCTACATTCTCATAACAGGATTATTTATTAATTACGCATTATCGAAAATCCTGTCTTTTTCATGTAGATAGATAGATAGATAGATAGATAGATAGATAGATAGATAGATAGATAGATAGATAGATAGATAGATAGATAGATTGATATGCGTATGCGTTAAATATGCGTATTTATTACACCACTGGAGTGTTTCAACGATAATACCAATCTAAGAATAAATGAATTGACTGAAATAGAAAGCGGATTTTTACTTGTTCCCACTGACTTTATTTTAATGCACCCTCACAGCCACATGAAGATTTTTGATCTGATGCTATTTGACACCAGACCCTGCTGCCGTTTTAGCAGTTTGTGTGAATGACAGATGAAGCTGTGTCATTGTGTGGGAGGTGTGTTTCTTTTCTAAGAGGGCCTCAGGTCAAGCCTCGAGCCCCTGGGAACCGGGTTAGTGTTCCCTAGCGAGGGAGCGGCGAGAGGCTTGCGGGGCGTCTTTGGCCAAAAACCGTGGGTCATACTGCTCAGTCATGCAGAAGCGATCAACTATGACCTCCAGGAGTGTGTGTATGTGTGTGTATGTATGTGTTTACCTCAGCATTGGCATACTGTACACTTTCAGCCATTAGCTGCTGCTTCTTACTCGATGTCTTTGTTCGAACGTGACAGGAGCATTGAAATAATCTAGCTCCTACATCAATATCTGATATTTACTTCCATGTATTGCTTACTTGATAGATAGATAGATAGATAGATAGATAGATAGATAGATAGATAGATAGATAGATAGATAGATAGATAGATAGATAGATAGATAGATAAACATTTTTCATATGGAATATATTCATATAAAGCACCACATGAAGTTGACTCGAGGACTGCGAGCCAGAGCTTCAGTGTGCATGTGTGTGGGGGTAACGGATGATCAGCTGCGAAGGTGTCTCGGCGAAACTGTCGAGAATTTCAAGCACGAGTGAGTCGAAATCAGAGCTAATTTAGGACAGAGGTTCGGTGTCCTTTCAAGCAGCTAATTAATATGATATTTTCTCAGAGAGGGGAAATGTTGTATTAAATTAAATTAAGCCATTATCTAAGAGTGTGAATGTCTCACGGTCACTAATTAGTCTCATTTCGCTTCGAGTTGGTTAATTTCATTTCATTTTTTTTTCAAAGGGAACATTTTGTGTAGCTGACGATGAGCGGAAAACATTGAATTAAGAACAAAATGAAATTTCTATTAAAAAAGTCAGTTTTGGTCTGGAGGACACATTTAAAGTGATGTGTATGCTAATGTACATTGTTTGTTAAAGGATTAATTAGAGGGTATTATGTAGCTGAAATGAGGTCATGTGCAGCTGCTCACTGTCTAGGCTCTGGAGTTACAAAAACGACTCAATTTTAACCTTCTCTCGTTTGCTAATTTGAGAAGAATGCTGACTGTGACTAGCTGAGAAAAGTGATTACTGAGCAAGTTAAATAATAAAATAACCTGCTTCATTCAATATGGGTTATACCAACAGTGTCAGTCAGAAGTGTAGAAACATCTAGTCTTTAATATAGACTAGATGTTTCTACACTCCCATATATAATCTGTTTTGTCTTGTCTTGTCTGTTTTGTCTTGTATAGTCCAAGCTAAATGTGTAGTGTTGCTTATGTCTGTACTTTTGAGAGTCAATAATGGCTGGAACCAAATTCCTTGTGTGTGTCAACACACTTGGGAATAAACCTGATACTGATTCTGATGTTTTTTTGAGACACATGCAGGTTCCATTTGTTTATATGTAACAAGTTAGGTTAAAAATAAAACACACCAGAATTGGACAGTGAATGATTGGTAGAAAAAGGGAGGACAGGGCTGTAAAAAATTGGACATTTTTGGCTCTAACTGAAGCACTTATGAAAGACAGAGAACAGGAAAGAAGACATTAGCAGACTGCCTCACACCCACAGTCAAACATGAATGTGTACGCGTTATGATTGTTTTGGAGCAGGGAATTTTGGAGACTTATTCCGGGTGAAATGAATTCTGAACCAACATGGCAACCATCCCATCCTTCAACACCATGCAATTCCATCTGAACTGCAGCTAATTGGAATCGACTTCACCATATGACAAGACAATGACCTGAAGCGTACGTCTAAGCTCTGTAAGCATTATTTAGAGTCATCTGGAGTGATATCTATGATGAAATGGCCTGCCCAGTCACCGCACCTAAATCCTATTGAACCGCTCTGAAATTAACTGGATCTCAAGGTCAGAAAGAAATCTCCAACTAGTATAGAACACTTTTGGCAAGTTTTACAAGAGGCATGGCAAAATATTTCAGTGGAATGTTTGGAGAAACAAACTGTCCAGATGCCAAGAGTGTTATTCATGCCAAGTGAGGATTTTTCACTGAAAATAAAGTGAACCACGTGTTTTCCAAAAGTTTTACAGTCACTTTAGTTGAACTTTAAAATCTAACTTAGTGTGTTCTTTTCCTACTTTTTTCTAATGTAGTGCTAACAATAGAAAAGATGCTAAGTTTAAAGTGTAATTTTAACAAAAAAAAATGATTACCTGTAATAGCTACTTCCAGCTTATAAACTAGCTTAGTTTCTATCTGGAAGATTATAGATTTTACACATATATATTTTTGCCCAGGATTTTATACATTGGATCAAAATGATGGTTTGTATGCAAAGTGTACGATGAGTACAGGACAATAAATTCAATAGACAATAAATGTTCACAATATAGACTGTGAACACTAAACTTTTGAGTAGTGCAGCAGCAGCAAAAATATATATTTATATATTAAATTTATATATTATATTAATTATAACATTAACACAAATCATGATGGGGTAAATGTGAAAAGAAGATGCTGAAAAGGACCTATTATTATTATTATTATTATTATTATTATTATTATTATTATTATTAGAGCCACTGTAAGTTTTTCTTACCATTTTAATCTTGTAATGAGCTTGGAATCAAATCCTCAGACTTGTTTTTGGAGATCCAGTTTTGGAGTGCCACATATCACTCATTACTGACATATGCTTCAGCGTCAGGCTTCTCCGCACGCTACTGCATTAAAAGTCACTCTAATAAACTAACTCTGTGCCGTGTGTCTGTTGTGTTCAGCTGCGATTTCTAAAATCTGATGCCAGCCTCTGATATTCCACAGGGTTTCCGGTGAAGCGACTGCAGTGCGTGAGAGATTAACCACGGCTGGAGAGAATGAGAAAGGGATTATCAGCCAGTCTATTCAACTCCAGTGGAGAAGGATAAAGAAACAAATCAGCAGGATTGCTGAGGAAAAAAAACCTTGACACAAACTCTCGACAAACCAACCCGCCTCAATCTCTTCCCTAACTCTCCATATTTTTATACATCTATCACTGGACATCTTGCTCTTTTTTTGCTGTGTTTACTCCAGTCTATCTCTTCTCACTACGATTCTTGCTCTATTTCTTTAGCTGTGCACTATGGGGAAAGGTTTTAATACCGGATTAGGTCATCCTCAAGGGATAACACACTCCCTACGTTCACTAACACAGGTTAACAAAGACTCTGCGCTTCCCGCTGCAATGATCATCAAGTTCACAGTATCAGCATCGGTGTTAATTTAACACCTACAGAGTCTACCGGCCTAACACTGAGCACTTTCTGAGGGTTTTTCCCCCTAACATCTGGTAAGACGCACAGCCTGAGAGATAAAATTCCCTGTGCCTGAGAGTCAACAAGGGTGGAGCTTTTGTAAACCTGAAAATATTGCAACCTCACTCATTTTTTGTGCTTTCATTTCTCACATTTAGTTGGGTTTTTTTTGTTTTTTTGGTAGTAGTCTCCAGTTTTAGAGGTAAAAGTTGTAACTGTCTTTTTACTTCTCACATTACAGCAAATTCCTTCTTTGCAAATCCCCGCAATGTTAGGAAGCTGGGGTCAGCCATGATACAACACCCCTGGAGCACAGAGAGTTAAAAGCTTGCTCAAGGGCCCAAGAGTGGCAGTTTGGCAATACCGGGCTTCAACCCCTGAACTTCCAATCAGTAATCCAAAGTTTATCTTATTACCTTTAAGAGAAAAAAAAGAGGCTGACACGGGAATGACTGTTTATCGCTGCTATAACATTGTAGGTGAAAACAGTAACTATAAGCAGATCAAACTTACAGGATGTTGTACTTTAAAAAATCATTGCAAGCAGTGTATAGTGTGCTGTTATAGATTAATAATTATCATTGATTGTCTCAAACCAGGTTTAAAGTCTCAAACAAGTTAAACATTTCATGGTTTTCTTTATTAGAAAGTCCAAACACATAAAACATTAAATACAATTTTTTCCTAAAAGTCCTATAAAAAAAAGAAAAAAAAGTGGGAAATAAAGAAAAAACATTACAGTCTGACATTCCAAGGAATTTGGGGATTTTAAAAGTAAATAAATGAAGTTAATCATGTGTAAATGTAAAAAGATGTCATATGTTATTATTTAAAACTCTTTAATGATATATTTTTCTTGTTTTTAATGTAAAAATGCTATTTTATCTTTTCAACATTTACTACCAGCTTCAAATTGATTTGCTGCCTATTCGCTCACTTGTTTCTACCCAAAATGCAATTTGATTTCGATTGTACCTCGAAATTTATTGAATCTAAGATGATCTTCTCCTGACAGAATCCCTGCGAAATTGTTCCGTACATAATGTATGTTTAATTGCTTGTTTATTCTTGGTGATTTATATCCTATATTTAAAAAAGAAATTGAATAAATATGACTAACACTAGTGTGTTTTAAAAATTTTCAAATGTAACTTTTTTTTTTACAGTAAATTAACTGGTAGTAATTGACAAAAAAAAAAAAATTACTGTTTTACAATATGCCACATATTTTAATACAGGCTAAGTGTAATGTGTGTGACGAATTTGTCCACGACAGCCTCTTCTTTCCTATGAATTTACCTCAGGGTTCGAATTCGCTTACTTAATTTCATTCCCTTCTTCCCATAAAGTGAACTTAACTGCCATGCACTACACACGGATTAGTGAAAGAGTGAGGGACTTTAGATGCAGCAACACTTTCCTGCTTGAAAAATAAAAGCGATACCTTACTGCGAAACTCAGAAAGTCACCAATTTCAATTTGGCTTGAGTGAAAGCCTTAGCGTATCCTATTTTGAACAGAACCTGAGTATTTGACTCATATTGAGCGCAGTATCAAAGATGCACTAGTCCTTAACACCAAGACACGTGTTAGTGAAAAGCCCAAAACAGATAATTTGTGAGGTTTTGTTTTCTAAAATACAAATCTAAGTGTACAATACTGCATTAACCGTCAACACAACATCCTCTTTAACATGCCACAAAACCGCTAGGTAGTAAATCAATCTTTTTCAAAAGAATCTTCAATTAACTGATAAAATCACAATATCATGTCACAAAGTAGAAGAAAAATTAGTATTCAGTGGACAAATACAATTAAAGCATATAATTTTAGATGAAGTAAAACAAAATATGCAAATCTGACTGACTGATAGCAAAATGTAATTGCGAACAATCACTGTCAGTTAATATATAGTGGAGTTAATAATTCTTTTATTGAATCATAAATGTAGTTGAGTACAGAATAAAAGTTGTTGTCTTTGATACTCTGTAAATCTAGAATGTAGACAAAAAATATAAGTACAACAATGAAGTACATTTACTCAAATAATTTACACCACTGTACCTAATACACACAAGAACACACACTTACACACACTATTTAAGGGACCTTCATTCAGGAAATCAAGATAAAGTATATTTTAAAATTGAGCCGTGATCCTTTGCTTACTTTATTGCTGAACTGTTTCTTTACCTGGGTTTTGATCTTGTGAACTAATTGTGGCTGTGTTTTGGGTCATGAATTTGTATTTGTCTGCCCTGTGGTTTATTAAACATCTCTGATCACTTGCGTTTGCATCTGTTTAGCATTCTGTACATGACACTAATTAGGAACAACTTGAGAAAAGAAATGTAGAAAGTTATTTTTCAGTGTTTTGAAATGAAGCTATAAGACCTGGTGATGAATTTCTCTCTTCTGAAGTGTAAGTTTAAATGAGAATGTATTCTGTAGGCATGTCCCAGTATCCAGATGTTTAGTCATTTATTTACTTTTCAAAGGTTTTGAAGGAGTGAAGGTAAGAGAATCTTCCCTCCAACTGTCTACACTCGCGTCGAGCTAACGAAGCGGGCAAAGTGTCTCGCCGAGTCTCCTGCATATGATAATAATAAATACATGTGAAGAGCTTCGATAATAATTACAGCTTGCCGGAGTGGAACTTGGAGTTGGCCGTGTTTCTTTCTCATGAGATGATGATATGTCTTCCCACATGTTATGCATTAATTAGATAGGTGCGTCTCAGGATGAGGCCCGACGCACTCATAAGCGGGCAAGTCCCCATGTTAAGCCCGACAGCAGAGCGCTGTTTAAATGTGGCATCCCTATAACATGTAATTAGATAAGGCTCATCTCAAGATGAAGACACGTCACATATGTGTGGGTTATTATACACCTTCTTGTATTTGCTTACTGTTTGAATGGTATTTCCAGTACTGAGTTTTTTTTTTAGCAGAGTTAATGTCAGTTACTTGAAGTCTAGTTGTTGCCTAAAAGCAGGAGAACAACATATACAAACAGCATATACAGGCGAATACATCGACAAGACACCAAAAAACAGAATCAAAACCCAAAATGCAAACATTAGATCGAGGCTATCTGTAATACAGTACTGATATTTCGCAGTGCTTATCTATAAAGGAATGTAATTTAATTAGTCTGTGTGATCAGTTAAGTAAAGAGCAAAGACAGTCCATCATTACTTTACAGAAATTTATTCCACTCAATCTGAAAAATATCAAGAACTTTTAATGTATTCCCAAGTGCAGTCTCCTTCTTCGTTTAGCTGCTCTGATGAGGAGTCGCTACAGCGGATCTGCAATATCTGCAAATAGCATAGTCCATGGAGACTCCTGTCTGACCTCGTCCGTCAACCTGTCCATCCCCACTGCAAACAGGAACGGAGAAGCAAATTTGACATGTAAAATGAATAAATACTAGCCACTAAAGCTGGTCTAAGCTTATAATCACTGCAAAGTCTTGCCACCATCTCTATTTGTGTAAGTTACCAGCTTCATATTAACAGTACTGATTGCCATTGCGATGTTCCGGAATTGCAAAAGACCATTAAATGTTATTGCCAATGTCAACTGGTCAATATCATGGCCTTAAACAAAGCCGTAACAAGATCTACAATCCGTGTTTATAAATGTCTCTTATCCGGCAGGACGTTATAGACCACATCTGTATTTTGGGGACAACCTACGCTGATGTTGTCAGCGTTGTTGGGTTTCAGTTAAATTCCGGTTCACTCGGTCTGTCAGGACTCGCTGGGGTGCTCGCTGAACCAGTCACGGATCCACGCATGACGTGAAACTGTCCGCCCTCATCGGGATTTTCACACTTTTCTGCCCAATATCGCATATCGCATGGATTATCTCCACTCTACTGTCCTACACATGTTGAGCTCAGCTTGCATAAAGTTTTGTTTGCTGTATGTCATGGTTTGTTGGATCAAAAAATATTTCATACTGTTTTCTGAAGCATGTTGCTCAGAACTTATCATGGATCTCCAAATGCTTGATACTGTGGTATAAGACAGTGTATGTTTGTGTTAGTCTCAGACGTGGATATATAACGTATCGCATATATCCTAGGCAACTAATTAACTCCACTTAGTCGCTCTCAAGTATCTGAACAATATTCCTCTTTACCGGTTCTTCTTTAGGGCAGGAGGAAAATCTTTATCATCATCATCAGCCCTCTCAATGCTAATCTGATCTTCTCCACTGAATTTCCATGGAGCTGAAGAAGGCAATTTCAAGGTCTCGGTTGTTATCTCACTTTAATGAGAAGGAGCTTGGAGTCTTAGTACATCAAGTGAAGGAGTGTCAAGGGAATCATTTTCTTTTACAAGCAGATCAGTGCATTAGTTTTGAATGCAATATCTTTATATGTGGTAATGCTGACTATCTGTTCTGAGAGTTGCAAAGAGTGGATATTGGTTATTACTGTAGTAAATAATTATAGTGTCAATTAAGTACATGGGTCAATATCTTCTAGGCATAATTTCTTCTTCTTCAAACTGTTACTACTCATTTGACACAATTGTAAAGGCTTTCTTTGGATGTAGTAAAATAAAATTTTCTTTTCACTTGAACATGGAGACCCAAACCTATTCCAGCATGACAATACTTTTGGGCACAAAGCCAGTTCCATGAAGATTTGCTTTACTTGGTTTGGAGTGAAAGATGTCCTGCTATAGAGCTCTGACCTCAACCCTATTGAACACGATGATTGTAAATGCTGACTGCACCCCAGGCCACCTCACCTCACCCACATCAGTAAAACTTTCTTTTGGCTTCTCCCATTAGGGGCCGCTACAGCAGACCATCCACATGTTTGATTTGGCACATGTTTTTGTGCTGGATGCCCTTCCTAACGCAACCCTCCCCATTTATCCGGGCTTGGGACTGGCATTAAGGCTTGTGCAACCCTAATGGCTGGGGTTGGTTCCCTGACCGGGGATCGAACCCGGGACACAGCGGTGAGAGCGCCGTATCCTAACCACTAGACCACCAGGGAACCTTCTCCTCACCTACATCAGTACCTGACTTAAATAACACCCTTGTCTCTGAATAAATACAAATCTCCACAATCACACTCCAAAATCTAGTGAAACATCTTCCCAGAAGAGTGAAGGTTATTATAACAGGAACTGTGGACTAAATGTGAAATGGAATGTACAAAAAGCACATATCAATCTAATTTTCAGGTGTCCAGAAAACGCGCAAATGTTTGCCCATAAAAAAATGACATTACATTTACAGAATTTGGTGGATACCCTTCAGACAACTGATCAGTTGAGAGTTAAGGGCCTTGCTCAAGGGCCTAGAAGTGGCAGCAAGATTTGATCTCACAACCTTTCGATCAGAAGTCTAACAATGTAACCACTGAGCTCCCCCTGCTGGGACATGATCCTAGGTGCCCCTGTCATCTTGAGCACAAGATGCTCAGTTTAGGAGCAACAAGGAGACTATCGAGTGGATTCTGATATGGTTTGAGACCCAATCTGATTAATTATACACAAGATATGCAGCAATAATTTTATTATTAGGGCAGGTGCACAATTTCACAATTCCAACTTACATTGTTTTGCAATAGTGTTCAAATGTAGAATGTGTGCATGCTTTGAGAAACGCACACACCCTTTTTAAAAGCCACGTTTCCATCCGAAATCCACCTCATTAATGCAATTGAACAATGGCGCATTTGGCGCTTCACGATTCATTACAAGGCCACGCTATATGTACGTAGGCCACCGTCGCCTTTCCCAGATGTTCCGGATGTTTCCGCCGTGTTCAGTGACTGTGTAACTGAACATTAAGTAGCTTCTGTTTGCCGGACTCGCTAATGGGAGCTATGTTAGGTGATCTGCTGGCGGATCGACTGGCGTTGTACTGGATTGGAAAGCTCTATTTGGGTTCTTCTGCGTCATCGACTTCGGCGTCATCGACTGTAAATAATGTGTTTGTAAATGCACACACTTCTTTTACACAACCGCACTGCCTGAGGCTTGCATCCATCATTCTGTACCTGAGTGTAGAAATTATATTGTTTTATATAGATTTGAGTCTGAAAAACTACAACCACTATTGCAAAAAAGTTGAGACAGTGGGTAAAATGGAAATAAAAACAGGATGCAAGTATCTGTAAATCTTATAAAACTATAATTTTTTCACAGTATGACATAGAAAATATATCAAATGTTTAAACTGGGCAAATGTACAATTTGAAGGGGAAAAAATAAGCAAGGGGGTTAATTGACAGCATGTCAGTAAGATGACTGGGTATAAATAGTGTATTTCAGAGAGGCAGAAAATCTTAGAAGTAAAGATGGGCAGAGCTTCACTGTGCTTCTGTGAAAGACAGTGTCTGCAACTTGTAGAACAATTTTGGAATAATATTCATCAACATAAAATTGCAAAACATTTGGAAATCTCATAATTTTACAGAACATAATATTATCAAAAGTTTCAAAGAATCTGGAGAATCTGAATTTCACAAGGGTGAAAATCAAATTAATGAATCTCGGGTATCATGCATTAAACAATAATAAATAAAACATAAAAAAAAACATCGTTGAAACGTTAAAAATCATTAATGTATCAATCAAAAAAGGAGTTGAACATGATAAAAAATATCTTGGGTTCTAAAGCTCGTAAAATGTACTGAGGCAAAGTGGAGAACTTTTCTGTGGCCAGACTAAACGACAGAAAAATGTCTTTTTGGAAACCATGGACATCATCTATTACAATAGCATGACTTCATAGTAGAAGAGTACGGGTGCTGAACTGGCCTGCCTGCAGTCTAGACATTTCACCATTTGAAAACATTTGATGCATCATGAAATGAAAAACACAACAAAGGACACCCAGAAGCTAGAATCCTGTATAAGACACATATGTGTCAACATTAATATCCCAAAACTTCAGCAACTGGTCTCCTCCGTTCCCAGATGTATACGGACAGAAGACTTGACGCTACAACGTGATAAACATGGCCTTGTGCCAACTCTTTTGAGACCCGTTGCAGCCATTAAATGTAAAATGGCATTATTTTCTCTTAAAATGGTATATATTCTTAATTTAAACATTAAAAATGTTTTCTGTTTTATTAAGAATAAAATATATATTTTTAAAAATCATTGTTTTTTATTTCACTCAGAGTCCCAACCTTTTTGGAACTGGGGTTATATTCAGTGGGGTGGTATTCAGTGTGTGTGTGTGTGTGTGTGTGTGTGTGTGTGTGTGTGTGTGTGTGTGTGTGTGTGTGTGTGGGTATATATGTGTGTGTAGACACCTAGACATCCACTGACCTGTGCAGGGCCCTTAACGAGCAGCGAGTGGTAGTGAGCGTGAGTGTTTGTGACAGGGCCGAGTGGAGCACAGCTGTGTTCTCTTTCACAAACACACCACACACACACACACACACATACACACACACACACACACACACACACACACACACACACACACACACACACACACACACACACACACCTTATACACACAATTCACATGCACTCACATACAGACACATACACTGTTACACATAAGTTTACACATGCACATGCACATGCACACGCACACACACACACACACACACACACACACACACACATGCTCTCTCTCTCTCTCTCTCTCTCTCTCTCTCTCCTCTCTCTCTCTCTCTCTCTGCATTCCTTTCTCCTGTTACTTTGTTACTCTGTCATTTTAGTATTTTTCAGTATTATTTTCAGTATTATCTCACTATTTATTTAGTTTCTTTCTCCCTCTCTAATTTTATCTCTCTGTGTTTTACTTTCATTGCTTTTCATTCCATCCCTCATTTCTCTGGTACCTTTTCATTACATCACAGCTTACATGACTCACAGTTTGGGATTTTTCAGATCATCGTCGAATATTGAACATTTGCAGGCTTTTTAGCAGACAATGGTCCTGTGTGTGTAAGTCTGTGTAAGTGTGTGTGTGTGTGTGTGTGTGTGTGTGTGTGTGTGTGTGTGTGTGTGTGTGTGTGAGTGTTTGAGTGTGTGAGGCCCTGTGTAATCCTCCAGGCTGTCCTCAGGACACATGTTATTGTTCAGGGTCAAAGAAGATAGCGTGAAGCTTGTTGCAGTGTGACAGGGCGACTCGCACGGTCTGATCTCGGATCAGCATGTGTGGAGGTCACGCTCTCAGGGGGAAAGCTCATAGTGTAAATACAGACATAAGCCTGATCCGAACTGGATTGAGCTGTTATAGAGGTTCCACAATACAGTCACCTACAAAAAATATTGGAACAGAAAGGCTGGATTTTTTTGGGGTTTTTTGCTGCACAATGAAGATATTTGAGTTTCTGAATACATCCTGCAGCCATCATTAGGAGTTACAGTACATCTTCATTAGTGATTAGGAACTTGTTCCAGAAGCATAATGCAAGCCAAAGCCTAAACACTACCTTCATCAAGTTTGACTGATGAGCTTGGACGTTCTGGATCATGAGCAGATCATTTCTTTCTTAACACTGTGGATTTAACAACACATTATAATCCGACTTTTTCATTCTTAATAAGTTAAATGTTGATAAGTTCTTTGCATATTGTCGGGGTTCCACATGTATTTTTGGATTGTGATGGCTTCACTCCCACCTGTGGAGGTTGTTGGTGACTGTTGTTTTAGAATTTTTATTTTGTCTTTAACTGCTGTTGTTTTTCCTGGCTTCTTTTCTTTCTTTCTTTCTTTCTTTCTTTCTTTCTTTCTTTCTTTCTTTCTTTCTTTCTTTCTTTCTTCCTTCCTTCCTTCCTTCCTTCCTTCCTTCCTCTGGCTGCTTAATGCCTATTTCTTCTCATCTTCTCCTTTTATTCTACCTTTCTCTTCATCCCTCCCATCCTTATTCTCATTCTTATGTTAATGACAAGTTATTGACTTTGTTTTTAAGGTTTTTCTTACAATGTTTCTGTGTTTAGCTGCTGATTTGTTTTAGATCTGCCTGTTGGTACACCGATGATTTCTTCTCCTTCTTTCTTTCTTTCTTTCTTTCTTTCTTTCTTTTCTTTCTTTCTTTCTTTCTTTCTTTCTTTCTTTCTATTGCAGGACACTTCAAATGGTTTTAACACTTATGAGAAATGCTTCTCATAAATGCCTCTAGTTCAAACTAGTTTCTCTCAGCTGTAAAATGGTTGTGTTTTTTCCCCCATAGACAGCTCCCTGGCAAAGAAAACATTAGTCACATGTTTCAATATTTCTGAACTTCTGATTTTATATGAGGATTTAAAAGCTAAAATTCAATCTATCATGTCACATTCATATTTTGATCTCCATCCCAAGTGTCTTCAGTGTACAGCAAAAACAAAAGCCCTTACCGTTATGGTATATTTGAGAGTGTGTGTGTGTGTGTGTGTGTGTGTGTGTGTGTGTGTGTGTGTGTGTGTGTGTGTGTGTGTGTGTGTGTGTGTGTGTAGAGGGAACACCTGTGGCATGGCACTGAGAGGGTGGTGCCCTCTGCTCTGTGTGTGCTGATGACATGGTGGGCAGCAGCCTCTGTCCTCTGTGCTGAGCTAATTAAGACTTCATGACTGTCAACGAGACCCACCTTCCTACACACACACACACACACACACACACACACACACACACACACACACACACACACACACACATACACACACACACATGCTCTGAAGCATAAATCTATGACTTTATCTCCCAAAAATAAAGACAAGAGCTAAACCTAGGGGGCAAATTCAAGAACAAGAACCAAAAACACATACTGGTCGATGAAGGGCAGGGGGCGATGGTGGGGCAATTTCCGCTCGAATGACTGACTCATTGAAGCACATGTCAATGCCATGAGAATTCAGCTTTCCGTCTGTCTCCTGATCGCTGTGCATATATGATACAGCATGCTTGGGTGTTTATATCTGAGTCGTCCACCACCCCATTTGCATTCAACCACAACTGTGTCTGTGTGTGTGTGTGTGTGTGTGTGTGTGTCTGCAACTGCGCCTAGTCAAGCAAGCGGCCCATGCTCATTGGCATTTCCCAAATGCCCCAGCTGGAAGACTGAGTGACACACACTTGTAGTGAGCCAATGACAAAAACAGGAAGTGTGTGTGTGTGTGTGTGTGTGTGTGTGTGTGTGTGTGTGTGTGTGTGTGTGTGTGTGTGTGTGTGTGTGTGTGTGTATGAGTGAGGAGGGGGCACTCAGACTCTCAGGTTCTCAGGTTGGGCGCTGTCCACGCCTCACACACCACTGACAGCGCCACCAATATACTCGCTTCCTGTCACAGCAGTCGAGCGCCATTAAAGATGCAGGGGCTTCATTTCCATCAGCCAGCAGCATGACGCCTTTTATTTTAAGTAATGTTAGCGTCTCTCTCTGCCATGATATTTCTGTCACGCTCTTCCCTCTGAGGTAATGGATGAAGCATCCAAGATTGGAGGGGCGGAGATAATTGACTTTCGAGAAAGCTTCTGAAATTACCTCTCGATTTTCCACCGACACACTTTCCAAAAGAGAGGGCCAGGCGATGGTGTGATGGAGCACAAGGTTGTCAATAAGCGCAAGATCAACATGAATATGTGTGTAAAATTATTTAAATGTTATTTAGATATATTCATTTTTACTGTATGTTTACCGTGATATTACACCCTAATGAAAGATTGAGCTTTTAAAATGTTCAGGATTCGACACATTATTTAGGTCTGACTGCAACTTACCAGAAAAAAAACGTTTCTGAACACTATCAGAACATTCCTCATTCTCCTTTTCAGAGTTTTCAGAGGTTTATTGATTTGTGTACTTATTTGTGATTGATTTGGCCAATTCTGGTGTTTGGTTTGGCCATTTTGGTGATTTATATTATATTATATTATATTATATTATATTATATTATATTATATTATATTATATATGGCCTGTCTCATTGACTAAGTCTGAGTCCTCATTGTCTTGCCCTCTCATTAGACTGAATGTATTTTTCTGAATTAATTCTGCTGCTGCAAATTTTACATCAGTAAATATTATGTGCTCATCTACACTTTCTTCAGTTTTCAGTGACTTTCTGTCACTTTGAAAAAACTTATTCTTGTTTCTTGAAATGTTTATTATGCCAAAAACACTGTCAGAACATCCACAAAACAACTCGTGTTGTTGTTAAACATTTCAAGAATTAAAAACAAAAATTCAACAGAAAAATATTTACATTACAATGCATTATATTATTGTTTTCAAAAAGTTTACAAGCTAGCTATATTATTAGCATCTATTATTAGCAAGGTTAGCCTGTACTCCCTGTCACGAGTCATTACAGAGAACATGTTTGTCAACATGGTCGATAATAAATAGTTTGATTGCAGTTAATGCTGTCATTTCTTGGTACTATTTCTTGTGGTAAATGTTCATTTGTTTCATAATCTGAGGTAAATATTTGTTTGTTGCTTATCCTGAGGTAACAATAATATTTGTGCAGTGGTGGATGAAGTACACAAGGCATGTAGTTGAGTAAAAGTAGAGATACAGTAAAATATTACTCCAGAAAAATGTAAAAGTGCTCCCATTAAACTTTCATTGAGTAAAAGTACAAAAGTACTTGTACTATGATTTATTTTGTCTATAATGTTCCTATTATCCTCTTGTCTATTTTCCTCTTGCTTAATCAACTGAAACTCTAATGTGACTCTTAACACACCAATCTATTAATTTAATTATATTAATGGGGCAAACACTGATTGATTTCTATTAAAATTATTATGAGTCTATATCCTTCTTTTCAATTAATAAAAAGAGACACGCAAAACACACAAATAAGGACACAGGTGTTGTGGCGAGTTATAGTCAGGAGTTTCTTTCATAATTTATTACTCTCAAAACTGATGCTGAACTGTATGTTCATGCTAAGAAGATACTACCAAGCAGCAATGGCGTTTCTAGGTCCTGAGTGTAAAATGCCATGACCCAACATATCCCCCATTGATTAGTTTTAGCTTTGAAAAGTTCCTTTTTGCTTCAGCTGCCGTCACTGGATGAGTAAAAACATTTTCTCACATGAAATTTGTGAAATTTGTGTAACGTGTTGATGACATAGGTCAGAGGAAAGCCTGGTTTCAGCCGACAGGAAGGCTACTGGAGTTTAAATACAACTTTACAACTGTGTTGAGCAGAAAAGCAGGATTGGATAGTGAGCATATGTTAGTACAGATTAGCTGCAAATTCCTTTCATCAAGAAATATTTATTCACACGTTAACCATACTTTGCTGCCTAGCAACAAACCTCTTATGGTAAAGCTGCCTATTTTGTGGTAGAAATCATCATAATTTAATGTCATTACTTTTTGCGAAAGAATACACGATTATAAGCTTCACTCTCTCGATGTAAACATTCCTACTGTTTTTTTTAGACAGTGAGAACACATGACATTGGACCTTCATTAGTGAACAAACTTGATAGATAGCATCTAATTGGTGAAATTTTGCAATACTGTTGAATAAACTGATAATTATTGGTTATTAACGACCTCACATCGCTCTGTACTACCATGTAACTGACAGGAACCTTATTTGTCCACTCAAAAACTTAATTAGATTTTTTATAAGTTCTCTAATTCATACAGAACCAGTTCTGCCTCTAATGGACCGTTTCCATGTCTCCTTATTGTAAATTAAGCATTGTTCCTGCACACTTTCACACACAGACACTGCATTCTACCTAAAGTAAAGTCCGGCCAAAACCCAAACATTTCATTAAAGCATTCGTCAATTGATCAGACACGGCTTCAAACAGCGAACGCTTATTATTTTTCAAACACTCTGCCCATCCAGGCATAAAACATGGCCATGGCAACGAAGCCTCATTTAAACAAAATATTCATAAAGGTTATTAAATATAATGGTGCTGTCTAGTTAATGATTAGTGCTCATTAAACTGTCCTTCAAAAGATTTATTTTCGGCTCTTATTAGCTCATGATGGAATAATCACGGCTCAGGGAACAGATGTGAGCTGTTTAATTATTTTATGTGGTTGCTGAGAGCTCTGATGAGCATGAAGTCCAATACTGAACTCAACCTGGAGTTCAGAAATGAAAGCTTTGTAAGATCTCTGAAGATGTCCTAGGGTATCTGAAACCAAGACTTTAGTAGGAGATCCTTTAAGTTAGTTGGTTAGTTAAGGTGAAGGATTGGACTTGTCCAGCACATTCCACAGATGCTTTTTGTGGAATTTGGAAGATGCTCTTATATAAACGCTTTGCTTGTTTGTCATGTTCCTCAAATCACTCAAAACTATTTTTGCAGGGTTACAAGAAACATTGTCCATCTGAAGGAGGACACTACTGTGAAGTGGTGTAGGTGGTCTGAAACATAGGTAGGTGGTACCCATAGTTTTTCAGCAGAACATCACGCAGATCATCACAGCCTCTGTCGCCTTGCCTACTTCCTATAGTACATCCGGGTGCCATCTCTTTCCTAGGTAAGCATGATCACCTGGAGAAGATTTGGTCAACATCTGGCTGTCTACGATGATGACAAGCAAATGTAATTCATCAGACCAGAGCACATTCTTTCAATGGTCTAGTTTTGATACTCGCATGCCCCTTGTAGGAACTTTCAGTGGTGTACATAGGGTCAGCATGGGCAGTCTGAACAATCTGCAGCTACGCAGTTCCATGCACAGCAGAATGGGATGTATCTTGTGCTCTGACACCTTTCAGTCCTTTTTCTATCAGTTTGTGTTTCAGTAGTTTTTCAAGTAGTGTTATCAGACCAGAGGTACTAGTCTTCACTCTCCATGAGACCAATGGGACTTGGGCTCCCATTAGCGTAAGATGTTTCCTTTGTACCTCTTTTTGAAGGGATTAACTATGCAGTCATCTGGTTCTCACTATCTGACCCTTGTCAAAGTTGTTTTTTATAAGAATAAAATTTTGTTATAGAAAATATAAGTAGTTCCTCTAACTGAGTGCAAAATATAAATGATTCTTTTTGTGTTCAAGTGCCAATAATTCTGCCTCTTATTAACAACTGAACTTTGGTAAATGTTAAAATGTTTGTCACTCGCATATATTTTTTGCCCAGTCTACCTTTAATATCACTAAATTTGACTAGTTAGTAATTCCCCTCAGGTTCCTCTTTGTTTGAGCATTATGCTAAGTGCTAATGCATGTTAATGTGTTTTTCATTAACCGGGCTCCTGAAGCCCTGGCCCGCCGGTGGGCGTGACGTAGCCCGTCTCCGAGTCGAGTCGGGGAGAATGCAAAAAAAAGTTTCCGGAGCCATTTTGTTTGGCGCGGCTCTGTAATTAAGCTGCCAGCAGCGGTGCATTAACGCCGCATTAGGCAGTGCAGGGCCGAGTCGAGTACTGAGGTAAAAACAACAAGGGACTGTACTGGCCATCACGTCTGCAACACGCTGACCTCTATTACAAACACACACACACAAAAACACAACCACACACTAAAGGATTCATCATTGTGTCTCCCAACCTGATATAACCCATAATTTATAAACACACATAGTCCACAGTTTGGCAAACTAAACTTTTTCCTTTCTATATTTGCTTTCTATATCTTTCCATGTATGTGCAATAAAATACAGTAAAGGTGCAAAAGAGTAGACTGCAAAAGTACTGCAGGATTTAAAGGCACTCCTCAGTCAAGCTATACAACATGTCTGAAAGTTTACTTCTTTATTTTTACACCAAAACTATACATTTGGTCTTAGTCAAAATCTATCATAGAAATATCTAATTCAAGCCACACCCAATTTTTTGTAATAATAATACATATTTTAGCAAATGTATTGCCTTTTGCACAGGTACATTGGAATTCTTGTGTGCACACATTCTAATAAAAAAAGAAAAGAGGAAGGCCAAGAAGGAGGTTTATGGATGTTGTGAGGGAAGACATGCAGGTGGTTGGTTTAAAAGAGGCAGATGTAGAAGACAGAGTGATATGGAGACGTATGATCCACTGTGGCGCCCCCTAATGGGAGCAGACGAAAGGAGAAGTCTGTCTTAAAGACAGGTACTGATGTAGTTGAGGTTCAGTTGTGTTAGCAGGCTACTCAAGATCTTTCACTCCAAACCATGTAAACCAAATCTTCTGGATTTTTGCACAGGGGCATTGTCATGTGAAGGGAAGTGAAGGGAAAATGCCATGCTACAGCATCCAAAAACATCCGATACAAACGTGTGTCAAGTTTGTGCTAACAGTCTGGAGAAGAACGACATATGGCTGGAAAGTCAGGTGTCCCAATACTTTTGTCCATATAGTGTATGTCTTGTTATTTTAAAAAGAATTTCCACTAAATCATTGCTTGAAGAGATTAATAAGCATAAATGCTATTTCAGTGTTTGTGATCTGGTTCTCATTTGTAGAGGTTGAACAGTTTATCGGTTTTGTCAATTAATCGGCAGTTGATTACTGGAACTATTGGTTATCTTCAAATATTCATACCCATAGTGCATTAACTAAAGTTAACAGATAAATTGAAAATTTACTTCATTAAGAAAATGTATTAGTAAATCTTGAAATGAACAAACAAACAATAAACAACACTTCTAAGCAGTTATTAACTTCGGTTAATGTTACAAATGGAATTTTGATGTAACGCGTTAACATTTCACATTAATGTAATCAGTGCTTAAAATGGACATTTTTAAATGTTTCACAAAGGCCAGAGCATTGAATTTATATATTCATAGTATTTATATATATAGGGTCCTTGTTGGTCTAGTGGTTAGGATGCGGCGCTCCAACCCCAGCCACTCTTAGCGGCGGTCCCAAGCCCGGATCAATGGGGAGGGTTGCATTAGGAAGGGCATCCAGCGTAAAAACGTGCCAAATTAAACAAAAAAACCCCATATATATATGTTGTTGATTTTTTTAGTTTTTTTAATAAAGTTCAAAACTATTTTACATAAAGTGTATTTCCAGTATCCAATTTAATATATATCACTTGATCAGTTATCGCCAAGTATGATCCAACCTAGCTCTCGGTATCAGTGAAATCTATCTCCACTATCAGGTGACTTCTACACATTTGTTTGTCTAATTGCTCAATGTTTAGTCAGTCCTTTTTTTTTTGCTGTGGCATAGCTTATGTTCATTAGCATGTAATAGATTTTTTATTGATTTGACAAAATATATTTCGAGGCAATACTTTCATTCATTTCGGACTTCTGATTTAATTAAGCAACAACGTATTCACTCAAAAACAGGAACCGACAATCACTACAGTCTCATCACAGTTCTTATCCTCTTCTCGTAGGGTTTCTGCAGAGTGTAGGTCCAGCCCTTGTCGTCACCTCGCACCGTAAAGCTCTCGTGTCAGAAACAATCTGTTGCTGATGTGTCGACTTCGGTCGAGTGGCTGCTCTGGAACCCTCTGTGACCTCCGGTGATCAGTCCTGACCTGCCACATGCTGTTTGGACACACACCACTACCTGTGAATGTGTGTGTGTGTGTGTGTGTGTGTGTGTGTGTGTGTGTGTGTGTGTGTGTGTGTGTGTGTGTGTGTGTGTGTGTGAGAGAGAGAGAGAAAGGAAGGTTCTGTAGGCTGTTTGTATGGTAATTAGACAGTAGTGATGAGGATGCGGCAGTAATGTGAACAGACAGGAGTTTTTACACTTGAAATGTGAATCACACACACACACACACACACACACACACACATGCGTGCACAGGGCCAGGTGTGAAAGAACATACACTAGAGCTGCTCGAATGTAAAAAAAAATGTCACTAATAGTTTTGTAATATTTTATAATATTTATAAGATTATCCAAAGCTTTTTGCATAATGTTGGACGAAGTACACAAAGCATGTACTTGAGTTAAAGTAGAGATACAGTAGGAAGTAAAATTGTTCCTTTAAACTTTCACTTGAGTTAAAGTACAAAAGTATTTGCCTTTAAATGTACTGAAGTATCCAAAGTACTAAGATTGATTATGGCTATAATGTTCCTATTATCATTTTTGTCACAAGATTCTTGCTTGAACTACTCAGGTTACGTGAAAAGACACACCGATTCAGTATTATCCACTTATAAATAAAAAGGAACGACTGATTTTACAAAATGTAGTCGAATAAAAAGTAAGAGTCACCCGGAATGGACACTTCAGTAAAGTACAGATACTTGGAAAAGCTACTTAAGTGCAGTAATGAATTACATTTACTTCATTACTGTCCACCACTTGTTTTACAGCAAATAAATGTTCCTTATATATAAATATACAGTATGAAAATGATATTGCATTTAAGGGACTCTTTTCTGTGGCTGAATCCCAAATACCATCTCAAAGGTAAGTGCACTGTGTGAATTCCATTACAACATCTTGTTCTAATAAATATAGTGAGCATCTGTAGTGAACTAAATGCCATTTTTCTCTACAAAAATAAAAGAAATTAATAATTATAATATTAATAATAATAATAGAATACTGTGTCAACATTGTGTCCTTGTGATTTAGCAACAAAGTCTACAACCACGAACGGTGTGTGTGTGTGTGTGTGTGTGTGTGTGTGTGTGTGTGTGTGTGTGTGTGTGTGTGTGTGTGTGTGAGGTCAGTTCAGGGTAACAGCACCAGCTGTGGCCATTCACTCAGGGGTGTGTGTCCTGGGGCATGATGGCCAATGTGTGTGTATGTGTGTGTGTGTGTGTGTGTGTGTGTGTGTGTGTGTGTGTGTGTGTGTGTGTGTGTGTGTGTGTGTGTGTGTGTGTGTGTCACAGCAAAGCAGACCATGAGGCAAAGTCATCGACTTATTGCTAAGGTGAACAACCTTCTGTAGGACATTAGCGGGCACACACCAAAAACACACACACACACACACACACACACACACACACTCACATTAGGTGGAGGTCTGTCTTTTACCCTCCCTCCTGCTCATCCATTTGGCCTCTCAGTGTGTGTGTGTGTGTGTGTGTGTGTGTGTGTGTGTGTGTGTGTGTGTGTGTGTGTGTGTGTGTGTGTGTGCTTGCAGGTGAGAAGCACAGCTCCTTCTTTGCATAAGCGCTAATGACAGCAGCCCGAGCAAATGGAGCCAGTTAGCCTAGCGCAGCGCTAATCATCTCAGCAGGAATTCCTGTCATTCTGCATGTGTTCTGCAATCGGCCCATTTAAACATCAGGCAGTGATGGGGCCGCCACACCCCATAGTCAGCTCAGGAAAGAGAGAGAGAGAGATAGAGAGAGAGAGAGAGAGAGAGAGAGAGAGAGAGAGAGAGAGAGAGAGAGAGAGAGAGAGATGGTGGTGATCTGATGAGATAAAATTACCTTTTAATTAGCCTACTCTTTAGACTCTCATAATTGTTTTGGTCACACAACAAACCGCCGAGGCCTGTAATTACCAAAAAGCTATTTTGGGGATTAAAAAGGTCTAGAGCGGTACGTAAAAGAAAAAAGAGAGAGAGGGCGGGGGCGGGTTTGGAAATGAGGTGGTGAAATGGAGGGCAATCGTGGTGAATGTTTCATTATTAGATGAGTGTTTAGCGGAAAATAAAAAGTTGTTTAAGTGCAAATCAAAGCAGCCAAAGCTGATGGCAATAAAATTATATTTGCGTGCGATGACCGTGTAAATAAAATGCTCCAGGATCGTCAGGTGCATGAATCAGGTACATCAGGAATTTTGTGGGCATAAAAAAAAAACCGGATGGTTGTGAATTAGAAATCTGAAACACACTGTATAAAAGTATTGGGATAGCTGACTTTTCCTGGTATATATGGTTCTTTAGATTGTGTAGAATTATATTTGACCTTCAATTGAACTAGGAGACTTAAACCTGTACCAGCATGATGATGCCCCTCTGCACAAAGCCAGCTCCCTGAAGATATGCTTTATATGGGTCGGAGTGGAAGATCTCCTGCTACAGAGCTCACATGCTGACTACACCCATTTACATTTACAGTATTTAGCACACACCCTTATCCAAAGAGACTTACAATTACAACTGAGCAGTTGAGAGTTAAATGCCTTGCTCAAGGCAACAGCAATGACAGCTTGATTTGGTGGTGCTGGGATTTAAACTCAAGCCCTTAAGGTGCAAAGTCTAATGCCTTACTTAAGCAGTGAGCTACCACTACCTCAGACCTACTTACATCACCTACATCAGTACCTGACTTTACTAACACGCTTATAGCTGAATCAGCACAAATGTCCACAAACACACTCCAAAATCTAGTGAAACATCTTTCCAGAACATTGGAAGTGATTATAATAGGAAATGTGGACTAAATGTGGAATTTTAGGGTCAGGTGTCCACAAAATTTTGTATAGAGTGTATAAAATCCAGGACTTTTTCCTTTATAAAATTTTAATCTCACAACCTCATGTTCATTAACTTCTTCATCAAACTATTCCTTGAGCTAAATCTCTGTCCATTAGAGCCATATTTTGATGTGATGAGATGCTAACCAATCACGATGCACTGTTTAACGAATACGTTTTATACCAACAACACATTTGACCTTTTATCCATTTATAGATATTTTTCACATTGTAAAACATTTATTAAACTAGTTTTCGATTATGTGAGGTATCCGCATACATGGCCCTGTATTTCCACACTGTTGCTATAGAAATGGCAACGTATTAGAACATTGATTTAAACCTGTGATTTGTCTTGCAGCTGGTTGATGAAAGGAATCATCACCTTCTGACCAATCAGATTTGAGAATTCCGCAGCATGTTTTACTACTGTAGCGAATAATTTTAAATCAATAATATTTACGTTTACATCATTTAACACACACACACACACACACACACACACACACACACACACACACACACACACACCTAGCAGATTAGAACTGTCAATGCAGTACTTTTGACTGACAGATGACCTCCTGCTGTTTAGAAGATCTTCAGCATAAATGACCTTTACCCTCTCACTCCTCTTCTAAGTAATTTCAGCTCCATTTTGCCCTGTATGTATATGTATATATATATATATGGGTGTGTGTGTGTGTGTGTGTGTGTGTGTGTGTGTGTGTGTGTGTGTGTGTGTGTGTGTGTGTGTATATGTATATATATAAAAAATTTACGAACATATATATATATATATATGTTCGTAATTTTTTTCTTTTTTCTGTGTGCAAATTTCAACACCCACAAGAGTTCAATGCTTTCCATCACAAAGCACTGCAGTTTATCTGCAATCAGTTCTTCAAGTCATGTACTATATGTAGAACAGTATGTTATCCAGGAAGCTGTGAGGTTTATGTGCATCCTTCTCTGAAAGCGTTTGTAGAACCCCAGAAAAAGGATACGAAAGAAATTCAAATAAACTAAAACACATCAATCATGAGATCATTGTTTTCAGTGATATCAGGTTTTACTGATTTACAAGCCTGTACATGTTTTAAATGTAGGTGCATCCAAAGTGAGATGTACAAAGAAGCAAAGAAAGCACATATACTAAAATTGGAACGATGCAGAGAAGATCAGCATGGTGGCCCCTGGGCAAGGATGACACGCAAAATCGTGAAGCAAAGAAAAAAAAAGAAACGTTGAATTAGATAGGAAAATGATAGAGCGCTGACTCTCCCTAGTGGCCAGTCTCAGCTGTAACCCTACAGAAACAACATAAAAACAATATTGCCGTAATACCATGGATGGTAGCAAAATACCAAGAATGCCAAAGTGGTGAAAGAAGGTACAGTTGCCACCTGATGCCATCTGATGTCACTTGCTGCTACTTGCTATCATGGCCACAGGCCTGCTCACACTAAACAAAATAATCATTTAGTGTCCGTTTGTATTCATGCTAGCCCCAGATTTGTATTCTTAGCTGACATGACTGAATCTCATGGGGTCTTCTGCTCTCAAAGACCATCCACTTCAAGATTTGATGTGTTCTGAGATGGTTTTCCTCGTGTTTCCATCCGTCAGCTTATGCCAGTCGATGCTACAGTGTCGCTGTGTTGGCTGTTTCAACAGTCAGTGTGTTTACGGTCTCCTTGTATTATGTTGTAGCATTTTGTTTGAGCTAAATGCCGCACATGTGCACATTATGTTGTTAGTATTTAGTTTGAAGTTTTGTGTAGTTCTGTGTTTCTTTCTGTTCATTAATGTTGTCTGATGTAGAACCTTGGTCCTGGGAGAACGTTGTTTCGTTTCACTGTGTACTCCACTGTACATGTTTGAAATGATAATAAACTCCTACTTGACTTGACTTGGTGAGAGTGGGAAGGAAAAATTCCCTGAGATGGCATGAGGAAGAAATCTTGAGAGGAACCCATCCTCATTTAGGTGACCCCAGATGTCCAATCATTATAGTTCCATCATTGTTGAGGTTATTAGCTGTTCATGGATGGACACTACATGCCATTGTATTAATCACAGTCCAAATCCATCCTCATGGTTCCTGTGTTTAACCTCCACAGAAAACTCAAGGATGTTTAGGCTCTTGATCAGCATTGAGTAGACTCCAAATGAAGAGAATTTCATATAGAAATAGTGCATTTACATTTACAGTATTTGGCATAAACCCTGATCCAGAGTGATTAACAAGTGAGTAGTTGAGGTTTAAGGGCTTTGGTGCAGTTAGCCATTAGCTTGGAGGTGCTGGGATTTGAACTTGTGACCTTCTGGTGCATAGAACAGTGCCTTAACAAATAAGCTACTACCTCTCTTGAGTATCAGGGCATTGGGGCAGAACCGACAGGTCCTTAGAGCCGAAAGGGATCACTGGCATCTCAAGAGACTGTGTAGCGAGAGAGAGAGAGAGAGAGAGAGAGAGAGAGAGAGAGAGAGAGAGAGAGAGAGAGAGAGAGAGAGAGAGATAGAGAGACCTTCCTCTCAAGGTTTCTTCCTCGTAACATCTAAGGGAGGTTTTCCTTGCCACAGTCGCCACGGCTGCTCATCAGGGATAAATGCACACCGTTCAACCTTGACTGTTGATTTCTGTAAATCTGCTTTGAGTTTGAGTTCAAATAAAACGAGTTAAAATAATTCATGTTCTGTCTTTGTTATTCACAACTTTTTATAATTCCGTCGTCACTGAATGTACAGGTCAATAACGCTGAGTTTCTCTAGATGGCAGCATTTCTGCATAAAGTGCAGCTCTGTATAACCTTCTGCTCTTTTGCATTACACAGTAAACAATAGTCTCAATAGTCCAGTGTCAAAGAAGTGTTTTATCAAGACTCAGTAAAGCAGGTAGACTTGTGAAACTAGAAACAAATCAACATAAATAATAGAAACTCGAGGCACTTGTACCAGGAATTGCTTATCGTTCATCAGCATTGTTTATCTAATATTAGCTAGGCAGTGGCACTTCTTTTCACCACCTTTCCTCTTTCCAATCAGGATTTTCCAACAACAATCAGTGAGCATGAAATCCACTCTCGCTGTGCTTTTAGTTTACGCTTTCACACCATTCCAGTAGTTTAACTCGCAGCCTTCATGACGGCAGGACATCGCTCATCGCCGATTAGTCGAAAGCGCTCTTTACAGACGACTCAGCACAATTAGATACATCCGATCTCTCCGTTCTATCCTTCGCTCAAGCTGAACACCTCCGAGGCTTCATCCTCCGCACGAAACCTGGCGTTCCCTCACACTAATTTACCGCATGACCCCCAATCTGACTAAAGCACTTTCAGATAGAGTCAAGCCTGAAATTGGAAATTCTTGAAGCAGGAATATCACTTCTAGCTGATAATTGCGTCAGTTTGGAAATTTTTCTTTTTCTTTTACAAGAATTCACTTCTCTTTTTTTTTATCTGAATGATTGCCATTTGTAGTTAATAATTAGGGCTGCAAGTCGATCCAGAAGAAGAAATTTATTCCTCAACTCCAGGCATTTGGGCATTGAGAGGCAACTCTGAAGCTTTAGATTTGTTCCTACACAGTAACAAAATGAAAGAAGCCCTATAAAGACCAAAAAATCATTATGTTTGTTATTTGCTGATCCTCCGATGCGTACAAAGATATAATTTCTGGTAGCATGTCTTCATTTCTAGACAATAGTCCCATAGTTTCAGTTCCATATATTTCAAAAAACAATGATGTAAGACTGGATCTGTTTTGTAAATACACCAATCAGCCATAACATTAAAGTACTGACAGATTACGTGACTGACTGAATGAATGATTATCTCGTTACACTGGTACGTGACAACGGTCAGATATTAGATCGCAAGTAAACAGAAAGTTTCCTGAAGTTGACTTGTTTGAAGCAAGAAAAATGAGCAATCATAAGGATGTGAGCAATTTTGATAAAAAGGCTGAATTGTGATGGCTGGGTCAGAGCACCACCTGCCTACAGGGGTGTTCCTGGTATGCAGTGACTCGTACCTACCAAAAGTGTTTCAAGGGAGGACAACCGATGAACCAGAAACAGGGGTCATGGATACCTGGCTTGCTGATACACATTTCTGTGTATCAGCACAGGATTTCTGATTGGAAGGTTGGGGGTTTAAGCCCTGGTATAGCCAAGCTGCACTCTTGGAGGACTTGAGCAAGGCCTTTAACCCTCTGTGCAGCAGGGACACCATAACCCAGCTTCCTAACATTGCTGGGAAATGCGAAGAAAGGCAAATCAGTCAGTGAGCCCATTTTGACCCCTCGCTGAAAGCTCCTACATTGGGCAGGGGAGCATCTGAACTGTACCATGAAGCAAAGAAAAAAAAGGTGCTCTGGTCTGATGGATGATATTTTCTTTACATGTGGATGGCTGAAGGTGTGTGTATGTGTGTTGCTTACCTGTGAAAGAGATAGCATCATGATGCAATATGGGAATGAGGCAAGGTGATCGAGAGAGTGTGAGACTCTGGGCAACGTTCTGCTGGGAAACCTTGGGGGTTGGCTTTCAGATGGATGTTACTTTGACCGAGAGCTTGCAGACAAAGTACACCCCTGATAGCAGTGGTCTCTTTCAAGACGATTATGCGCTCTGGTCAGAAATGATTTGAGGAACATGACAAAAAGTTCAAGGTGTATCCAATCTGACCCATAGAGGCTCATCTCACTACTTACAGGATTTAAAGGATCTGCTGCTAATGTCTTGATGCCAGATGCCACAGTTGCCTTTAGAAGTGTTGTTCAGTCCATGTTTCGATATTTTGGAGCCACAATGAAGAACAACACACAAGGGATTTCAAGTTAAGGCCTATCTGTGTATAGACATATGATAGCTATAGGTGAATTAGGATATAAAATTGTATAATCCTTAAATTTAAAGGTGTAGGTCCTTGGTTGAATATTTGTTCCAATACTTTTCATGTATAATCAGAATCAGAATCAGGTTTATTGGCCAAGGAATTTGGTTCCAGCTGTTAGTGACTCTTAAAGTACAGACATAAATAACACCATACATTCAGCCTAAACTATACAAGACAAAACAGACAATACAGACAATGTGAGACAATATAGATGGTACGAGTATTAAATAATATAATTGCCTTTTTGGACCAATTTGTAAGTGATTCAATTGACAATTTTGCCTCTAATAGAAGATTGTATGTAAGATGGCGAACAGCAGACGGCATGTTGGCAGACATCCTCACCCATTCAATGAAACATGGGGGTGGAAGCCTAATAATTTGGGTTGTTTTGGAGCAGCGAATGTTGGAGACTTATTCCGGGTGAAAGGAATACTGAACCAACATGGCAACCATTCCATACTTCAACACCATACAATTTGTCCAAGATCTGTAAATGTTATTTAGAGAACAAACAGTCAGCTATCATTGAATGACCTGCCCAGTCACCGCACCTAAATCCTATCGAACTGCTCTGGGATGATTTGCATCACAAGAAAAACATTATCTGGCAACACCTCTGGCAAGTTTTACAAGAGCCATGGCAAAGCTTTTCAACTGAATGTTTGGAGAAATTAATGTAAAGCTGTTCATAATCAGGGAGAATTTTTCAAGGAAAACAGAGTTGAACATCTGAACAAACTTTTGACAGGCACCATAGCATTTTCAAAACGATCTTCTAATTAAAAACCTTCGCTGTAAAACATCCCTAGACCACAACACGATGTTAGATATGATATATGAGATGAAGAATCTCTCTTCATGAGCAATTGTTGTTTCTATTGCACACCACAAGAGGGAGATACACACTCAGAGTTCTCCTCTCTCTCACACAACACCCAGTTCAACTCTGACTAGGATAAAAAAGGAATTTTATACTTGTCAGGGTTGCTCTAGATCCCAAACCTGTCCTGGGAATATCTGGTGTGAGGCGAAAATATACCAGCAAATATTTCACCCAACAGCTTTTTTTTCCCCAGAAATGGAAAAAAAAATAAAGGAAACCCAAAATGAATGCATGCAGTAATATGTAAAAATGTGTATTTTAGGATTTAGTGTATATGCAAATCACACACACACACACACACACACACACACACACACACACACACACACACACACACACACACACACTCCTCCTTTTAAAATGGGATTATTAATAGCACAATACATTGGATTTGCATGTTGTATCAATGAAGATATGCTTTACATGGGTTGGAGTGGAAGATCTCCTGAGTTAGAGCATTGACCTCAACCCCACTGAACACTTTTGGGAGAAATGTGAATGCTGACTGCACCCCAGGCCTCCTTATCTCACCTACATCCGTACCTGACTTTACTAACACCCTTACATACTCCAAAGTCTAAGGGAACAACTTCCCAGAAGAGTGGAGGTTATTATGAAAAAGCAAATACGAATCTTATGCTCAGGTGTCCACAAACTTTTGTCCATATGGATATTTCCTATTTTATGACTTCAATTGTACCAATGGACAACACAATTTAAGGTGGAGCAGCTCCTATGCTTTACACCCCCATGCAAAAATCCAGATTCTATAAATATGCAGATGAGAAGATGCCCCCTATCCCCCTATCCCGCCATGCCCCACCCCCTCTATTGCTAAAATGCCATGACGTGTATTTCCATACTGATACAAGTCCTTTTTGCATTCAGTCACCATGAAGGGATTATTAATATTAATACTACTACTAATAATAAGCATAATAAGAATAATAATAAATAGATTTTATACATTTTAAGATGTAATTCTAAGCAACATTCATTCTGGAAACCTAATTTAAGGAATTTGTAAAACAATCAATCTTCTTACTGTAATTTTTTTTTATAGTGCATCAGAAAAGATGCAGAAACAACTGATTAAAATGAGCTGCATGATTATGTAAGTAAAAAGAGTGCAGCAGTGCACAAAAGAAGGAGACTGGTTTTATCTTCTTACAAACATTTTAGCGAAGGAGGAGAGAGCAGTAAGTGTTCAACATAATGGAAAAGGGGCAGTCTCCCTCTCACACACACACACACACACACACACACACACACACACACACACACACACACACACACACACACACACACACACACACACTCAAGCAAAAAGGAGAGTAAGTGCTTGTATGGCAAAGTGCCACAATGACAAATCAAAACCAGACAACTGACATTTCATCTGAATGAAAATGTCACCGAACAAAGCCTGGTGCTTTAATTGCCCTCCAAAACGGCTCAAAGGAAGCAAAATAAATAAATAAAAAATAACATGGATCAACCGTAACTTTTCAATATCTGATCCCATGATGCTCAGCATTAAGTCATTGTTGGGTCTGGACTTCAAACCAAGGGCTTCAGATTCACAAAGCAAAATCCGTCCATCAGCTCGATAACCTAAGCCAAGAGCGGCCATGATTTATATGCAGGAGAGATAGGAGGAGGGCTGAAGAATGTTTGTAGCTTCACATTTGGCTCAGGATTGAAATGTCATCTTTTCCAACAGATTTTCGAGCACCTTCATTTAAACTTTAGGTCATTTCAAACTATGACGAAATATTAGGACAAAAAAGGACTTTTGAATTTCATCAAATCTACTAAATGTGATTGGGGAACCAGCGCACCAAACCTCCAACAGTCCAGAAAATATTACAAAACAATATACAGTGTATGGAATACTGAAGTCTGTGAAATATTAAAATGTCCATAATACCGAAGTACAAAATACTAAAGTTAATGAAATCCTGAAAAACAGAATACTGAAGTGGAAAAAAGACTGAAGTGTATGGAATACTGAAGTACACAGAATACTGAAGTGTATGGAATACTGAAGTATACAGAATACTGAAGTGTATGGAATACTGAAGTATACAGAATACTGAAGAGTATGGAATACTGAAGTATACAGAATACTGAAGTACACAGAATACTGAAGTGTATGGAATACTGAAGTATACAGAATACTGAAGTGTATGGAATACTGAAGTATACAGAATACTGAAGAGTATGGAATACTGAAGTACACAGAAGACTGAAGTGCATGGAATAATGAGTATACAGAAGACTATAGTGTATGGAATACTGAAGTATACAGAATACTGAAGTGTATGGAATACTGAAGTACAAAGAAGACTGAAGTGTATGGAATACTGAAGTACAAAGAAGACTGAAGTGTATGGAATAATGAAGTACAAAGAAGACTGAAGTGTATGGAATACTGAAGTACACAGAAGACTGAAGTGTATGGAATAATGAAGTACAAAGAAGACTGAAGTGTATGGAATAATGAGCATACAAAAGACTAAAGTGTATGGAATACTGAGTATACAGAAGACTGAAGTGTATGGAATACTGAAGTATACAGAAGACTAATGTGTATGGAATACTGAAGTATACAGAAGACTAATGTGTATGGAATACTGAAGTGTATGGAATACTAAAGTGTATGGAATATTGAAGTATAAAGAAGACTGAATTGTATGGAATACTGAAGTACGCAGAAGACTGAAATGTATGGAATACTGAAGTGTATGGAATACTGAAGTGTATGGAATACTGAGTATACAGAAGACTAAAGTGTATGGAATACTGAAGTATACAGAATACTGAAGTATACGGAAGTCTGAAGTATACAGAAGACTTATGTGTATGAAATACTGAAGTGTATGGAATACTGAAGTGTATGGAATACTGAAGTACGCAGAAGACTGAGGTATACAGAAGACTTATGGTTTATGGTATACCGACATGTATGGAATAATGACAAGTAGAGAGTATTCAATTTGATGGAATACTGAATACTGAGGAATTCAAGAACTTTGAGGATGGACTGTAATTAATATCAACAGTCTACTACAATGGCTTAGAACCACAGTTTGCATGAACAGTTTGGCATTTAAGCTATCTCAATGAAAAGCTCACCTCAACAATGATAGAATTGTAATTAATTGGACATTCGGTGCCTCCCTGATGAGGATGAGGTTCCCTTTTTGTCTGGTTCCATTCAAGGTTTCTTCCTCATGCCATCTAAGGGAGATTTTCCTTGCCACTCACCACTGGCTCGCTCATTAAGGATAAGCTTACAATTATAAATAAAACACTTATAGGCATTAACCTTATACACTTCTTTAAATACATCATATAATATATAAAATATATCTGCTTTATCGCCGTAAAGCTTTAAAACAATGTCCATTGTAAGCAATGCTATAAAAATTGAACATTATCCAAAGACCTTCTTTACAATTGTGCACCTCCTTCGTGGTACCAGTTTGGAGAAGAACCAATTGGTGTCCCAAGACACCAGACTTGAGCGATAACTATGAGAGTCATTAATACATTGTGGGAATTGAAATATCAGTGTTGGACTTCTGATCAGAACTGCCACTGCCGGGCCCCTGGGTAAGGCCCTTAACCCTCAACTGTTCAGTTGTATGAATGAGATAAACGTAAGTAGCTCTGAATAAAGGCATTTGCGAAATGCCATAAATGTTAATGTAAATTACGCTAACAATAAAAGCACTGGCATAAGACAGACGTGACAAACCAAAGCTGTTTTTATAAAGTTCCGGTTTCTTTCCCAAAGGGTTTGAAGTATCCATATGTAATCAATCAGAAACTGGAGCATTTCTGTGTAGTACACTGCTAACACAGAACACACAATGACAAAACACAAAACACATGGGCCGGAACGAATGCTTCGCACTCTACACACTCGAGCTTGCGAACCAAAGAAGACAGAGTAATGTATGGGACAAAGACATGACGCAAAGGCGCACGGGTCATCAATTACCTTAAAAGGTAGCAGCATTGCACATCTAGATAGACATAAATCAGACATCGGTGCATTGGTCCCATATTGAACACGTGCATGGAGCGGAGCAGCATGGAAATATCCTACTTTGTTAAATGAGATCCAGCTGTGTGTTAAGACTTACGTTGAGATATAATAGAAGAGATTTCAATCATTCAGGCAGAAGATCCTAAAACAGCATCTTCATCATCGTGGTTTATTTGAAATATTTGATCCTGGTTTGCGTGTGCCTGTAAATGCAGCATATTTTCAATATTCTGTGGACAAATATGTGGGCTGTTGTAATAGTGGACATTGTCTCTAAGAAGCTTTACAGAGGTAAATTAGTTCTAAAGTTATATAATGATGTTTATCCCTAATGAGTGAGCCAGAGGCAACTGTGGCAAGGAAAGGGAAGGACATGAAGAAGAAACTTTGAGAGGAACCAGATGCCAAAGGGAACCTGTCCTCATCTGGGTGGCACCAATTGTCCTTTCATTACAGGTCCATCATTGTTGAGGTGTTCAGTGATGGGCAGAACTGTTCATGCAACCTGTGATCCTGAGACATTGGGGTAGAATGTTGATATCAATCAATTATATACAAACGTATTTGGGACACCTGATTTTTTCCAGCCAGGAGGAGAAGACATATACAGAGACAGCAGGGAAAGGAGAAGTGTAGGAGAATGGAGGTTAGAGTTGGTACTTTATGGATGTGGTGAGGGAAGACATGCAGGTAGTTGGTTTGAAAGAGGCAGATGTAGAGGACAGGGGGGTATGGAGACGGATGATCCGCTGTGGCGACCCCTAATGGGAGAAGCCGATAGAAGAAGATGTAGATCTTCACTTAACTTTTACCACAAAGGTGGAAGCACACATTTGTGTAGGATGTCTTTGGATGCAGTAGCATGAAATCAGTTGAACTAGGAGACCTAAACCTGTTCCGGCATGACAATCCACCTGTGCACAAATCCAGCCCCGTGAAGATATGCTTTACATGGGTTGGAGTGAAAGATCTCCTGCTATAAAGCTCTGACCTCAATCTTATTTGTAGTGAATTGAATAATGACTCCACCCCAGGCCTCCTCACCTCAGCTACATCATTAACTGACTTTATTTTAACACTCTTGGGGTTGAATGAGCCCAAATCTCCACAGGCACACTCCAAAATCTAGTGGAACATCTTCCCCAGAAGAGTGGAGGTTATTATAACTATAACTATAAATGGGGACTAAGTGTAATCTGAAAAGATGAAAAAGCTGACACATATCTTCTGGTTAGTTGCCCATATAGTGTGTATGAAAAACACAAGAAATTAAGTATTGGAAGAAAGAATAAATAATTTGTATACAAAATAGATGATAAAGAAGTGGTTTAAAAAAGAGAGCCATCTTTTTGCCTGCTAGCTCCAACCCTCCACACAGCCCAGCAGTGAATCACTGCGTCTAGTGATCGAGCAGGACTCCATCCGTCGTCATGGACACGCAGGGTCATGACCCCCGCCGTCTCGCTCCTTGAGCTGACAAATTTCCCACAATCAATAGCAGCTGCCAGGAGAACGCGAGAGGTCACGGTCGCTCGTGTCGACCAGGCAGATTAAATCCAGCCAATGATGGGTAATTAATGGACTTGATCAATCAGAGGTGATGCTAAACGCTGGCACAGAGACAAAATAGCCCACAAATGTCTCCATCTACAGGGGAAGAAAAATCATCTGGGATTTAAAATAAATGTTAAGTGACAGGGATGCAAAGTCATGATGTTTACTGATGCTCACCTTATTTGGTTTGAATATAACATTTAGCATTGTAGCACTGTTAACTGAGCTGAAGTTGGAGGCACATAAATTAATAGGATCTTTGGATGCAGTAGCATGAAATTATCCCTTCACGTAAACTAGGTGACCCAAACCTGTTCCAGCATGACAATGCACCTGTGCATAAACCCTGCACCATGAAGATCTGGTGTACACGGGTTAAAGTGGAAGATCTTCGAGTGGCCTTCTATAGTGGCATATGTGGTTCTTCACCAATCTGTTACCACAAAGTTGGAGACACACAATTGTATAGAATGTCTTTGGCTTACATGGGTTTTAGTGGAAAATCTTGATCACCCTGCTGACTTTACTAACACCCTTGTTGCTGAAGAAGCACAAATCTCCTCAAGCACACTCCAAAATCTGGTGGAACATCTTCCCAGAAGAGTGGAAGTAATTATAACAGCAAATGGAGACTAAATATGGAATTGAATGTTCAATGTCACATACTTATCTATGGTCAGGTCACACTTTTGTCCATATTCAGTTAAATTTCATTTCTATAGCACGTTTAAAGATGGACATTGTGTCAAAGCAGCTTCACAGAAATGAGGAATTATTAAACAAAATCCACTTATATTTAAATTCATGTGTATTTATTAGGCATGTCGAATCAGCTTGGTCAAGTCTCGCCTATAGTCAAATTCAACGCACTGAAAAACAATAAAAAATTCATGTACTGAATGAAATTTGAGCAGAATATACAGTACAGACCAAAAGTTTGGACACACCTTCTCATTCAAAGAGTTTTCTTTATTTTCATGACTATGAAAATTGTAGATTCACACTGAAGGCATCAAAACTATGAATTACACATGGAATTATATACATAACAAAAAAGTGAACTGAAAATATGTCCTATTGTAGGTTCTTCAAAGTAGCCATCAAGAGAATGCCAAGAGTGTGCAAAGCAGTAATCAAAGCAAAAGGTGGCTACTTTGAAGAACCTACAATATGAAATTTTTCAGTTGTTTCACACTTTTTTGTTATGTATATAATTCCATGTGTAATTCATAGTTTTGATGCCTTCAGTGTGACTCTACAATTTTCATAGTCATGAAAATAAAGGAAACTCTTTCAATGAGCAGGTGTGTCCAAACTTTTGGTCTGTACTGTACTTTTGCAGAATCTCCCAGATATTGTTAAATATTTAAATCCCCGCCGCCAAGACGCTCCTGCGTCGGTTACAGATCATAGAAAGTAAAACTCAAATCTATCATGAGGTGGTTGGAATTATTCAAAGCTTCTTTCTTTTCTACATTTTTATTGACATTATCATAATAGACGGTGTATTAATTTATTGGTAGCTCTATGTGAAATCAGACATTGAGCACTCCCCGTTATAACCGAAATAGCATGATGCTTGTTTCATAACACCGCTGTGAAGATTCAACGAGATTGGTAGTCGAATCAGGCTCCTCCCATCGAAGAATTGAATCTTCGACTATTCAGGGTCACCAATAGTATTCATATATAGATAGTCTATAATAGTATACTTTCACAGAATTTTCACCAGAAGTACCAACAAAACCGTTTAGCTGTGTGGAAATAACCCTAACCCTTGTTTACCTAAGGGAAGTGATGCAGCGGCACTTTAGTCCTTTTGTAGTCGGTCCTGATCACTCACCTCCTCACTTGGACCGTCTACCGGGACCAGAATTTCAATGTTAAATGTTCATGTTAAAGTACCCAAATAAATACACGTGACACTTAGATGATTTCACCACTCTTTTTTCTACGATCGCTAAATTGCGATACATTGCGGTAGCTATACCGTCAAAAAAATTCCATTGACTTATAGGCGACATCCTCGTGTCTTCGCATCTAACGTGCGACCTAATCAAATTCTCAGCAGGTCCTTGTGGGTTCGTTGACAATGAATGCTGACGATCATGGGATAAAAATCTTGCAGGTGTTTTATTTGCATATAAAGTCAGCTAAATGACACGAATTAAGAAAAAAAAAGTCTCATGAACATAGAAACAAGGCATTTACAAATGGCACCAATGACATCATGGCAATATATAGAGCTGTTTTTTTTTTGTTTGTTTTTTTCAGCCTTCTTGCGCGACGTACAACAAACACAACACGTTCCACCAGGTGGAGATGAGAAAGTAAACCGTAACCGTAATAATAACCATGGGCTCAAAGCAGCTGCAAAGATTTCTTTTTCTTTTTTATCTCCAGCTCCTTACTGAAGCGACATTTAAGTTTGGCTTGGTTAAAAAAAAAAGGATTTGTACAATTTATCGCCATTGTAGAACAAGAGCCTCTGAAGGTAAAGAAGGCAAAAAAAAAAAAAAAAAAAAAAAAAAAAAAACCCAAACAAAGCGCTATCAAGGTTCAACTAACACAATCCGGAACAGGTGCCATTATTAATATTATTATTATATAATTTTCCAAATGTCAAAGCAATTATACAAACTTTGATTTTTTTTTTTTTCGCATTACTGTATACATTTATATTTCTGTCAGGTTTTTTCTGATTCCTTACTCAAACCATAACGTCTTCCCGGATTTCAGGCGACTTAAAAATGCCACCTACAGAGGCCGCGCTTTGTCGCAAAATAGTTTTGGAGCACTGCAAGAATAAAAATAAAATAAATACAACTTTAAATGGAGATGTTATTGATTTTTCAGCAAAGTACCTCGTGAAACTTCAGCCATTTATTTTCCCCTCCCATGAATTTTCCAGTCGAAATAAAATGTCTTGAGCCGGATTGATGTTTTGATTGAAGCGATAAATATAACCGCAAAGCATCCTGGGAAAAAGTCAAGCAACTTCAATCCTTAAATCGATGTCTTATCCAGGAGAAACAAACAAACAAACTGTGAAAAGATGTATTGCTGAGCCTCTTATGGTACCTTATAATGCACTTTAGATACAGACTAAAACAAACTGAACAAGGCAACCGATACAAATGAACCATAAATATGAATTTGGAATTTTTCTTCTTTTTTTTTTTTTGTTTTCCAGCAAATCATTATTTAAATGGTATGATCTGAATTTTTTAAAAATATTACATATTCATGCATTCGGTTTTTTTCTTTCTTTTTTTTTTTTTTTTTTTAAATACAAGCAGTACAAAAGACCATTACTTTAAAGATAAGAAGAGTTGGAGTAGAAAAAAAAAAAGAAAAAAAAAAAAAACGGGGGGCTAGCGGGATTAATTTCACGAGCTTCCTGGGTTGGGAAGGTCGAATACGATGGGTGGGTTGGTGGGCTGGAAACTGACTGTACACGTAGACGAGTTGATGAACGTCGTATATCCGTCTGTCATTAGGCCATAACCTGTGTGATGAGACGCAGAACAACAGAGAAGTTTCAATAAGTTGGATAGGAATCATACAAAAGTAAATGCTTGATGCGTTTTGTTTTCTATACACTATAACGACAAAAGTATTGGGACACCCTGAGCTTTCTAGTTGTGTCTCCAAACTGCAGCATTTCAAACTACAAGACCTGAAGCCACAAAGCCAGCTCCATGCTTTACATGGGATGGACTGGGAGATCTTGAGTGGCCTGCTTCAGATCTCTGACCTCAACTCCACTGATCGCTGGCCTCCGTCACCTCACCTACCTCACTACCTGACTTTACAAACACCGTTGTGGCAGAATGATCACAAATCTACACCCTTCAAAATCTAGAGGAACATCTTCCCAGAAGAGTGAAGGTTATTATAACAGCAAATGGGCATTAATTAAGGAATGGGATGTAAAAAAAAAATAAAAAAAACCCACACCAAACGCATGTTCAGTTGTCCACATACATTTGTCCATATAGTGTATATACATACATTAGTATTTAATTTTCATACAAAATTGCAAACAATGGCGTATTTTCTTTGTGCTGTTGGATATGAAGCTTGTGAGATTGTGGAAAGCACATTGTTTACGCTTGTTTTGTTTAGTCTATTATCTTCAAGTAACTTCAAAACACAGCTGCTATCATTTAAATGAAAAAAAAAAAACCATGCAGAAATCTCGAATCTTATTGGTCAGAAAATGGACTTCAAAGAAGAAGTATTTAAAGAAGTGCTTCATACTGTAACAAACACTAGGTTTATGTATGCGCTTGTTTGTTGTGTTTATTGTGGTGATGGAGTCTCTAGCGTCGGCGCTTTCTATCGGTCATCTGGCGGAAGCTCAGTGGTTAAGATGTTGAACTTCTGATCAGAAGGTTGCAAGTTTAAGTCCCAGCACTACTAAGGTGCCACTGCTAAACCCTTAAGCGAGGCCCTTAACTGCTCAGGTGTATAAATTATATAACCGTAGGTAAGCTTGGATAAGGGTGTCTGCCAAATGCAATCAATGGAAATGGAATTGGAATGGTTGAACATTGGACTCTGGATTAGAGGGTCACAAGTTCAAATCCCAGCACCACCTAAATGCCACTGCTCAGTTGTAAGTTGCTCTAGAAAAAATTGGCAAATGCTATAAATGTAAAAATCTATTTTTTGTAAACAATTTCAGCATGGAAAATGGTCAGGACAGAGGAGTTTACTTATTCTGTTTTCTTGTTAAAATAAACATTGGGTTTTTTGTGCAAGAGAGAGAGAGAGAGAGAGAGAGAGAGAGAGAGAGAGAGGAATAGAGAGAGAAATGGAGATGTAGGTGATGGAAGAGCTGTTTACAAGTGCTGTAAGGCAGTCGATTTCAAAAAATTTTCTGCCATTCCCCACTTTAGAGAGAGAGAGAGAGAGAAGGGGGGGGGGGGGAATTGGTGTTTAGATTTTCAAGCCTCACGTGTTCTCCATCATGAAATACTTCAAATTTAAAAATGTCTAATGTATTGAAATATCAAGTTCTGAACCATTAAGAGTAAATATCACCAAGCAACTGATGCTGTTTTAATCAACTTGCATTAATGTTCTAATTGTTTGTTTTTGATTGCTTTGAGTGGATAAACCTTATTTTGAATTAAAAAAAAAAAAAAAAACATAAATGAAGTTTAATAAAAAAAAAAAATAAAGAAAAAATTACAATCCTGCCTCTTACTGCACCTGACCTGTAATATCTTTATTTTCCTCTAGAGGGAAGCGCCCCACACTTCGAGAACCACTGCTGTAAGGTAAGTGATAACTGGAACATTCTGGAACATTACAATACTATAATCCGATCAAACCACAATGGGTCTTTCATGAACAAGTAAAGAACTGTAAATGTTGGTAAAATACTGTGTAACACAGTCTGGACTGTGGTGCTGATGAAAATAATACATTTCTGAGTGCAACCTTCCAGGAAATCAAAGTTCAT